>QXTE01000589.1:114788-154251 GCA_003942145.1 Platysternon megacephalum
TGAGCAGTCATACTGCTCTCTTACATACAATGCAACTCCCACACCTTTTCTGCCCTGCCCTGCCTGTCCTTACTAAACAGTTTATATCCATCCATGACAGTACTCCAGTCATGTGAGTTATCCCACCAAGTCTCTGTTATTCCAATCATGTCATAGTTCCTTGACTGTGCCAGGACTTCCAGTTCTCCCTGCTTCTTTCCCAGGCTTCTTGCATTTGTGTATAGGCACTTAAGAGAACTCGCTGATTGTCCCGCTTTCTCAGTATGAGACAGGAGTCCTCCTGTCTTGTGCTCTCCTGCTCGTGCTTCCTCCCGGTATCCCATTTCCCCACTTACCTCAGGGCTTTGGTCTCCTTCCCCCGGTGAACCTAGTTTAAAGCCCTCCTCACTAGGTTAGCCAGCCTGCTTGCGAAGATGCTCTTCCCTCTCTTCGTTAGGTGGAGCCCGTCTCTGCCTAGCACTCCTCCTTCTTGGAACAGATACATGATTAATAGTCATAACTTCAGATACAAAAATGACACATGCATACAAACCAGACAATCATATTCAGCAAATTATAACTTTTCCAATGACATCTCACATGAACCATCTTGAATAAAATGCATCATAATTATGCCATAATCATATCATAATAATATTACTGTGAAGAATAGGGGGTGCAGTGTCACAACGGGATCCCTGGGGTGCAACCTGGAACTTAGATACCACTAAGACCTCTGTCCCACCAGTCAGGGCTCCCACTCACACAGTGATGCTGTGACAAGCTACAAACCTCTGGCAGGTACTGGACTTACAGCCATCCCCAGGCAGGGACACACCCAGCTGAGTTACATGAATGCTGCCTTCAGCTACTCATGAACCAACAACAGAGAGGCTCCAGCCAATTCCCCCCAGCTCCCTAGCCTAGGACCCCAGACCTGTACCGTCCTGCCATGGTCAGAAGCCTGAGCAGTGTAAGTTCTTCGCCCAGTCCGTCCCCCTCGCCCCGCGCCTCTCGATGTGGAGAGGACATGCACACGCCTTCTGTTAACTAAGCTAAGATTTCCAAGCATTTCAAGCAAAATTCATTGTTTTAGATAAAGTATAACACAGATTTATTAACTGCAGATAGAGAGAGTTTAAGTGATTATAAGTGGTAGGTATAAAAAGCAGCGATAGTTTACCAAAGAGAACAAACAAAGCGTGCAAACTAAATCTTCAGCCTCTAAGACTCTAGGCAGTATTTAGATCTAGCAGTTTTCTCCACTCAATGGATGTTACAGTTCACAATACACAGGTTAGTCCCTTGTCTCCTCTGCTGAAGTTCTCTTTCTTCTCAGCGTCCTTGTTGCTTGCAGCGTCGGTGGGGGAGGAGAAAAGGCCAAAGCCGCGCAGCCTCT
Organism: Platysternon megacephalum; assembly: GCA_003942145.1. NCBI lineage: Eukaryota > Metazoa > Chordata > Testudines > Platysternidae > Platysternon > Platysternon megacephalum. The sequence goes on from QXTE01000589.1 coordinate 116,167, forward strand.
GTCCCTTATTTTATATCCTTAGCCCATGTGTTTAAAAGACACTTATCCAGACCCATCCTGGTGGGCTTTGCTGAGTCACAGTGATCAAGTAAATACCCCATTGTGTGGTGCTTGTGCAACTGTCATTGAATTGTAAATCCCTTGATTGCAACTCCCCTGTTGATGAATTGCTGGTGGACGCCCACGTGGGCAGGGGTCACCACCCTTGTAGGAAGGACTCTCAAACTTACAACATATTTCACTGACAACCATACAGTAAAATCTTATAACTTCATGCACACTAACGATACACATATTTGGACAGAACAACAGGTTTCCGCAGATCGTGACCTTTAATATGATATCTTACATGCATGCTTTGTATGACACATAACAATCATATGACATTGGTGAATACGGGGTTCCAGGGTATTGCTTTGGGGTACAGAGTGCCACAGAGGGGAGTGGGATCTAGTGGATGGAGCAGGAGGGTCTGGAGCCAGGACTTCTGGGTTCTATCCCCAGCCCAAGGACAGTAGTGGGGTCTAGTGGATTGGAGGAGGAGGGGGTTGGCTACCAGGACTCCTGGGTTCCTTCGGCATCTAATGAGCCTGTTCTCCTTTGAAGGAGCCGAGAAGATGAGTTCAAATGTTTCCATCCCGCTGGTTCTCACTGTCTACATCTTCACCTTCCTGACTGGCCTCCCATCCAACCTCCTGGCCTTCTCCACCTTCCTGGTGAAGGTCCGCCAGAAACCCACCCCCGTCGACCTCCTTCTCCTCAACCTCACCGTCTCCGACATCTTCCTCCTCATCTTCCTCCCCTTCAAGATAGCGGAGGCTGCCTCAGGCATGGAGTGGCTCTTGCCCGCTTTCCTCTGCCCACTCACCAACTACTTCTACTTCAACAGCATCTACATCAGCTCCCTCTTCCTCATGGCCGTCAGCGTTGAGCGCTACCTGGGGGTGGCCTTTCCCATCAAGTACAGGCTCTGGCGTCATCCGGGTTACGCCGCTGCCACCTCCGTGGTGTTCTGGGTGGTGGTCTTCGCCCACTGCAGCTTCATCTACATTGTCCCATACGAGGTCCTGAACCCCAATGGGACCACGACCTCCAATAGCACGTCCCACTGCTATGAACATTTTTCCCCTACACAGCTCCAGATCCTGCTCCCTGTCCGGCTGGAGTTCTTCATCGTCCTCTTCTGCCTTCCCTTCACCATCACCATCTTCTGCTACATCAACTTCGTCCGCATCCTGGTGGCCTTGCCCAAGATCCCGGCCCGGAGGAAGCAGCGGGCCGTGGGCCTGGCTCTGGCCACCTTGTTCATCTTCATAGTCTGCTTCGCCCCCTACAACCTGTCCCACGTGGTGGGCTTTGTCCAGAACAAGAGCCCCTCCTGGAGGGTGTACGCTCTTCTCCTCAGCACCCTCAACGCCGCCTTGGACCCTGCCATCTTCTACTTCTCCTCCAATGCCATCCAACGGGCCTTCGCCAACTGCCTGGCCGGCCTGTGGTGCAAAATCACCATCATGGCCTAGTGCCATCTCCACTGCTTGACTTGCTGTGGGGAAGGGGGCAGAGAGGTAGAGGTGACCAGTGGGATGGAGGCTGAGGAGTTGACTTCCTGGATGAGACCAACTCTCTGCTTCCTCCGCAGAGGCTTCCTTGTCCCATGCTCCGCAGAAGCAAGAGATCCTGCACTTGAGTTGGGTGTGACGGGTTCCCCACACCTGGAACTGGGGTACAACTGAGCTCTCTGACCCACCAACCTGGGCTCCCTCTCACACTGTGTTGCTGTGACAAGCTACCCAACCTGCCAGCCTGCACTTTCCCCAGCATACATACTGGTAGGAACCCACCCAGCTGCAGTTACACGCAGCTCTCTGACCAGCCCCTGCATGGGAAAGCTACTCCCAGCTGCTCCGGCCGCACACCCCTCCCCCCCCCCCCGGAGTATAAACCCAAAATTATACCGTCTTGTGCTGCACAGGCACCTGTACAGCGTAAGCTCATAAAATTCGCCCCCTCCCTCAATGTGGAGAGGAATATGCAACAGCCTTTTGCTCCTGAGTTATGGTTCCCAGACACTGGTTTAAATAAAGCAAAAACAAGTTTATTAATTACAAAAGATAGATTCTAAGTGATTAGGAGGGATAGCAAACAGATCAAAGCAGATAAACAAAGAAACAAACATCCACTGAGTGGAGAAAACTGCTAGATCTAAATACTGCCTAGTGTTTTAGAGGTTGAAGTTTCAGTGGTGCCGGGCCCACACTCAGAACGGGCCCCTCCACCCTGCTGTGCCCCGAGACCCCACCCCCGCTCGGCCTCTTCCCCTCAAAACCCTGATCGCTGTTTGCTCCTCTCCCCCCCTCGCTCTCCGCTCACTCCTCTCCATCCCCTATGCCCCGTGCAAACGACGGGCGGGGCCTCAAGGGCAAGAGGCTGAGCAGCGGCAGGGCTTTGGGGCAGAAAGAGGGGTGGGGCCATGGTCTGGGCACCAGGGCCCACAAAAGATTATGCCGGCCCTGGCCACGAGCGGTTGGCCAAACTCCCACCCAGGGCCGGCGCTTCGATTAGGCGACCTAGGCGGTCGCCTAGGGCACTGCTATTTTGGGGGCGCCTGCGCCCCCGCCGCCCGTAAAAATTTGGGGGCGGGACCTTCCGCCGCCGCTGTTGGGGGCGGGATTTCGGGGGCGGGACCTTCCGCCGCCTAGGGCGCCAGCAAAGCTGGCGCTGCTACTGCTCCCACCGGACTTCGGCCTACTTCAGTTTTGGAGTGGGTGGCTCAATTTCCTCAAGGAACCCTCTCCGTGTCAGGGTCGCCATGGCGTCAAGGGCCTTCCTTTGCCACTGCTGGCTCACAAGTGAAACATAGACCTATTTCAGATGGAGGGTCCCCCCGGCGCCCTCCACCCACTCCAGGTTTTTCCTTCTCCATGGTTGGGCCCACGGGCAAACAAGCTACTATGGGCTGTAACTGCAAGGGGGGGACCAAGTGGGGGTTGCTTGAGGGAGGGCAAACAGGCTGGGCTGAGCTTGTCCCGTTTTAGGGGAACCATTTAGTGGCAGATGAACAAGGACCAGGCTCGTGAGGGGCCCGTGGGCCCCGAGTTTTCCCTTGTTGAGCTATGGAGAGCTCCTCCTCCTTGGCCACTAGGATTAGTGTGTGTTGGCCTCTGTGGAAATGTAGTTACCGCCTCAGTGGGACTGGAACTCAAGAGGCTGCAGCCCAGCACGCTACTGCTTGAGGTAAAGGAGCAGTGCCGTGTGTTGGCGGCAGTAGTAAGGCTGTTATCTGCCATGTGGACAGGAAGGATTTGGACTCTGGACCTTCACCATCAACGCACGGCGCAAGTGGAAGGGCCGGCGCCGCATGGTAGCAGTGGTGGGAACAGGCTGTTATTAACTAGGATTTCAACGCAGGACTTCCAGCACCACAGTGACGGGCTCACGTGATCTAAAACCGGAGTGCCTTTTGCAGCGGTAGTAGGGCTGTTATCCTCCAGGTTGGTGGGGGATGGGCGATTAGCAGGCACACATACAATGGACACTGGTCCCTGCGGGTCTGTTCCAGGTCCGGACGTAGAGCTGAGATCTCCCTCGCGCAAGGTCTTGCACCTCCTCCGTTCGCTGGTGGATCTGGGGCCCCCCAGGGGCAGTGGCTTTACCTACGTATTAAATAAAGTTATTGATTTATTACCCAATTGAGATTATATTCTTCTTATTCTTCAGGGCTGGAGTGGGGTCTATGGGTCAGAGTTGGGGGCTGGGGACCAGGACTCCTGGGTTCTAGCCATGGGAGGTAACCATGGCTGGGAAGTAGGACACACACACATTGTCGCTGGCGACTTTTAATTAACTGCAGGGCGTGAATCTAGCACCGCAGGTGAGCAAATAGCGTCTCCGTGGCGCCGATATTCACCGGGGGTTAATGGATAACTGGGGCCTGGGGCAGCTTGGTGATCTCGCCTGGGCAGCTGGAGGAACCACTGGCTTCCAGGCCATGGGACACTGCCACGGAGATGACCCCCCTTCCCCCTTCCCTGGGGCTTCCGCAGAGCAGGAGCCGACTCACACAGCCCCCTGTACACACAAACTGTAAGCAGTGGCAGAGCTCGGGGGGGAGCCCATGGCTTGCCTAGCAGGGGACTGCGGGTCGGGAGTGAGGGGCACCAGCAGAGTGCGGGGGGGGGCAGGCTGGGAGAACAGGGGGCTGCAAGCGGAACTGGGCTTGTTTTTGTTAAAGTTGCTTTCATTTTTGGAGCGTTGGGGGTTTGGGCTTTGTTTGATTTGGAGGTGGCTGATTTGGGCTCTGGTAGCCTGCGAGGAGCAGGAGCGGGGGGGGGGGGGGGGGGGGGGGGGCCCNCCCAGGTAAGTGTTCGGGGGGAGGCGGTGAAACCCGACCAGCCAGGGCATGGCCCAGCTCTGCACTGGCGCCTGCTGGGTCTTTGCCCAGAGAGGGGTCAGCAGAGGAGGGGGTCAGAAGATAGGGTTGCCAGGCCAAAACGCCTGGTCAAAAAGGGACCCTAGCGGCTCCGGTCAGGACCGCCGACTGGGCCGTTAAAATCCGGTCGGCGGCGCAGCGGGGCTAAGGCAGGTTTCCTGCCTGATCAGGCTCTGTGCGGCTCCTGGAAGTGGCTGGCATGTCTGGCCCCTAGGCACAGGGGTGATCAGGGAAGCTCCGCGTGCTGCCCCCGTCCCCCGTGCCAGCTCTGCAGCTCCTATTGGCTGGGAACTGCAGCCAATGGGAGCTGCAGGGACAGTGCCTGTGGACACGGGCAGCGCGCACTGCGCAGAGCCACCTGGCCACACCTCCGCCTAGGGGCCGGACATGCCGGTCACTTCCAGGAGCTGTGCGGAGCCAGGGCAGGCAGGGAACCGCCAGAGGTAAGCGCCGTCCAGTCGGAGCCCGAACCCTCAACCCCTTGCCCCAGCTTGGAACCAACTCCCGCACCCTAATTCCTCCCCAGCCTTGCACCCCCACCCGCACCCCAACCCTCTTCCCCAGTTCAGAACCCGCTCCTACACCCAAACTCCCTCCCAGAGCCCGTACCCACTCCAACACCCCAACCCCCTGCCCCAGCCCTGAGTCCCCTCCCAGTCCCCAAACCCCTCATCCCTGGCCCCACCTCCCTTCACCACCTCCCGCACCCTAACCTCCTGCTCCAGCCCAGTGAAAGTGAGTGAGAGTGGGGGAGAGCGAGCAACGAAGGGAGGGGGTCTGGAGTGAGCAGGGGGGCGGGGCCTCAGAGAAGGGAGGGGGAGGGGCCTCAGGGGCGGGGCAAGGGTGTTCAGTTTTGTGCAGTTAGAAAGTTGGCAACCCTACCGCCCGAGTGAGGTGCTGGGTGCGTGTCCTTGCGCCCCAGGCCCAGAGAGGGGAACCACTGCAGACACACACACACACCCTGTTGTGAGCTCCGTCGGACGTGGATGCTGCAGCGCTGGCAGAGACATAGTGCGGGAAAGCCCCCCTCCTCCTCCAGCTCCTTGCAGTGTGTGTGGGGGCAAACGCTGCAGGCAAGCCCCCCCTCCCCTCCCCCAAGCTCCTTACAGTGAGGCTGGAGGGGGGAAATTCATGACCTTTCTGGCCCACCCACTTGACACAACCTATAATGCAAGTACACACACATTCCTTACTGTCATATTTTTACTGGGTCACTGGATGTTGTAGGCAGCAAAACTACTAAAATAAATTATGGAATTTGTATAACCCCCCCCCCCCCCACACACACACACACACACACACACTCCCCTCCCTCTGAAAGGGGCTGGGCTCGGCTGGAAAGGCAGAGCCGCTTGTTCTTCTTGTGACACCCCCGCTGCACAGCGCCCCCTAGCGCCATCCTGGGGTCTGCAGTGAGTTCACCCCACTGAGCGCGCACACACTGCCCCAAACGGCTGTTGTGAGCATGTGGTGTGTGAATGTCCTATGGGTGTGTCAGCGTGGTGAGATTTTGTGCAGCTGTGTGCGTGTGTACCTGCTGCCCCCTGCTGGAGGGGACGAGCCCTGCACTGTGTGTGTATAAACAGACACGCCTCCCTCCCAGCCATCCCTCCCCACACACCCCTTCCCACCCCCACCCCCAAATTCCACTGGCCCCAGCAATCCCTGCCAGGGGCGTGCGGGAGCCCATTACACACACACACACACCCCGATGGGACAGGCCCAGGGACACAACCACACAGCCAGCTGCACCGCACCCCCCCCCCACACACACACATCCTCCGAGTGCCAAGATGGGAACAGGCGTCCGAGGGAGAATCAGCCCCTGATATAAACCCTTGTGATCAGCCTGACACTCCCCCCAGCTCTACCGGTNAGTGCGGGAGCCCATTAAACACACACCCCCGATGGGACAGGCCCAGGGACACAACCACACAGCCAGCTGCACCGCACCCCCCCACACACACACACATCCTCCGAGTGCCAAGATGGGAACAGGCGTCCGAGGGAGAATCAGCTAGGGTGACCAGATGTCCCGATTTTATAGGGACAGTCCCAATTTTTAGGTCTTTTTCTTATATAGGCTCCTATTACCCCCCACCCCCTGTCCCGATTTTTCACACTTGCTGTCTGGTCACCCTAGAATCAGCCCCCGATATAAACCCTTGTGATCAGCCTGACACTCCCCCCAGCTCTACCGGTGCCCCTCAATACCAACCCAGCTGTAGCCCCTGCTAGCCCAGCCCTGGGATCCCCCCCCAGCTCTACCGGTGCCCCTCAATATCAACCCACAGCCCCCTGCTGTCCCAGCCCTGGGATCCCCCCCCCCCAGCTCTGCCGGTGCCCCTCAATATCAACCCGCAGCCCCCTGCTAGCCCAGCCCTGGGATCCCCCCCTCCCCCACAGCTTCCCTCCCCGCTGCCCATGTGCGTGAGGGGTTGGGAGCCCCTGTGTGTGTGGGGGGGTGTTTGCAATGCAGCGTGGGGGAGGGGCGATCCCTGTGCGTGTCTGCACCGCGCTCGCTTGTTTATCTGCTAACAGCTGCTCTGGGGAGCTCGCTGTGCAATGAGGTTTGCTGGGTCTCAGCCCCATTCGGAGAGGAGCCAACCTGCACCCAGCTCCCTCCCCCCCTCCGCACCTCCTCCCACCCCCCCACCCCGAGGAGCTGGACAGGCCACGGTGACTGAGCCCAGGAGAGGGGGCTGCCTGTGTGATTCTGGGGGCTCTGTGCGGGTGGGCGGGTTGCCAGGCGTCTGGTTTTTGATCAGAACACCCAGCCTGGCGGCTCCGGTCAGCACCACTCACCGGGCCACTAAAAGTGTGGTTGGCCGCAGCACCAGCCGGGCAGGCAGGCTCCGTACCTGGCTCCACGCGGCTTCCGGGAAGCAGCCGGCATGGCCCTAAGCGGAGGGGCAGCCAGGGGGTCTCCGCGCACTGCACCCACCCCGAGCACTGGCTCCACAGCTCCCATTGACCGGGAACTGAGGCCAATGGGAGCTGCAGCTGAGGCAGCATGCGGAGCCCCTTTGGCCGCCCCTCCACCTAGGAGCCGGACGGACATGCCGGCCGCTTACCGGAAACCGCGCGGACTTCCTCTGTCCCCGGGAAATGCCAGGGCCGCCTGAGGTCACCGGAGCCAGCACCCCGAACCCTCTCCCACGCCCCAACCCCCTGCTCCAGCCCTGAGTCCTCCCCCCACACTCCAAACCCCTCAGCCCCAGCCCGGAGTCCCCACCTGCTCCCTAAACCCCTCATCACCGGCCCCACCCCAGAGCTCACCACCCCAGCTGGAGCCCCCACCCCCTCCTGCACCCCAACCCCCTGCCTCAGCCCTGAGTCCCTTCCCGCACTCTGAACCCCTCAGCTCCAGCATGGAGCCCCCTCCTGCACCCCAAACCCTTCATACCCAGACCCACCCCAGAGCCTGCACCCCCAGCTGGAGCCCTCACCCACTCCCGCACCCTAACCCCCTGCCACATCCCAGTGAAAATGAGCGAGTGAGCAAAGGTGGGGGAATTGAGTGAGCGGGGTCAGGGCCTTGGAAAAGGGGCAGGGGCAGGGCCTTGGGGAAGGGGCAGGGCAGGGTGCAAAGCAAGGGTGTTCTGTTTTCTGCAATTAGAAAGTTGGCAACCCTAGTGGGTGGGCTCCTGCTCTGGGGAAGCCCCAGGGGTGGGGGTGTCAGGTCCGTGGCAGCGTCCCATGGCCTGGGACCTGGTGGTTTCATCCCCTGGCAGCCCCAGGCTCTGCCCAGGCCAGTTATCCATTAACCCCGGTTAATATCAGCACTACAGAGACACTATTTACTCACCTGCGGTGCCAGATTCATGCCCTGCAATTAATTGAAAGTCGCCAGTGACAATATGTGTGAGGCCTACTTCCTAGCCATGGTCCCTTCCCATGGATAGAACCCAGGAGTCCTACCTCCAACCCTCCCCCCCCCCACCCCCTCTAACCCATAGACCCCATTCCCTTCCCAAAACTGGGGCTAGAACCCAGAAGTCCTGGCTCCCAGCCCCTACTCACCCCCCACCCCGCCCCCGACACTAACCCACTAGACCTCACCCCAGACCTGAAGGATAAGAAAATAATCTCAGTTGGATAATAAATAGATTATTTTATTTAATACGTAGGTAAAGCCACTGCCCCTGGGGGGGCGCCAGATCCACCAGCGAAGGGAGGAGGTGCAGGACCTTGCGCGAGGGAGATCTCAGCTCTACGTCCGGACCTGGAACAGACCCTCAGGGACCCGTGTCCTTTGTACGTGTGCCTGCTAATCGCCCATCCCCCACCAACCTGGAGGATAACAGCCCTACTACCGCTGCAAAAGGCACTCCGCTTTAGATCACGTGAGCCCGTCACTGTGGTGCTGGAAGTCCTGCTTTCAAATCCTAGTTAATAACAGCCTGTTCCCACCGCTGCTACCAAGTGGTGCCGGCCCTTCCGCTTGCGCCATGCGTTGATGGTGGAGGTCCAGAGTCCAAATCCTTCCTGTCCACATGGCGGATAACAGCCTTACTACTGCCGCCAACACACGGCATTGCTCCTTTAGCTCAAGCAGTAGCGTGTTGGGCTGCAGCCTCTTGCGTTCCAGTCCCACCGAGGCGGTAACAACATTTCCACAGAGGCCAACACACACTAATCCTAGTGGCCAAGGAGGAGGAGCTCTCCATAGCTCAACAAGGGCCAACTCGGGGCCCACGGGCCCCTCACGGAGCCTGGTCCTTGTACATCTGCCACTAAATGGTTCCCCTGAAATGGGACAAGCTCATCCCAGCCTGTTTGCCCTCCCTCAAGCAACCCCCACTTGGTCCCCCCCTTGCAGTTATGGCCCATAGTAGCTTGTTTGCCCGTGGGCCCAACCATGGAGAAGGAAAGACCTGGAGTGGGTGGAGGGCGATGAAATAGGCCAACCACTCCTGTGCCAGCAGCGGCAAAGGAAGGCCCTTGACGCCATGGCGACCCTGACACTGAGAGAGGCCGGATCGTTGAGGAAGTTGGGCCACTCACTCCAAAGCTGAAGTAGGCCGAAGTCTGGGGGGCGCTTGGCCAACCACTCGTGGCCAGGGCCAAGGATGGACCGTGGCCCCGCCTTTCGCTCTGCCCCAAGGCCAGCCCCTGCTCAGTCTCTTCTCCCTTGAGGTCCTGCTCCCACTTGGCCTCTTCCCCCCGAGGCCCCGCCCGCCACTCGCACCGGGTGTAAGGGGTGGAGAGGAGAGGACTGAGCGGGGGGAAGCTGGGGAGGGGGTGGAGAGGAGCTAACAGCGAGCGGCAGGCTCAGTGGGGGTGGGGCCTCAGGGTGCAGCGGGGGGGAGGCAGGGCCACGGTCCCAGCACCAGGGCCCCTTCTAAGTGTGGACCCGCTCCCGTTGGCGCCATCGTAAATCCGGTACTGCTCATGGACCGGCAGCGGCAAAGGAAGGACATTGACCCCAACTGGAGGTCGGTCAAACCCCTGTGCAAGTTTGGCCAACCACACTGAAGCTCAAGTAGGCCAAAGCCTTGTGGAAGTTGGGCACCGACTCCAAGCCCCGCCGCTCGCTGCTGTCTAAGGAAGGCCTACGGCCCTCTCGGGAGGTGCAGGGAAGGACAGAAGATGCCGTCCCTGGCTGAAGTGCAGGATCTCTTGCTCCTGCGGAGCATGGGACAAGGAAGGCTCTGCGGAGGAAACGGAGAGTTGGTCTCATCCTGGGGGTCAAGTCGTTGACTCATCAAGCACGTTCCCACTGGCCGCCTTCAGCTCGCTGCCCCCTTCTTCGCAGCGAGTCAAGCAGGGGAGATGGCACCAGGACAAGATGGTGCTGAGTTTATGCCACAGGGCGGCCAGGCAGTTGGCGAAGGCTCTTTGGACGGCATTGGAGGAGAAATAGAAGATGGCGGGGTCCAAGGCGGCATTGAGGGTGCTGAGGAGAAGAGCGTACACCCTCCAGAAGGGGCTCTTGTTCTGGACAAAGCCCACCACGTGGGACAGGTTGTAGGGGGCGAAGCAGACTATGAAGTTGAACAAGGTGGCCAGAGCCAGGCCCACGGCCCGCTGCTTCCTCCGGGCCGGGATCTTGGGCAAGGCCACCAGGATGCGGACGAGGTTGACGTAGCAGAAGATGGTGACAGTGAAGGGAAGGCAGAAGAGGACGACGAAGAACTCCAGCCGGACAGGGAGCAGGACCTGGAGCTGTGTAGGGGAAAAATGTTCATAGCAGTGGGACGTGCTATTGGAGGTCGTGGTCCCATTGGGGTTCAGGACCTCGTATTGGACAATGTAGATGAAGCTGCAGTGGGCGAAGACCACCACCCAGAACACCACGGAGGTGGCAGCGGCGTAACCCGGACGACGCCAGAGCCTGTACTTGATGGGAAAGGCCACCCCCAGGTAGCGATCAACGCTGACAGCCATGAGGAAGAGGGAGCTGATGTAGATGCTATTGTAGTAGAAGTAGTTGGTGAGTGGGCAGAGGAAAGCGGGCAAGGGCCACACCATGCCTGAGGCAGCCTCCACTATCTTGAAGGGGAGGAAGATGAGGAGGAAGATGTCGGAGACGGTGAGGTTGAGGAGAAGGAGGTTGACGGGGGTGGGTTTCTGGCGGACCTTCACCAGGAAGGTGTAGAAGGCCAGGAGGTTGGAAGGGAGGCCGGTCAGGAAGGTGAAGATGTAGACAGTGAGAACCAGCGGGATGGAAACATTTGAACTCATCTTCTCGGCTCCTTCAAAGGAGAACAGGCTCATTAGATGCCGAAGGAACCCAGCAGTCCTGATAGCCAGCCCCCTCCTCCTCCAACCCACTAGATCCCACTCCCCTCCCAGCACTGGGGATAGAACCCAGGAGTCCTGGCTCCAGCCCCTCCTGCTCCAAACCACTAGATCCCACTACCCTCTGTGGCACTCTGTACCCCAAAGCAACACCCTGGAACCCAGTATTCACCAATGTCACATGCGAAAGCATGCATGCGAGATATCATATGAAAGGTCATGATCTGCTGAAACCCATTGTTCTGTCCAAATATATGTATCTTTAGTGTGTATGAAGTTATAATATTTTGCTGTATGGTTGTCAGTGAAATATGTTGTAAGTTTGAGAGTCCTTCCTACAAGGGTGGTGACCCCTGCCCACGTGGGCGTCCACCGGCCATTCATCAACAGGGGAGTTGCAATCAAGGGATTTACAATTCAATGACAGTTGCACAAGCACCACACAATGGGGGATTTACTTGATCCCTGTGACTCAGCAAAGCCCACCAGGATGGGTCTGGATAAGTGTCTTTTAAACACATGGGCTAAGGATATAAAATAAGGGACAGAGGCTGCACGGCTTTGGCCTTTTCTCCTCCCCCACCACGCTGCAAGCAACAACGACGCTGAGAAGAAAGAGAACTTCAGCAGAGGAGACAAGGGAGTAACCTGTGTATTGTGAACTGTAACATCCATTGAGTGGAGAAAACTGCTAGATCTAAATACTGCCTAGAGTCTTAGAGGTTGAAGATTTAGATTGCACGCTTAGTTTCGTTTCTTTGGTAACTTTTATGCCTACCACTTATAATCACTTAAACTCTCTCTATCTGCAGTTAATAAATCTGTGTTATACTTTATCTAAAACAATGAATTTTGCTTGAAATGCTTGGAAATCAGCTCAGTTAACAGAAGGCGTGTGCATGTCCTCTCCACATTGAGAGGCCCGGGGGAAGGGGGACAGACTGGGCAAAGAACTTACACTGCTCAGGCTTCTGACCAATGCAGGATGGCACAGCTCCAGGGTCCTAGGTTGGCGAGTATTGGCTTTTTGGTTCATGAGTGGCTGAGGGCAGCATTTCATGTAACTCGGCTGGGTGTGTCCTTACCTGGGGATGACTGTGTAAGTCTAGTACCTGCCAGAAGTTTGTAGCTTGTCATAGCATCACAGCGTGAGTGGGCGTCCAGGCTGGTGGGGCAGAGGACTCAGGGGTATCTGAGTTCCAGGTTGCACCCCAGGGATCCTGTCACACCCTCCCAGGCCTGCGGATAGAACCCAGGAGTCCTGGCTCCACTCCCCCCTGTCCTAAGCCACTAGATCCCACTTCCCTCCCTGAGCTGGGAGAGTACCAGGAGTCCTCCTCCTAGACCCTCTGCTCTAACTCTTAGATACCCCTCCCCGCAAGTCGTGTGGATAGAACCCAGGAGTCCTGACTCCCACCCCTCCTTACCCGTAGCCATGCGAGCAAGCTCAGGGCTCCCGTTCCATTAGCTTACACTAGACATATGGCTGGAATTTATGTAGCCGGCTCCTGTATTTATTTAGCTCAGTTTCCTGTTTAGCCAGCAGCAGGCGAGGGGAGGGTGCGGGGGCAGCGCCAGAGAGAGAAGGAGAGCCTGGGATGCATGAGATCCTGTGAGCAAACACACAGGGATGGGCTGCAAGGGACGTGCCGAGCAGGCACCCTGAACAACAGGGAAGTGGTCGTTACTCAGAGGGAAATTTTCATAAATATCATCAAAGGTAGAAGGAAGTGAGGTCTAGTGGTTAGAGGGTGGGGGACTGGGAGCCAGGACTCCTGGGTGCAATCCCTGATTCTAAGGGAGTGATTTTGTGATAAAAATAGGAAATAAGGAGTCAATGCACAGAACTAGGAAATACAACCCAGGATTCTTGACCTTTTAGCTCCACTAGACCCCACTCCTCTCCCAGAGCTGGGGAGAGAACCCAGGAGTCCTGGCTCCCAGCCCCTGACTGCTCTAACCGCTAGCCCACACTCCCCTCCCAGAGCTTGGAATAGGAGAAGTTAATAAGCCTCTCCTGTAAAGTAAACCATTGTCTGAGCCCGGCCAGTCCCTCACTCCTCTACCAATCATGGGGGGCTAGTGGGTTAGAGCAGGGGGTTGGGTGCTAGAACTCCTGGGTTCTATCCTTGGCTCTGGGTGTGGAGTGGGGTCTAGTGGTCAGAGCAGGGGGCTGGGAGCCAGGGTTCCAGGGTTCTCCTGGACTATAAGGTGGATAGAAACTGGCTAGATTGTCGGGCTCAGCAGGCAGTGATCAATGGCTCGATGTCCACTTGGCAGACGGTATCAAGCGGAGTGCCCCAGGGGTCGGTCCTGGGGCTGGTTTTGTTCAATATCTTCATTAATGATCTGGATGATGGGATGAATTGCACCCTCAGCAAGTTCACAGATGACACTAAGCTGGGGGGAGAGGTAGATACGCTGGAGGGTAGGGATAGGGTCCAGAGTGACCTAGACAAATTGGAGGATTGGGCCAAAAGAAATCTGATGAGGTCAACAAGGACAAGTGCAGAGTCCTGCACTTAGGACGGAAGAATCCCATGCACTGCTACAGGGTGGGGACCGACTGGCTAGGCAGCAGTTCTGCAGAAAAGGACCTGGGGATTACAGTGGACGATAAGCTGGATATGAGTCAGCAGTGTGCCCTCGTTGCCAAGAAGGCCAACGGCATATTGGGCTGTATTAGTAGGAGCGTTGCCAGCAGATCGAGGGAAATTATTATTCCCCTCTATTCGACACTGGTGAGGCCAAATCTGGAGTATTGAATCCAGTTTTGGTCTCCTCAGTACAGAAGGGATGTGGACAAATTGGAAAGAGTCCAGCGGGCAACGAAAATGATTAGGGGGGTGGGGCACATGACTTACGAGGAGAGACTGAGGGAACTGGGGTTATTTAGTCTGCAGAAGAGAAGAGGGAGGGGGGATTTGATATCAGCCTTCAACTACCTGAACGGGGGTTCCAAAGAGGATGGAGCTCGGCTGTTCTCAGTGATGGCAGATGACAGAACAAGGAGTAATGGTCTCACGTTGCAGTGGGGGAAGTCTAGGTTGGATATTAGGAAACACTATTTCACTAGGAGGCTGGTGAAGCACTGGAATGTGTTCCCTAGGGAGGTGGTGGAATCTCCTTCCTTAGAGGTTTTTAAGGCCCGGCTTGACAAAGCCCTGGCTGGGATGATTTAGTTGGTGTTGGTCCTGCTTTGAGCAGGGGGTTGGACTAGATACCTCCTGAGGTCTCTTCCAACCCTAATTTCTATGATTATATGATTCTAGGAACAGGGCTGGGTGTATGCGCCAGCCAGCACATCTCTCCAAGAGTCGTGCCCTCCTGCAGTTAGAAACCGTCAGTTCCTCCCCTCTCCCTAACGGAGGGAAACCCACTTTCCCTCCCAGCCTGTCTCGCTGCTGAGATGTGGTGGCAGGACATGGAACCGCGAGTGGATCAGACCTGATGGTTCCGTTCCCAGAACCTTAGTAATGGAGCCGCTGCCGGGGGGGGGGAATCGTCCCCTCGAGTCTCTTTCTCCGAGTGGAATGACCACGCCCCACATCCTGACTCGCACCTCCCCATCCCAGTGCTGGGTGCCCCCCGTACGTGGACTGTTGTGTTCTCCTGTCTCGGGGTTCTCCTCTCCCTGTCCCCACCATGCGCTTACTCAGCTGAGCTAAACAAATTTTCATCTCCCCACCCCGCTCCCCAGGTCAGCTTCACTCAGGCCTGATCACCCAGTGCTGGGCGAGTGTGTTGAAAAAGTAAGTCACAAACCTTCACCCCCATTTTAACAGTGGAAGAACAGACAGTCAGAGGAGATGGCCATACTGGGGAAAGAACCCAGGAGTCCTGACTCCCTGCTCTAATGACTAGACCCCACTCCTTGCCAGAGCTGGGGCTAGAACCCAGGAGTCCTGACTCCCAGCACCCACTGTTCTAACCACTACACCCCACTCTTCCCCCACACTGGAGCGAGAACCCCGTGGTCAGCTGAGCCAGCAATCTCCCTTTTACTTTGTTACTTGTTTGTTTTTTGATTTTGCAAAAGCAAAATTAAACTTTGCAGAGAGGCCTGGGCATGACTGGTAAAGGCAAATACAGACCCATGAAGGCTGGGAGCAGAACCCAGGCATCCTGACTCGCACCCCCCTGGCTTTAACCAGTAGACCCCACTCACCTCCCAGAGCTGGGAAAGGAATCCAGCTCTCTAGTTCTTTCTCCGGTCTCTCTACTCTAACCCAGGGTCAGTGATAGAACCCAGGAGTCCTTAATCCCAGCCACAACCCCTGCTCTAACCTCTAGACCCCACTCCCCTCCTTACAAGCCCTGACCCAGGCAGCTAGAGAGCCCATCCTCACCTCCTTTCCAGCAGCCAGTGCGCTGGGAGCCTGCAGAAGGGCTGGAACCCAGGTGTCCGGGCTGGGAGCCACCCCAAGTGATGTGTCAGGGAAGAGCTGGTGGCTGGTCTCCTGCGTCCCGGCTGGGGAGTGAGTTTTCTGTAGCCCAGACGGCTGGTTACGTTGTGTGTGGGGCTGCGCCCAGGAAACCCCACCGGTCCCTCTCCTCGGAAATCCACGCAGAAAGGATGAGAGATGCAATCGTTACTTCCTCGTGCCTTGCGGGAGGTGTGACTTGGCACATCCTTGAGAGGGTGTGGTGTCCCCCCCCACACCTGGCTACTGCACCCTGCTGTGGGCGAGGATTCCTGGGAAGGGGAGTGGAAGCTAGCAGTTAGAGCAGGGCAGGCTGGGAGCCAGGACTCCTGGGTTGTATCCTCAGCTCAGGCAGGTGAGGGGGGTCTAGTGGTTAGAGCGGGGGGCTGGGAGCCAGGATTTCTGGGTTGTCTCCCATTTTCCGGGAGGGGAGTGGGGTCTAGTGGTTCTACCACAGGGCACGGAGGAGAGGCTGCGCTGGATTTATGGTTCTTTGATCTCCCGGGCTGCAGCATCTTTCAGAAGCGCGATATTAAATAAACAAACACATCCGAGTTCATATTTCTTCGCTCGGGCTCCGGGGCACATAAAAACCCTGCACAGAGCACCGGGACACGCACAGTAGCCACAGCTGAGTGGGAGGGAATCCTGACTGACTGCCAAAGACAGCGGCAAAGGGGCCAGATCCCAGCTGGGGTCAATCGCCATAGCTCCATTGGAGTCAATGGGGCCAGATCCCCCTTGGTGAAAATCGGCTCCATCGGAGCCGTCGCCAGGATACCAGAGGCGAGGGGTCCCCAGGTGGCGGGGGGAGGGGACACTGACATCGACGGACCAGTGCCAGGAAAACAATGTGACATTCTAAGGCTTTGCAAGCCGTCCCAAGGCATCCTGGCTAAGATGGCCAGGGTGAGGGGTTGGGGTCCCCAGCCTCAGGCCCCCACCCCCGTGGCCTTGTTTTGGGGAGGGATGAATGAGCCCCAAGAATTCAGACCCTCACCCCCGGCCTCATGCAGGGCTCTGGGTCCAGTGTCCTGTCCCTCTCCCACGGTGGAGCCGCATCAGTTACTACTTGCCTAGTTCCGATAGCGTCGGTGCTGTGAGACAAAGGTAACGTCCTGGGCGCCCGTCCTCCTGGCGCGTGCACAGACGGACGTTCACGTGGCACTGCCACGGGCTGGCTCACCCGTCCTTCCAGAGGGAGGCGGGTTTCAGATGGGGGCGTTTCTCACTGCAGGGTTCACGCTTGGCATCTATGGACCCACCCTGTGCTCTTTTGCCATGATAGCCCTTGGCCCAGGAGTCCTGGCTCCCAGCCCCCTGCTCTAACCACTAGACCCACTCCCCTCCCAGAGCTTAGAATAGGAGAAGTTAATAAGCCTCTCCCGTAAAGTAAACCATTGTCTGAGCCCGGCCAGTCCCTCGCTCCTCTACCAATCACAGGGGGGTTAGTCGGTTAGAGCAGGGGGCTGGGAGCCAGAACTCCTGGGTTCTGTCCTTGGCTCTGGGTGTGGAGTGGGGTCTAGTGATCAGAGCAGGGGGCTGGGAGCCAGGGTTCCTGGGTTCTCCTGGACTATAAGGTGGATAGAAAGTTGGCCAGATTGTCAGGCTCAACGGGTAGTGATCAACGGCTCGATGTCTAGTTGGCAGCCGGTATCAAGCGGAGTGCCCCAGGAGTCGGTCCTGGGGCTGGTTTTGTTCAATATCTTCATTAATGATCTGGATGATGGGATTTATTGCACCCTCAGCAAGTTCACAGATGACACTAAGCTGGGGGGAGAGGTAGATACGCTGGAGGGCAGGGATAGGGTCCAGAGTGACCTAGACAAATTGGAGGATTGGGCCAAAAGAAATCTGATGAGGTTCAACAAGGACAAGTGTAGAGTCCTGCACTTAGGACGGAAGAATCCCATGCACTGCTACAGGGTGGGGACCGACTGGCTAGGCAGCAGTTCTGCAGAAAAGGACTTGGGGATTACAGTGGACGATAAGCTGGATATGAGTCAGCAGTGTGCCCTCGTTGCCAAGAAGGCCAAAGGCAGATTGGGCTGTATTAGTAGGAGCATTGCCAGCAGATTGAGGGAAGCAATTATTCCCCTCTATTCAACATTGGTGAGGCCCAATCTGGAGTATTGCGTCCAGTTTTGGTCCCCCCACTACCGAAGGGATGTGGACAAATTGGAGAGAGTCCAGCGGAGGGCAACAAAAATGATTAGGGGGCTGGAGCACATGACTGACGAGGAGAGGCTGAGGGAACTGGGGTTATTTAGTCTGCAGAAGAGAAGAGTGAGGGGGGATTTGATATCAGCCTTCAACTACCTGAAGGGGGGTTCCAAAGAGGATGGAGCTCGGCTGTTCTCAGTGGTGGCAGATGACAGAGCAAGGAGCAATGGTCTCAAGTTGCAGTGGGGGAGGTCTAGGCTGGATATTAGGAAACACTATTTCACTAGGAGGGTGGTGAAGCACTGGAATGGGTTACCTAGGAAGGTGATGGAATCTCCTTCCTTAGAGGTTTTTAAGGCCCAGCTTGACAAAACCCTGGCTGGGATGATTTAGTTGGGATTGGTCCTGCTTTGAGCAGGGGGTTGGACTAGATGACCTCCTGAGGTCTCTTCCAACCCTAATATTCTATGATCCTAAGATTCTAGGAACAGGGCTGGGTATATGCGCCAGCCAGCACATTTCTCCAAGAGTCGTGCCCTCCTGTAGTTAGAAACCGTCAGTCCCTCCGCTCTCCCTAACGGAGGGAAACCCACTTTCCCTCCCAGCCTGTCTCGCTGCTGAGATGTGGTGGCAGGACATGGAACCGCGAGCAGATCGGACCTGATGGTTCCGTTCCCAGAACCCTTGGTAATGGAGCCGCTGCCGGGGGGGAATCGTCACCTCGAGTCTCTTTCTCCAAGTGGGGGACCTATTCTGTGGGGGATGGAATGACCACGCCCCACATTTTGACTGAACAAATTTCCATCTCCACAGCCCCCTGGCCAGCTTCACTTAGCCCTGATCGCCGAGTGATGGGCGAGCGTGTTGAAAAAGTAGGTCACAAACCTTCATCCCCATATTAACAGTGGAAGAACAGAGAGTCAGAGCAGGGAGAGGAGATGGCCATACTGGGGAAAGAACCCAGGAGTCCTGACTCCCTGCTCCCCTGCTGTAACCACTAGACCTACTCCCCTCCCAGAGCTGGGGAGAAAACCCAGGAGTACTGGCTCCGAGCCCCCTGCTCTAACCACTAGACCCTACTCCCCTTCCAGAGCTGGGGAGAAAACCCAGGAGTCCTGGCTCCCAGCCCCACCCCACCCCCCAGCAGCTCCAACCAATAGACCCCAAGCAGAGGAGCCGAATCCTGCCTGCCCCATGGTGGTCGGTTGCCCCATTAGCTGCAGGGAGGTTGGGCCGGGCCGGTTCTGCCCCGGCGAGACAGGAGGAAATGGCTTCCCACAGCAACTGCCAGACCTCGTGCTGCACCCAGTGCAGGGCCCCTGTGGTCAGGGCTGATATGGGGCCTTTGTACAACCCTCAGCACCCAGCCTGCTGGAAAATCAAATGGAGCTACAAGTAGGGTGACCAGACAGCAAGTGTGAAAAATCGGGACAGAGGGCCTGGGGTAATAGGAGCCTATATAAGAAAAAGACCCCAAAATCGGGACTGTCCCTATAAAATCGGGACATCTGGTCACCCTAGCTACAAGCTTCTGCCCACAACATTTCCACAGATTGCCCCTAGGGGGCGCTAGGTCCTATCCAGCCCCTGGACGGGGACTGGATGGCTCGGGGGAGTGGGGAATGGGACACGGGGAGGGGGAATCATGAGGGGTGGAGTGGGGAGCATTTAGCCAGCTGGTGCCAGAGGGAGGGGCTAACCCTGAGAGCCCCCTCCTTTCCCCTTGGCTACCCCGACTCCCAGCCCCACCTGCTCTAACGCACTAGGCCTCAATCTTCTCCCGGAGCTGGGGATAGATCCAGAAGTTCTGGCTCCGAGCCCCTCCGCTCCAACCCACTAGGCCCCACTCCCAGTAAAACCCAGCAGTCCTGACTCCTGGGCTTTCGTGTCTCTCCCCGCCTTCACCATGACCCCGGGGGGCTGGGGCGGGCGCCCAGCGCCCAGCTGCTCGCTGTGACGGGAGGCAAGGCAGCCCCGCTGGGGGACATAGCGGGGGCTACATGCAAGGACCCCAATGCTGAGCTCACCATGGCCCCCCCTTCCCTTGCCCAGTTCCAAGAAACAGATCCCCCCTCCCCGCCCCAAGACACGGAGAACTGGTTCCACCTCACGCAGGGCGGTGGCCTCATTGGCACGGCCACGGGCGCCCCTGGCACCTCACGTTGGACGTCCGCCCGGCCGGGGTTATGTTCTGGCAATGGGATTTTTTGTTAGTGACACCTGGGTTTATTATTTCTTTACGAGCCAGCTGGGGAAAATCTCATAACATTGCACAAATTCCTCGTGAGCAAAGGGCCCCATTGGGTGAGGTTTCTCTCCACCATCTTGGGAGGCAGATTGGCCATGTCGCCGGTGGGGCTGGGCCCCATCTCCCTTGAAAGGGCCCCCTCCACCCCTAAACCCTGCGCCCCAGGGAGAGACGGGGAGAGACCGAGACCAAGGCCCCTGAGCAGAGGGCGTCTCTGGGGCCACTCGTAACGTTCCACGGGCGAAGCCCTCAGCTGTTGTGCTAAACACAGCCAAGTGGCTGGGACACGAGGCAGATATTGCTCAGCAGCCTCGAGATGCCTCCACCTTCCCGGTGCGCGCTCCGCTGGCGTGCTGCAGCTACACGGGGTGGACTCCTTTCTGCAGTCAGGGCTGTCCAGTGACCGGTCCCATCCGCCGAGGGAGCGGAGAAGCTGGTCTCCTGGAAGGACAGGAGAAGTCACACCACCCTTCCTGGCCGTGGTCCGTTGCTGATTGCAGGAAGCTGGGCTGAGTTTCTAAATCTCCTGCCTCCAGCCCACCCCAATATGGGTGAGCCGGCCGTGGAGATCAGCCAGGCCTTGGAGCACCATGGAGAGACCCCGTCTTGTTGATGAACTCCAAGGCCTGGCGTGGGGAGCAAAGTACAGGCAGATGGGTCCCATCAATGCCCCCATTTCAGGAACCCTCAACGTGCCCCTCCACCAACAACCTCCTGAGTGTCACCCTCCTGGTAGCAGCACACACCTCCCTGACAACCGCCCCACGGTTTCTCTACCAACCCCGAACGGGCTAGGTCCTGACCAGCAGCAATTGTGGGTGACAAATTTCCAGATGGCGACAGCCGCGTGCTTCTCCGTGCTGAGGGGAGCTCTCCTGTTGCTATTCCACCCCTGCAGCTCCGGGGTGAGCTCTGCCCAGATCTCTAGGGGCCTGACTTGTCGCCCTGAAGTGCTGCCACCCCACTGCTGCTCACCCCAGGATGGGTAGCCCTGTCCCACCGGTCGGCGCTAGTTGACTGAGCCCAGAAGTGGGGCCCCACCAAGTGAAGTTGCTCCCAGGAGTCCATGGACACAACTAGCTGCTTGATTTCCTCTCCTGTCCGTATCGTTGTGGCTGCCTCCAGTGCCATCCGGCTCTGTGATGGGCAATACCCGTGCATCTGCCTGTTTGTATTACTGACCACCAGGATCCTGGTGCCCAGCACGCTGCCCCATAGCCAGAGGTTTGGGAAGTGGGGCTGGCTTGCCAAAGCCAAGCCAGAGGACCCATCGGTCCCAGAATTCCAGGGGCATCCCACAACGCGCAAAATCCCACGATGCATAGAGGCGAGTGGCGGGAGGTTGCGGCAAAAGACGCTTTCCTGGAAGGCTCTGTGGTTATTTGGTAAGCGCGTGGCCTGCGGGGCTGTGTGGATGCAATGATTGAAAAGGGAAGTAGCTTAAGCAAGCCAGTGTTCACACGAGAGCTTTGGGAGAGTTATCCCTGATTAAAGCGGAAACACCAAACCTGACATAACTTGCAAGCGTAGACAAACCCTCATCTGGGAATATTCCTTCCCAGCCTTCAGTTCAGGGCTGGCAGGAACCATAACACGTCCTAGACCTGGTGGAGGTGGAACTGTGGTCCCCACCCCATCCATCTCACTGCACCATCTGCGAATCCTCCGTGGCCACGTTCTCCGGGACCTCCAGCCAGACCCCAGGGCAGAGCCGGCTGAGCTGCAGCTTCTCCCAGGCGGCCTGCAGACACTCCAGGCAGATCTTCTGGAAAGACGAGGAGGAGAAGTAGAAGATGATGGGGTCTAAGCTGGCATTGAAAGTGCTGAGGAGCAAGACATAGACTCTCCACTCTGGGCTCTTATTCTTCATGTAGCCCACCATGTGGGAGAGGTTGAAGGGGGTGAAGCAGACCAGGAAGAGGAGAAATGTAGCTGCCACCAGCCCGATAGCCCGGCGCTTCCTCCTGTGGCTCACCAGTGGCAGGGAGCGTATGATGGCGATGAATCTGGTGTAGCAGAAGGCGGTGATGCCCAGCGGAAGGCAGAAGAGGACCAAGAACATCTCCAGGCGGACGGGCAGCAGGACCGCCAGCTGGTGGTTGGTGAAGGTGGCGTAGCAGAGGGTGAGGTTGCCCGCTGTGTCATTGCCCCAGGCCTGGTACTGGACCACGTAGATCACGCTGCAGTGGGAGAAAGCAGCCACCCAGAACAAGGCCACGGCCACCATGGCGTAGGACGGCCGGCGCCCCGCCTTGTAGCGGAGGGGGAAGGCCACGCTGAGGTAGCGGTCAACGCTGACGCCAGTGAGCGAGAGGGTGGTAAGGTAGATGCTGCTGAAGAAGAGGAGGCTGAAGAGGGGGCAGAGGAAATCTGGCATCTTCCACTTCATCTCCCAGGAGGCCTCGGCGATGCGGATGGGCAGGAAGGCCAGCAGCACCAGGTCGGACACCGTCAGGTTGAGGAGCAGGACGTCGGCTGGCAGCAGGCGCCGGCGGGCCTTCACCACGAAGACGCAGAAGGCCAGCAGGTTGAGGGGCAGGCCTGTCACGAAGGTCACCGTGTAGACAGCCAGGGAGAGCTGGGGGCTGCTGATGGAAGTCATGGTGGGACGAAGGGGGTGACAGGGGCTGGGTTGACAATAGCAACCAGGGATCCACTAGGCCTTGGGATGGGAATGGAGATGGAGATGGGTTGCCAAGAGCAACGGGGGACCCACTAGGCCTTGGGACGGGGCTGGAGGCAGGGCCAGGTTTCCAGTAGCCACTGGGGACCTACTAGGCCTTGGGGTAGGGCTGGAGGCGGGGTTCCCGCAAGGCTCATTCACTGCAGAGAAAGGAGAGACAGGTGGGGTTAGGGAGCCCTCTTCGAGATCAGTCCTTAGACCAGTGGTTCTCAAACTTTTGTACTGGTGACCCCTTTCACACAGCAAGCCTCTGAGTGCGACCCCCCTTACAAATTCAAAACACGTTTTTAGATATTCAACACCATTATAAATGCTGGAGGCAAAGCGGGGTTTGGGGTGGAGGTTGACAGCTCGTGACCCCCCATGTAATAACCCAACCCCCAGTTTGAGAACCCCTGCCTTAGACAAACTCCCTGGGGCCAGGGGGCAGCTCTTTGCTCTGTCTGTGCAGCTCCTGGTGCAGCAGGGTCCCAGGGCACCTGGGTGATCCTGTAACGCATCTAAATAGCACTAATAACGTACAGCGCCTGGCACATGGGGGTCCTGGGCCAGGGCTGGGGCACCTGGGTGCACAGCACTAATAACATGCAGCACCTGACACAATGGGGTCTTGACCCATGATTATGGCTCTTGGGCGCTACCATAATGCACCTAATAAATAGCACTAATATAACGTACAGCGCCTAGTGCAATGGGGTCCTGTGCCATGCCTGGCGGCCCGTCGATCCTACCACAGTACAGATAAGAATATTACTCATCATTCCATTTGGTGGGAAACTTTCAAAAGCACTGACCCCGCCCCCTTCCACTCAGAACTTTGTTTTCTGAGTGACAGTTTTGAAAGTTTTTTCCAAGAATTTGGAGGCAAAAAACCCCAAACCGCCCCCCCACTTTGTCTCAGTCTCTGTCCCCCCCTTTTTTTATTCCCCCACCTCAAAAAAGAGGGTGGGGAAATTACAACAGTGAGTGAAAGTGGGGAAACAAAAACACTTTCACTCCCCCGCCCCCTTTTATCTCACTGGGGGAAAAAATCGCAGATTCATAGATTCCATGGCCCAAAGGGACCATTACGGTCATCCAGTCCCACTCTGAGCAGCGCCCGACCCGGGAGCCCACGCCGGGGGTCCGGCCATCGGTGACGGATCACTCCCTCTCTGAGGCAGCGAGCCCCTGGGCCCAGCGCCCCACGGCGCCTCATCCCGTCTTGACCCCGCCTTTCATCTCCGCTCCAGCACTCTAAGATGTTTACATTGGTCCCGGCCTGGAACGAAACTGTTAGTGTTCCCCAAGAACTGCTATAAACCCGCCCGGCCAACAGCTTGACGTCTCTCCCCGCCGCGTTATGTCAGGAACGCTGTGTTCCGCCTTCCTACGTCTCACCTCTAGGGGGCTCTGGTTACTCAGGACCCCTGGGGTCTATCCCCAGCTCTCTGAGGGCAATGGAGTCTAGTGGTTAGAGCAGGGGAGGCTGGGAACCAGGACTCCTGGGTTCTCTCCCTAGCTCTGGGAGAGGAGTGGGGTTTAGTGGTTAAAGCAGAGGGGCTGGGAGCCAGGACTCCTGGGTTCTCTCCCCAGCTCTGGGAGAGGAGTGGGGTCTAGTGGTTAGAGCGAAGAGGCTGGGAACCAGGACTCCTGGGTTCTCTCCCCAGCTCTGGGAGAGGAGTGGGGTTTAGTGGTTAAAGTAGAGGGGCTGGGAACCAGGACTCCTGGGTTCTCTCCCCAGCTCTGGGAGGGGAGGGGGGTCTAGTGGTTAGAGCGAAGTGGCTGGGAACCAGGACTCCTGGGTTCTCTCCCTAGCTCTGGGAGAGGAGTGGGGTTTAGTGGTTAAACCAGAGGGGCTGGGAGACAGGACTCCTGGGTTCTCTCCCCAGCTCTGGGAGAGGAGTGGGGTTTAGTGGTTAAACCAGAGGGGCTGGGAACCAGGACTCCTGGGTTCTCTCCCCAGCTCTGGGAGGGGAGGAGGGTCTAGTGGTTAGAGCGAAGCGGCTGGGAACCAGGACTCCTGGGTTCTCTCCCCAGCGCGGGGCGGGGAGGGGAGGGGGGTCTAGTGGTTAGAGCGAAGAGGCTGGGAACCAGGACTCCTGGGTTCTCTCCCCAGCTAGGGGAGGGGAGGGGAGGGGGGTCTAGTGGTTAGAGCGAAGAGGCTGAGAACCAGGACTCCTGAGTTCTCTCCCCAGCGCTGGGAGGGGAGTGGGTTTAGTGGTTAAAGCAGAGGTTAAAGCATGCTCCCGGGGCGGTGGGGCTGGGGGGCTTAGTGGTTGAGTCCAGACAGAGGAACGAGGGTAGACAGATGCCCTGTGACCACAAGGTCAGGAGCTCCCACCCAGATGGATTGAGAAACGAAAGCTCCTGAGTTCTCAGAGAAACCACAACACTGAGATGGCCCCTGGGTTATGAGGAATGGAGTCCTGGGAGGGGGAGAACATGCCCGGAGCCAGCCTGTGCCCCACCCTGGGGCCAGATCGGAGCTGGTGCCCCATAGAGGGGGAAAGGCCCCATGTCCCATTCCCACCCATCTCTCCTCTGAGCATTCACAGCTCTCTCCCTGATCTACCAGGGCCCAGCTCCACAGGAGAGATATATAGATAGGGTGTATGGGGATGGATAGGTAGAGGGGGTGTATGGGAATAGATGGATGGATGGATAGAGGGGGGTGTTTGGGGATAGACAGACAGATAGATAACCTCAATGCAGTCCCTTACCCCATGTCCATCTCCAATTCTCTACCAGACCAGTTCTCTGAGCACAGCAGATCTTTCCTCTGGCCCTGGCTGGGTAAATCAGCCTCCTGTCCGGGGCGGGGTCGATGTGACAGCTGATAGGGAAAACACTTTGGAGCCCAAAATAAACCTAGGTGTGGATGCTTCAAGCAGCATAGGTGGGGCAGGAAGAGGTGACCAGAGCACCAAAATAGACACCCTGTTCTCTGTAGCTGCCACTGACATCTGCACTGGGAAACTCCCCCACCCCCGGAGAGGGGAGAATCTGCCTGTTCAACCACTAGACCCCACTCCCCTCCCAGAACTGGGGATAGGACCCAGGAGACCAGGCACGCAGCCCCCACTGCTCTAATCCCTAGACCCCCCCTCTCCTGCCAGTGTCAGGGATAGGACCCAGGCGTCCTGACTCCCAGCCTCCCTGCTCTAACCACTAGACCCCACTCACCTGCCAGAGTTGGAGATAGAACCCAGGAGTCCTGTCGCCAGGTCCCCACTCCTTTCTAACAAAAGGCACTTCCCCTGAGCTGTAGGAACCAAAGTCAGGTCTCCTTTTCCTGGTTCCTTTTCCTACTCACTGGAGCAGTATCTCGCACCCTCAGCTGTCCTGATCTGAATCAGCCCCTAGACCAGTATCCCTGCCCAGCCAGCCAGTGGGAGCCAAGCTCTGGACACTGCATGGACCCCCTCCCTGACCAGAATTGGGGCCCACTGCCAGGCACTACACAGACACCCAGCAAGCATCTAAGAGATGAGCACCCCAACCTTGGAAGGCTTAGAGATGGTGGGGAATGGGGCACAGGGCCTTTCCCTTCCAGGGGGTGCTGGCTCCCATCCGGCCCCACACCAGTGGACTGGCGGGTTTACGGGGGCAGGCAATGGGGCACGGGGCCTTTCCCCTTTAGGGGGTGCCAGCTCCGATCTAGCCCCAGGGCCGGGAACTGGCAGGGGTTTTTTTTGGGGGGGGGGAGGGCAGGGAATGGTCTTTCCCCTGCCAGTGTCCCGGGTCACGAAGCATCGCTGGGCCCTCGGAAACCGCCCTCCGCCCTTGTTGGCTGAACTGGAGAGACAGCAACGGATGGGGCCGCTAGGCAAGACCTGAGCAAACAGGGTTCCCCTCCCCAAACACCGATCCCCCTTCCCTCCTCCCCAAACTCTGACCCCTTGTCAACTGCAGCTGGCTACAAAGCTTAGGGAAAGAGGGAAATTGGGGGTGGGGCAAGCCGGTAGTTACAGGGGAGCTGCGACAGTTTCAAGGAGCCCAGAGCCCATCCACAATAGTTTCGAGGGAGCCCTGAGTTCCCTTGACAGTTTCTAGAGACCCTAGAGATAACTCATGTTTGTAGGAAGCCTGGAGCCTAGAACCGATAGTTTTGAGGGAGTCCCGAGCCCCCCGTGATTGTTTTGAGGGAGCCCAATCATCCCTGTGGTGATTTCAGGGAAGCCCAGGGCTCAGCCACGTAGTTTCTAGGAACCCAGCCCTGCTTCCCCTCCTAGGAGTTCCTAAGAACCCCAGTTCCTGCTCTGGACAGTTTCTAGGTGCCCAACCACCCCCTCCCAAGGGCCCGTAGCAATTTCCAGCCGCGCCTCCAAACCACAGGGACGCCTGGTGGTTTCCAGCAACTTCTGCTTTTGCAGAGCCCTAAAGTGGAACCAAAGGGAGGGAGGGAGATGAAGGGGGGTGGATTGGTCCTGACCCTCCTGTGACGCTCTGTAGCTCGTGGGAACACCCTGCACCCCCGTGTTCAGCCTTATAAGATGATTGTGTGGTATCCAATGCAAAGTTTGTCATGTCGGGTGCCTTCGGAAGGCTCATGACGCACTGAGCATTGTTGTTCTAGTGATGTTATAGTAATTGTTGTTACAGTGATGTTATAGGAGTGTGATCGGTTATAATTTCATGTATATAGTTATGAGGCTGAGAATGTGCCCTCATGGCTTAAAGCAAGTCCAGGCAAAAACTCTGCAGGAGCAGAGGGGCAGTTCACACCTCATCAGGGCAGGTATGGGACAAACCCAGCCCAGCTTCACAGGAACAGAGGACACTGGCCTAGGCAGCAACAAAAGAATCTGTTAGACCCTCGAGGGAGTCACCCCCCCTTCCTTTGGGCAGTTTGGGTAATGCTCACCTGACTCTGAAGGGGGCGGGGGAGGCGGGCAAAGCCAAGAGGGAAGAAAGGACATGATAAAAGGGAGAGACATTTTGCCATGCTCTCTCTCTTCCGCCTACATCTACAGACACCACCACCACCAAGCAACTGAAGCGCTGATCAAAGGGGAGAGCCTGGCTGAAGAGCAACCAGCCAGCCTGTGGTGAGAAGCATCTAAGTTTGTAAGGGCACTGAAAGTGTTAAGATCAGCTTAGAATGCGTTTTGCTTTTATTTCATTTGACCAAATCTGACTTGCTGTGCTTTGACTTATAATCAAGTAAATCTACTTGTTTATCCTACCTGAAGCAGTGTGTTTGGTTTGAAGTGTGTCAGAGACTCCCCTTGGGATAACAAGCCTGGTACATATCAATTTATTTGTTACATTGGCGAACTTATAGAAGCTTGCAGCGTCCAGCGGGCAGAACTGGACACTGCAAGACGGGGGTTCCTAGGGTTGTGTCTGGGACCAGAGATACTGGCTAGTGTCATTCGCTTGCAGGTAGCTGGGAGCAGCTTGCATGGCAGAGGCTGTGCGTGAAGAGCCCAGGAGTGGGGGTTCTCCCAGCAGTGCAGGCAGTAGCGGCGCCAGCTTTTCCGGCGCCCTAGGCAGCGGAAGGTCCCGCCCCCGAAATTGAACGGACGCCGGGGCGCCGGCGCCCCCAAAATAGCAGTGCCCTAGGCGACCGCCTAGGTTGCCTAATGGGTTGCACCGGCCCTGAGTGCAGGGTAAGGCTGGCTTGGATTGGAGTGACCTAGCAGATCACTGGTCCAGATAACACCAGAGGGGAAGGTCACGCCCTCCGCTCCCAGCAAGCTGCAAAACTGCTGAGCTCAGCACAGCTCCCAGCAGCGGGAATGCGGTCTAGGCCCAAGGGGTTGGGCAATACAGTTCTCATCTGCTGCCACCTAGTGGGCAGAGGGGAGACTGGAGGGTGCCTGGTCATTGATTCTCGCCTGCCCGGGCGTGTTGGATGGGCAGCGCTGAACCCAGGCCGAGGGGCAGCTGGGCCAGGCTCAGAGACCGAACGGGGCGATCGGAACTAGGAAGGGAGAGGCTGCATCGGCTGCACCTCCCGCTGGGCCCTTCTCCCCGTTTAGACAGAGGGAACCCGAGGCAGAGAGCGAGGCAAGGACTCGCCCAGGGTCACACTGGCAGCTGGGAATAGGACCCAGGAGTCATGGCTCCCAGGCCCCCCCGCTCTAACCACTAGGCCCCACTCCCCTCTTATAGCTGGAAATAGAACCCAGGTGTCCCAGCTCCCCCTGCTCTAACCACTAGGCCCCCACTCCCCTCTCAGATCTGGGAATAGAACCCAGGAGTCCTAGATCCCAGCCCCATTGTGCAGTGAGTGCCGAGCACCCGTTTCAGTGGGGGCCTGATCTCAGTCGAATGATAACTACAATAATGATATTAATAATAACGACCCCACTGGAGCTGGGAAAACTTTATTTATTAAATCAACACGGATCCGTTAGTGGAATGCAATTTACAGCCACTGGGCAAAAGAGTCAGCGCTAGGGTGGAGTGGTGANCATTGGCGAACTTATAGAAGCTTGCAGCGTCCAGCGGGCAGAACTGGACACTGCAAGACGGGGGTTCCTAGGGTTGTGTCTGGGACCAGAGATACTGGCTAGTGTCATTCGCTTGCAGGTAGCTGGGAGCAGCTTGCATGGCAGAGGCTGTGCGTGAAGAGCCCAGGAGTGGGGGTTCTCCCAGCAGTGCAGGCAGTAGCGGCGCCAGCTTTTCCGGCGCCCTAGGCAGCGGAAGGTCCCGCCCCCGAAATTGAACGGACGCCGGGGCACCGGCGCCCCCAAAATAGCAGTGCCCTAGGCGACCGCCTAGGTTGCCTAATGGGTTGCACCGGCCCTGAGTGCAGGGTAAGGCTGGCTTGGATTGGAGTGACCTAGCAGATCACTGGTCCAGATAACACCAGAGGGGAAGGTCACGCCCTCCGCTCCCAGCAAGCTGCAAAACTGCTGAGCTCAGCACAGCTCCCAGCAGCGGGAATGCGGTCTAGGCCCAAGGGGTTGGGCAATACAGTTCTCATCTGCTGCCACCTAGTGGGCAGAGGGGAGACTGGAGGGTGCCTGGTCATTGATTCTCGCCTGCCCGGGCGTGTTGGATGGGCAGCGCTGAACCCAGGCCGAGGGGCAGCTGGGCCAGGCTCAGAGACCGAACGGGGCAATCGGAACTAGGAAGGGAGAGGCTGCATCGGCTGCACCTCCCGCTGGGCCCTTCTCCCCGTTTAGACAGAGGGAACCCGAGGCAGAGAGCGAGGCAAGGACTCGCCCAGGGTCACACTGGCAGCTGGGAATAGGACCCAGGAGTCATGGCTCCCAGGCCCCCCCGCTCTAACCACTAGGCCCCACTCCCCTCTTATAGCTGGAAATAGAACCCAGGTGTCCCAGCTCCCCCTGCTCTAACCACTAGGCCCCCACTCCCCTCTCAGATCTGGGAATAGAACCCAGGAGTCCTAGATCCCAGCCCCATTGTGCAGTGAGTGCCGAGCACCCGTTTCAGTGGGGGCCTGATCTCAGTCGAATGATAACTACAATAATGATATTAATAATAACGACCCCACTGGAGCTGGGAAAACTTTATTTATTAAATCAACACGGATCCGTTAGTGGAATGCAATTTACAGCCACTGGGCAAAAGAGTCAGCGCTAGGGTGGAGTGGTGAGACCCCCTGGGTGATCCCAATTGGCCCCAGCTGGGGGGCCTGGCCCCATTGACTCCCATGGAGCTACAG
This sequence comes from Platysternon megacephalum, assembly GCA_003942145.1. Lineage (NCBI taxonomy): Eukaryota > Metazoa > Chordata > Testudines > Platysternidae > Platysternon > Platysternon megacephalum. Next base: position 146,479 of record QXTE01000589.1, read on the forward strand.
CCCATTGACACCAGCTGGGATCCGGCCCCATTGCCTCTGTTCCTACTAACTCATTGATCAGTCCTGGGACATTCTTGCAGGAGCTGGGATTTCATGGACAGGAGATTTACGATTCCCACTGAATTGTGGTTTGGAATATTTCTACGTCCAAGTTACACAGACCTCCCAGTTACCTCGGACATATCTCTAGCACCTTCCATCCACAAAGGGTAGGAATCATGGCCTCAGTGCCAAAATGCAGCCACCTCTGGGGCAGGGCAGCTGGGGAATAACTGCACAGTGACACCTCATAGATTGGCTCACCCAATGCAGACCTACAGGATGGAGTTTAGTCTATTCCCCCAATAGCAGAGTTAGCCATACAGTCTATTTCGCCCTAGGGGGGCGAGGGTGTCTGGATCATCCTCTATATCCAATTCTCCCACGGCAGGATCCGTCCCATGGGGGTACGAAATGACCACAAGAAATCTGGACCCTGCCATCACACCCCGCCTGGCATCTTCTCGCCCCCCCATCCCAGCCCAGTCAGGGATGTCCCCATCCTAAGGGGTCTTTCAAGACCACCAATGGTCAAGTTCATGACCATGCACTCATGTCTCAGTGGAAAACGGCTACCTCACCCCCTAGTCCTGTCAAAACCAGACACCTCCTTGTCCTAAGGGGGATATGTACTGACCCATGGATAGGCCAGGTTCTTGGACTCACGTGCCATCCAAGGTCGGAGACTACTAGTCCCATGGGGAATCTGTAAAGACCATGAATTTCCCCATCCTTGGTCTTACGTCCTATCCAAGATCAGAGGTTCCGGGTGCCATGGGGAATCTGTAATGGTCATGAATTTCCCGATCCTTGGTCTTACGTCCTATCCAAGATCGGAGGTTCCGGGTGCCACGGGGAATCTCTAATGGTCATGAATTTCCTGGTCCTTGGTCCTGCGTCCTATCCAAGATTGGAGGCTCCCAGCCCCATGGGGAATTTTTAAGGTTCATGAGCAGCCGGGTCCCACAGCCCATCCAAGATTACCCAATCTCCCCGAATCCTGTCCCAACAGAGTTTGGTGTCTCCTTGTCCCATGGTCACTTGGAGCTCCTCACCCCGGGGCCTGTACTCCCCCGCGATGCAGCCCCCTTCTCAGGCTGCCCCTTGCCTGCCTCCCTGTGACCCATGGTAATCTTCTGCCGGAAGGAGCTGCAACGCTGCCCCACCGAGCGCCACACCCAGGCCAGGCTGTGGTCCTTGGCCGAGGAGAGGAAGTAGAAGATGAGCGGGTCCAGGAAGGCGTTGCAGGCACCAGGCAGCAGCGCCACCCTGCGCCACCAGACGTCCTCGCCGCGGGCGTAGCCCACCACGTGGGACAGGTTATAGGGCCCGAAGCAGACCACGAAGACGGAGAGCGTGGCCAAGGCCAGACGCACCGCCCGGCGCTTCTTCTGCTCGTGGAGACGGGACTTGACGAGGACGTGGATGCAGCCGGCGTAGCAGAAGACCGTGATCGCCAAGGGCAGGAAAAACAGGGCCACGGAGAGCTCCAAGCGGACAGGAGCCAGCAGGGCCAGCTGCTCTGGACTGAACTCCTGGTAGCAGGCGGTGCCGTTGCCCATAAAGAGGGTGGCGTTGGCGCCCAGCGAAGTCTCCAGGATGAGCAGCAGGACGCCGTGAAGGGCCACCAGGGTCCAGATGGCCACGCAGACCAGGCAGGAGTAAAGGGGCTTCTTGTAGAGCTGGTAGCGGATGGGGAAGGCGGCGCCCAGGTAGCGCCCGGCACTGACCGCCGTCAGGAAGCAGGTGCTGGCGTAGAGCGTGCCGAAGTGGGCCAAGCTGTAGAGGGGGCAGAGGAAGCTTGGCGGGGACCAGCCTGGCGGAACCACCTCCAGGATCTTGAGCGGCAGGATGAGGACGAAGGCCAGGTCCGAGAGGCAGAGGTTGATCATGTAGATGAGGTTGGGGGTGAGGCGGGCACGGGCGCGGCGGTAGAAGATGTACAGCGCCACGGTGTTGGCGGGCAAGCCCAGCAGGATGGTGACGGAGTAGACGGCCAGGGCCAGGGTGTCCAGCGGGTCCATGGTGCCGGCTCAGCGGGGGGTGGAGGAGGGAGGCATCTCAGCTGGGGCTGGAATGATAACAAGGATGAGCCCCCTCCACCGCATCCCCTAGATCCACACCCCATCCCTGCCCCACATCCCCTAGATCCACACCCCAGATCCCTGCCCCAAGACCACACCCCCTAGATCCACCTCCACATCCCTGCCCCACAGCCGGATCCCCTAGATCCACCCCCCATCCCTCCCCCACGTTCCCTAGAGCCACACCCCAGATCCCTGTCCCACGACCGCGTCGCCTACATCCACCTCCACATCCCTGCCCCACAGCCGGATCCCCTAGATCCACCTCCTCATCCCTGCCCCATCATTACATCCCCTAGATCCACCACCCCCCATCCCTGCCCCATGACCATGTCCCTTCGATCCACTCCCATCCCTGCCCCACGGCCGTGTCCCCTAGATCCACCCCCCATCCCTGCCCCACGTACCCTAGAGCCACCCCCCATCCCTGCCCCACGACCACACACCCTGGATCTACCCCCAGTCCCTGCCTCATGGCCACATCCCCTAGATCCACCTCCTCATTCCTGCCCCACGGCCGTGTCCCCTAGATCCACCCCCGATCCCTGCCCCATGGCCGCATCCCCTAGATCCACCCCCCATCCCTGCCCCATCACCGCATCCCCTAGATCCACCTCCATGTCCCTGCCCCATGGCCGCGTCCCCTAGATCCACCTCCAGATTCCTGCCCCACGGCCGTGTCCCCTAAATCCACCCCCGATCCCTGCCCCATGGCCGCGTCCCCTAGATCCACCCCCCATTCCTGCCCCATCGCCGCATCCCCTAGATCCACCCCTCCATCCCTGCCCCATGGCCGCATCCCCTAGATCCACCCCCCCATCCCTGCCCCATGGCCGCGTCCCCTAGCTCCTACCTCTCTGGCTCAGCTCCCCACACCTGTGCTCCCGCTTGGCCTGGCCCCCGAGGACGTGGTGAACTGCTGTGCCAGCGGTCGCTGGGGGCGGGGATCTGCTTGCTCCCAGGTGGGATGAAATTGCCCAGAAGGAATTGTTCAACCAGGGCAGCTTCATCCCCCGGCTACGTGGCTGGGCCATAAAGCCATAAAAACCTGGGGAGGCGCAGGGGGCCGCCCTGCCCCACGGGCCCTTCTGCCTCGTGCCCCCAGCTGGAGCGACTGAGAGGGAGAGAACGGCCGCCAAGGCGGGGGCACGGCTGGATTATCCCCCACGGGGAGTGGATCCCTCTGTGTGGACCCGGAGCTGGGACCCCGAAGTAGGACAGACACCCAGCCCCGCAATGTGACCCGATAAATGGGACTCGCCCCCTCATCCTGGGAGGAGATTTTCCCCACTTCAGAGGCAGCTGCCGCTCATCGATCCCTGTGTGGCGGTTTCCTAGCTGCCCCGCACCAGAGGTGGCTGCATCTCGGTGCTGGGTGATCCATCCCCGTGCAGTGTCGCTGTGCGGCTCTTCCCCAACTGCTCCACCCCAGAGCTAGACGCATTTCTTGGGGACTCCTTTAAAAGCAGCTGTTAGTGAAAAGCAGCATAGCATGGCATTCATGTGTGCTACAGGCGCTTTCTACCCAACTGCCAACGTAGTGGTTTCTCCTAGCGCCACAGCCGAGGCTAGAACCCAGGAGTCCTGGCTCCCAGCCCCGCTGCTGTCAGCCCATCAGTTGTCAGGGCCTGTTATTTTGATGGCTGATACAAAGCTCAATGAGCGAACTCCCCCCAGATCCCTATCGCTCTGCTTGTTTCCGTGACTGTGTGCTATTTCCGCTGGGAGAGATAACGTGGTTTTAGAGACACACAGGAAGACAAGGTCAACTCACTAGAGTGAAAAGAATAGGAGCACTTGTGGCACCTTAGAGACTAACAAATTTATTGTAGCATAAGCTTTCGTGGGCTACAGCTCACTTCATCGGATGCATCTAGAGTGAATTACTCCCTCTGAAGTGCTGCTGCAGGAAATCCCCAGCATGATCTCATGACAGAGCTGGCTGCATCTCAGGCCCGGCAAGCTGTCCCCATGTGGCGTTATGTGCGGCTGTTCCCCAGCTGCCCCGCCCCAGAGGTGGCTGCATCTCAGCACCAGGCTAGGCCTCCCCATGCAGTGTTGTGTGCAGCTGTTCCCCAACTGCCCCACCTGCATCTCAGAGTACGTCAAGGCATTCCCAGCTGCCCCACCCCTTACAGGCATTAAGTCACTCACACCCACACCATAGCAGGAAACTGAGGCACAGGTTAGGGAAGGACAGAATGGAGGAGAACCCAAGAGTCCGGATTCCCAGCCTCCCCTGCTTTTAACCCAGCAAGCTTGCATTGTGCTGGGGCATCAGGGCCAGCCCTGACTGCCAGGGGAGAGCCCCCCCACACACAGACCCTGCAGCACAGCGCCCCCTAGTGCCGCCTTGGGGCCTTGGGGCCAGCCCAGACTGCCAGGGGAGAGCTCCCCACCCTGCCCCCTGCAGCACAGCGCCCCCTAGTGCCACCCTGGGGCCTTGGGGCCAGCCCTGACTGCCAGGGGAGAGCCCCCGCACACACAGACCCTGCAGCACAGCGCCCCCTAGTGCCGCCTTGGGGCCAGCCCAGACTGCCAGGGGAGAGCCCCCGCCCCCTGCAGCACAGCGCCCCCTAGTGCCGCCCTGGGGCCTTGGGGCCAGCCCGGACTGCCAGGGGAGAGCCGCCACCCCGCCCCCTGCAGCACAGCGCCCCCTGTGCCATGCTCTGGCATTGCATCCCCTGGTACAGGACGCACAGATCTCTCAGATAAATACAGCTCCTGGCAAATGCTCATAGATCAATTTATTTCTTTTCCTGCTGTGGCAGCTGTGCCGGTTTCTCTTGGCAGCGGGGGCCGAACGCTCCGGTGCTTTCAAGCTGAGAGCTGTTTACAGAACTTGCTATTTGACCAGTTCCTGCTGCAGTTAATAGCCTGTAAAGTATTTTTATTGCTGATCCTAGGGCAGGAAGAGAAGCCAATTACATCCCTGATTCCTCGTGCCAGGCGCGTGCTAGCCCAGGCACTCGTTCATCAGAGAGGAAAGCACCGAGTGACTGCATGCGGCTGTTCCCTGGCTGTCCCACCCCAGAGCTGGCTGCATCCCAGCACCGGATGAGCCGGCCCCGTGCAGCGTTGCTGGGAGGCTGTTACCCAGACGCTACTCTTATAAGCATTTCAGTGAGCATTGCAAATCCTCCCCCTCCCTCCGCAATTAGATCCCACTCCCCTCCCAGAGCTGGGGCTGGAACCCAGGAGTCCTGGCTCCCAGCCCCCACGCGCCAACCTATAGCGCACTAGAAAAGCTACAGCAGGTTGATCTGGCTCTTGAGCGATAGTTGTGGGGTCCCCTGCCCCGGGGGTCCCCTATCACTGGGGGGGGGGGTAGGGGAGTGGAACTTGGCCAAACCAGGCTCAGCTTCTAGGGGAATCACCCACAGCCTGTGGGCCTCAGGGGGGTCGCCGTGCTGGGGGGCTAAACCTCAGGGGGCAGCACCTAGAGAGTCCTGGGGATAGCTGGGGTGGGGTGGGGGGTAACCAGGGAAAGCGCCCCCTGCTACAGACAGGTGTGTCCTACAGACAGCTGGGGAAGTGTGTGTGTGTGTGTGTGTCCCTGCTGGCTGGAACACCCCATCTCTTGCCGTGTGTGTATGTGTGTGTGTGTCCCTGCTGCCCCCCTGCTGGCTGCAACACCCCATCCCTTGCTGTTTGTGTGTGTGTGTGTGTGTCCCTGCTGGCTGCAACACCCCATCTCTTGCCGCGTGTGTGTGTGTGTGTGTGTGTCCCTGCTGCCCCCTGCTGGCTGGAAAACCCCATCACTTACCCTGTGTGTGTGTGTGTGTGTGTGTGTTTGTTTGTGTGTGTCCCTGCTGCCCCCCGCTGGCTGCAACACCCCATCCCTTGCTGTGTGTGTGTGTGTGTGTGTGTGCCCCCTGCTGGCTGCAACACCCCATCCCTTGCTGTGTGTGTGTGTGTGTGTGTGTTCCTGCTGGCTGCAACACCCCATCTCTTGCCGCGCGTGTGTGTGTGTGTGTGTGTGTGTGTGTGCGCCCCCTGCTGGCCGCAACACCCCATCCCTTGCTCTGTGTGTGTGTGTGTGTGTGTCCCCGCTGGCTGCAACACCCCCTCCCTTGCCGTGTGTGTGTGTGTGTGTCCCTGCTTGCTGGAACACCCCATCCCTTGCCGTGTGTGTGTTTGTGTGTGTGTGTGTGTGTGTGTCCGTGCGGGCTGGAACACCCCATCCCTTGCCGTGTGTGTGTTTGTGTGTGTGTGTGTGTGTGTGTGTGTGTCTCTGCTGGCTGGAACACCCCATCCCTTTCCGTGTGTGTGTGTGTGTGTGTGTGTGGGGGTGTGTGTGTGTGTGTGTGTGTCCCTGCTGGCTGGAACACCCCATCCCTTGCCGTGTGTGTGTGTGTGTGTGTGTGTGTGTGTGTGTGTGTCCCTGCTGGCTGCAACACCCCATCCCTTGCCCCTGCCTGACATCTCCTGTGTTTAGCTCTAGCTGCACAGACTCTGCCCGCCCCGCCCCCGCTCTGCTCCCCGTCCAGATCCCTCCCCCACCCCCCACAGGGTCTGGGTCTCTAGGTGGGGCCCAGCGTCCAGAGCTCAGCTGGGGCCGACAGTCCAGAGTGGCTCGGGCCAGGCTCCGTGGGTCCGTGGCCGGGCTCTGTGGGACCATGGCCCAGCCCTGGGGGGTCCGTGGCCGGGCTCCGTGGGTCGTGGCCGGACTCCGTGGGTCCGTGGCCGGGCTCCGTGGGACCATGGCCCAGCCCTGGGGGTCCGTGGCCGGGCTCCGGGGGTCCGTGGCTGGGATCCGTGGGACCATAGCCCAGCCCTGGGGGTCCGTGGCCGGGCTCCGTGGGTCCGTGGCCGGGCTCCGTGGGACCATGGCCCAGCCCTGGGGGTCCGTGGCCGGGCTCCGGGGGTCCGTGGCTGGGAACCGTGGGACCATGGCCCAGCCCTGGGGGTCCGTGGCCGGGCTCCGTGGGTCGTGGCCGGGCTCCGTGGGTCCGTGGCCGGGCTCTGTGGGTCCGTGGCCCAGCCCTGGGGGGTCCCTGGCCGGGCTCCGGGGGTCCGTGGCCGGGCTCTGTGGGTCCGTGGCTGGGCTCCGTGGGTCGTGGCTGGGCTCCGGGGGTCGTGGCCGGGCTCTGTGGGTCCGTGGCTGGGCTCCGGGGGTCGTGGCCGGGCTCCGTGGCCAGTGGGGAGCCGGCCCCGTCCGGCGAAGGCTCAGTGCCTCAGGGCCGCGTACTGCACGCTCGCCTCCGACTCCGAGTCCGACTCGCACTCCCAGCGGCCACGGGGGGCCCGGGTGCGCGGGGGCAGCACCAGGGTGCAGTAGTTTAGCTCCTCCTCCTCCTCCTCCGGCCGGGCCCCCACATTCTCGTAGTCGCCCTTCGCTTCGCCCTGGGGAGGCAGGCGGGGATCAGAGAGGGACAGTTACAGCCGCCAGCCCCCAGCACCGCCTGCTGGGACACCCCCCCCCCCAGCTCCCAGCTCCCAGCCTGCAGCCCCCTGCCAGCCCAGCCCTGGGCTCCCCCCACCCCCCAGCTCAGCCGGTGCCCCTCACTCCCGACCCGCAGCCCCCTGCCAGCCCAGCCCTGGGCTCCCCCCCCCTCCAGCTCTGCCGGTGCCCCTCACTCCCGACCCGCAGCCCCCTGCCAGCCCAGCCCTGGGCTCCCCCACAGCCCTGCCGGTGCCCCTCACTCCC
>QXTE01000589.1:155123-233000 GCA_003942145.1 Platysternon megacephalum
GGAAGCCCAGCCCTGAACTCCCCACAGCTCTGCCAGTGACCCTCACTCCTGACCCACAGCCCCCTGCTAGCCCAGCCCTGGGCTCCCCCCAGCTCTGCCTNGAGGTCTGATGTTAAATGAAGATGCCTCAAGACATAATAGGTACATTGCAGGCTCCCCAGGGTGTTCATGGCTGGTTTAGATTCCAGCTGCCCAGGGGAAGGGCAGCGTATTTTTATCTTATCTCGACGAATGATTTTATTTTGAGAGCAAACGTTTATTCTAAGTCACGTGAGAGACACGGAAAGGGGAACTAGAGGCAGAAAAACAACCTGCCCAGCCTGCTATGCCCGGGTGTCTTAGCCGTACATCTAGTATGATACAGTCCCATCACCCCTGCGAACCCAGCCCTGCCGGTGCCCCTCACTCCCGACCCACAGCCCCTGCGAACCCAGCCCTGGGCTCCTTCCTCCCTCCCCACACAGCTCTGCCAGTGCCCCTCACTCCCGACCCGCAGCCCCCTGCTAGCCCAGCCCCGGGCCCCCCACAGCTCTGCCAGTGCCCCTCACTCCTAACCCGCAGCCCCCTGCTAGCCCAGCCCTGGGCTCCTCCCCCAGCCCTGCCGGTGCCCCTCACTCCCGACCCTCAGCCCCCTGCTAGCCCAGCCCTGGGCTCCCCCCAGCTCTGCCGGTGCCCCTCACTCCCGACCCACAGCCCCCTGCAAGCCCAGCCCTGAACTCCCCACAGCTCTGCCAGTGCCCCTTACTCCTGACCCACAGCCCCCTGCTAGCCCAGCCCTGGGCTCCCCCACAGCCCTGCCGGTGCCCCTCACTCCCGACCCGCAGCCCCCTGCCAGCCCAGCCCTGGGCTCCTTCCCCCCCTCCCCCCCCGCAGCTCTGCCGGTGCCCCTCACTCAGTGAGACGGGCATTGCCCAAGCATCACAGTTAAAGGGCCTGGAGGACACAGGCTCTGACGTGACGGGGCTCTGGGGGGACTCAGGGTAACCTCAGGCTGGTACCTTGGGCGGCAGGTTGGGTTTCTTCACCACACTGTAAATAACAGTTTCATCCGGGCCCTCTGGCTTCACTCGCTGCCTCGAGTTTCCTGGCACCCTGGGAGGAAATCGACAGCTCTGATGAAAAGCAACCAAGACCCCTGGGTTCCCTCCCCACCCCGGGGAGAAGCCAGGACTCCCGGGTTCCCTCCCCACCCCTGGGAGAAGCCAGGACTCCCGGGTTCCCTCCCCGGCTCTGGGAGAAGCCAGGACTCCCGGGTTCCCTCCCCGGCTCTGGGAGAAGCCAGGACTCCCGGGTTCCCTCCCCACCCCTGGGAGAAGCCAGGACTCCCGGGTTCCCTTCCCGGCTCTGGGAGAAGCCAGGACTCCCGGGTTCCCTCCCCACCCCTGGGAGAAGCCAGGACTCCCGGGTTCCCTCCCCGGCTCTGGGAGAAGCCAGGACTCCCGGGTTCCCTCCCCGGCTCTGGGAGAAGCCAGGACTCCCGGGTTCCCTCCCCACCCCTGGGAGAAGCCAGGACTCCCGGGTTCCCTTCCCGGCTCTGGGAGAAGCCAGGACTCCCGGGTTCCCTCCCCACCCCTGGGAGAAGCCAGGACTCCCGGGTTCCCTCCCCGGCTCTGGGAGAAGCCAGGATTCCTGGGTTCCCTCCTTGTCTCTGGGAGGACCCAGGACTCCATACTGGGGGCAGGGGAACTCATTTCCGCTCCCCTAGTTCCTTTCCTTTGTACCTGGCATTGGCGGTCGGCCCCTGGGGGTGGCTGGGTGGGAACTGGAGTGTAGCATAATTGACAGCATCTCCGGATACTCCATTCAGGCACCCCACCGAGCTGGCGGGCTGCGGGGTTTTCAAAGGTTCCCGTCTCCTAGGCTGAGAGAGAGACAAAACATCCATTGAGTGCAAGGGGATGGTTCGCCCAGCACTGAGATGCAGCCACCTCTGGGGTGGGGCAACTGAGGAACAGCTGCACAGTGATGCCACAAGTTTAGGATGGGAAGTGAAGAAAAATCCTCTTTCTTCTTGTAACGTCTGAGAGGGCTTGGCGGAGGCAGAACAGAATTTCCCACGCTGGGGTTTTGCCCACACGCTGGGTTTGATGTCCTGAAGTTTAGGGAATGGTCTCAGGAATCTTTAATGACCCCAAGGGCTCAGGACTAGAAATTCAACTCTGATCTTCTATAGGGCAACGCCCTGCAGCACAGCGCCCCCTAGCGCCACTCTGGGGCATCGGGGCCAGCCCTGCCTGCCAGGGGAGAGCCCCCCACCCCGCCCCCTGCAGCACAGCGCCCCCTAGTGCCGCCCTGGGGCATCGGGGCCAGCCCTGTCTGCCAGGGGAGAGCCCCCACCCCACCCCGCCCCCTGCAGCACCGCGCCCCCTATCAAAAATCTCTCACAAAGAACGATCTCCTTCGCCTGCCCACAGGCGCCACAACCAGCTCGGGAAGACGCCGCTTCCTCCTGCAATGACAATGAGGAGCAGGGTCAAGAGCCAGGACGCCTGGGTTCTACCTCTGGCTCTGGGAGGGGAGCGGGGTCTAGTGGTTAGGGTGGGGGAGGAGGGGAGTTTCCCGGCTGCACAAGCCTGTCGCAGGGGTCAGGCTGCCTGGTTCCGTGGGTGCTGATCCCTGGGGATTGGGGCTGGTCGGGTTGGGGGTGAGGAGAGGTTTCTGCTTACCATCGCCTAAGGGCGAAGACCAGCGCCACCAGCAGGGGGATAAACACTAGGACCACGCCGACCCCTAGAGCCGAGTTCTTGGCTATAGTCATGGAGCTGACTGCAAAACAACAGAGAGCAAGGAATGGGGGGCACAGGAGTGGGGGCCAGTGGTTAGAGCAGCTCAGGATTGAGGGGCACCAGCAGAGCTGGGGGTAGGGGGATCCCAGTGCTGGGCTAGCAGGGGCTGCGGGTCGGGATTGAGGGGCACCAGCTTACAGTAGACGGTGAGGCGGATGGGCGAGGAGTCCCCGTAGGAGATCTGGTTTCTGGCCCGACAGTGGTAGTGCCCGGACGCCTCGACCTTCACAGCCAGGATGCTCAGCACGGCCTGGGTCTGACGCTCCTGCAGTTGGCCGTCCCGGTACCAGTCGTAGTCCAGCACGGGCGGGAGGGCATCGGCCCAGCACCGCAGCAGCACCTCCGTCCCCTCCACAATCTGCCCCTGCGGGGCCATGGACAGCTGTACATCCCGGGGGGCATCTGGGGAGAGAGCCAGTGGTTAGAGTGGGGGGGGCTGGGAGCCAGGACTCCTGGGTTCTGTCCCTGGCTCTGGGAGGGGAGTGGAGTCTAGTGGTTACAGTGTGTGTGTGGGGGGGGGTGTCTGTGAGTCAGGACTCCTGGGTTCTCTCCCCAGTTACTTACACCAGACATTCAGCAGGATGGGCTCGGCACGGGTGGTGCCCACGTCATTCTTAGCCTCACACCAGTACTGGCCCGAATCAGCCGACACCACGGCCGCCAGCTGCAGCCTGTTGGAGTTCTCGCCCTGCCGTGCCTCGTCCTTGTACCAGGCGTAGTGCAGGCTAGAGGGGTTGGCGCTGCCCACGAAGCACTCCAGGGTCACGGCCTCGCCCTCCTTGATGGACCCCGATTTCTGCCGCACCACGGCAACGTGCTGGGGTGCGTCTGCAGAGAGACACACAGCACCCTGAGAGCCCCAGCTGGAATCTGGCCCATTGACCCCCATGGCTGGGGTCTGACACTATCCAGACCATTACAGCCTCCCATACCACTCCTCTGGTTACGCTATTTCAATAGAAAGCAGGGATTTTCCCTCCGGGGTTCCCTTCCAGCCACTGGCCCCACCTGTTCCTGCTGAGCTTCAGAGGTATAACAGGAGCAGCCTAGTGACCCAGAGATCACACGCAGGGCCGACGAGAGGCGGGGGAAGCCAAATTACCGGGGCCCGGTGGTCCGGAAGGGGGCCCGGGGCCCAGCTTCCCCCCCCCCCCCCCCCCCCCCCCCCCCCCNAGCCAGTCCGCCCTTGCTGAGGGGCCCGAAAATTTTTTTTGACCGGGGCCCGAACCCACTCGGTGGCCCTGCACAGGTGGGACAAAATTCCAGCGCTCTGCTCCTTCAGTTCTCCGTCTCCATCACCCAGGAAGGCCTCGTATCCACACACTGGGCAACCCTAAGGCCGACGGGACGAGAGTCCAATCCAGCTGGGCTCCTTCTGGCGCTCTGCTTGTAAGCACTTACCAGAGCGGTGTCCCCTCCGTGACCCAGGCGTGTCTAGCCCAGCTTAGATTCAGGGCTCCCCCCAAAGCCCCTGAGATGACAACCAGACCTGCCTGAGGCTTTTTCAGCAGATCTATTTTGGCCAGAAAACTGGGGGTTCACCCCCAAAAGATTTGTCTCACAGGGAACAACAGTCATTTCTGACAACAAAAAATTGGTTGGAAAAAAATATTCTAAATGTAACTGTCACGGAGTGTGGGGGAGTCCGGGCCCGGCACCCCCGGCTTCCTGCGATTCACCATGACTCTAAGCCAGCCAGTAAAACAGAAGGTTTATTGAGATGACAGGAACACAGTCCAAAACAGGTCTTGCCGGTACAGACAACAGGGCCCCCCTTAGTTAGGTCCATCTGGGGGCCCCAGGGAGGCCACAGCCCCGTTGGGAAGCCCGAGCCCCGTCGGGGCACCCCTCTCCATTTTCCAGCCAGCTCCCAAACTGAAAAACTCCCCCCAGCCCCTCCTCCTCTCGCTTTGTCTCTTTCCCGGGCTAGGAGGTCACCTGATCTCTTTGTCTCCAACACCTTCAGTTGGCACCTCTGCAGAGGAGGGGCCCAGGCCATCAGTTGCCAGGAGACAAAGTGTCAGACATTTATGTGCACTGGCCCGTCACTCTGCAACAACCATACACCCTTATCCCACCACCTAGATACTTAAGAACTGCATAGGGGAAACTGAGACACCCACACAGTATTCAGAGGAAACATTAAGTACATTCCCACTTCGTCACATCTCTCCCCCCTTCGAGACCGAACTGAGCGGGGTCACTTCAGCCAGTGACCTGGGGAAGTTCGAACCCAGCAACGTTCCCATGGGGCATCATCTCTCCCATTCCTTGGTGAGAATTACACCAGGCCCTTCCAGTTTTCTGTCCCCCTTTAGGTCGGGTCTGCTCGATGGCACTCGTAGTCCGCATGTGAGGAGGCTTATGCGGCCCATGCCCTTTTTCCACCCCCATACCCCTGGGGTTCAGACTGGGATGGGGTCTTCTCCCAGCGTTCCAGTCTGGAGGACTATGATTCGGGCTCCCTTGGTGAAGAGTCCCCCTTTTGACCTTGGCCCCCCCCGGAAAGGCTCCTCTAGGCTGGGCAAGGGTCCCAAAGCTGTTTTCCCCTTGTTCCAGGCCTTCCTCACCCTCTGGCAGGGGTCACAGGATCGGCAATACTGCCGGACCGTAACAAAGACCCGCCCGGCCAGTAAAAGTTCTTGTAGCAGCCTCTGCTGGGTACGCCAGATTCCCTGGTGCCCTGAGAGGGGGGTGTCATGAGCCCAGTACAGCAGCTGGCGGCGATACTTCCGGGGTACCACCAGCTGCCTCCTGACTCCCCCTGACTCCATTTCCCCTGGGGGAGCCCATTCTCGGTACAGGAACCCCTTCTCCCACAGGAACCTTTTCCGGCATCCTCTCCCCATGGTCTGTACCGCACTGAGGTTGGCCAGGTCCCTTATCTTCCGCAAGGAGGGATCTTCCTGCAACTCGGCCTGGAACTCAGCGGCTGGGACAGGGATGGGGACCTGCTCCCTCCCACTGGCTGGGTCTGAGGCCGCAGCCTCTCTGAGTCGTGTCCCTGGGCGCTCCCTCCCCACCGGGTTAGGGTCCTGCGCCTCGGGCAAGGTACCCTCCCCAGGGTCAGGGTGCAGTGCCCCTCGCTGGCCCTGACTACGGGTCCCGACCAGGGCACCCTGGGGGGTGCTTGGCCAGTCCTCCAGGTCTCCCCCCATCAACACCTCAGTGGGCNACTGCCAGCCCCCCTTGCCTGGGAGCGCTGCCCCTCGTCCGGCTGGGTCTCTACCCAATCAACCCTCTGTGGGCTGGGTCTGCTCAGTCTGTCCCTGAGCCTGAGGCACTGGGCCCATATGTGGCCTCTTTGGCCACAGTAATAGCAGCCCATGTCTCAGGGGTCCTCTCGAGCGGGTCGGATGGACCGGACACCAGGTATTCCCCTTTGGTGGGGGTTCTCCATATTTCCACGCTGGGAGGTTTCGTGGTGACTCTCTCTCTGCATTGTGGCGGGCCTACTCTTCTGGGACTCCTCCCTGTTATCCCCTGCACGACTGTTCGCTATCTCGTCGGCCAGCTGCCCTGCATGCTGCGGGTTCTCTGGCTTTTTGTCCACCAACCACAGCCTCAGGTCGGAGGGGCACTGGTCATACAGGTGCTCCTGTACGAATAGGTCTAGCAGGTCCTCTTTAGCTTGGGTCCCAGCTGTCCACTTGCGGGCGTCCTCCCGCATCCGGTTGCCCAGTTGTAGGCGGATGACCTCAGGGGTTTTACGCTCACTCCGGAACCTTTTCCGGTACACCTCGGGGGTCAGCCCAAACTCGCGGAGCAGAGCCCTTTTGAACAGTTCATAGTCCCCTGCCTCCGCCACTTTCAGTCGGCTGTACACCTGCACGGCTGGGGGGTCGAGTAAGGGGGTGAGAAACTGGAGCCTGTCTGCAGGGTCAACCCTGTGCATCTCTCAGGCATTCTCAAAGGCCGTCAGGAAGCTATCCATGTCCTCCCCCTCCTTACGCTGGGCCAGGACGTGCTTATCAAAGCTCCTTGCAGTCCTGGGTCCCCCCTCACTCACCGCAGCCGGGGCCCCACTGCTCCTCAGCCTGGCCAGCTCCAGCTCATGCTGACACTGTTTCTCCTTCTCCTCCAGCTCATGCTGACGCTGTTTCTCCTCATGCTGACGCTGCTTTTCCCGTTCTTCCCACTCCTGCTTCAGTTCTTGCTGCATCAACTCAAGCTCTTTTAGCCTCCTCTCCCTCTCATATTCTAGCTGCCTCCGCTCCAGGGATGGGGAGCTCCGCCGGGACGATCCCCGGCTGGCCGCCGGGGTCAGGGTGCCCTCGGTATTCATTGGGCTTCCCCCAACCCCTCCCCTAGGCATGGGTAGGCATGGTCTCGGGATGTCCTCGGCAGCAGTCTGACCCCTCCCAGCCAGGTCAGGCCCCGGGGCCCATGCTGCGTCCACCGGGCGGCGTCCCTCAGGGACAGGGATCGGTTCATCCAAGCGATCCGTCTCCTCCAGCTGGGCAATTAGCTGTTCTTTGGTGGACCTCCCAATGCGCAGCCCCCGCTGCCTGCACAGATCCACCAGGTCGCTCTTAACCTGCTTGGCATACATCTTCCTGCTGGCCACTTGCTGGCCTGTACTCTCAGCTTTCCACCATTTCCAGGGAGACCCCTAGTGTGCCAGCCCTTCTTCAGGTCACCACCTCTTTGCCAGGGTCGAGCTGCAGCTTCCTCCGCCCCTGGGACCACTCGCTGCAATCCCCAGGGGGACCCTGTTACTGCAAAAGTCCTTCTCGCTGGTCACACACTCCCAGGGGTTAGTCACCCCCTGAAACCGTCCCTCTCTGACTCTTCAGCACGCCTGGTCCCCGTCAGTCCCCCTTCGCTTTACTGCTCCCCAGTCACTTACTGCAGGAAGCGCCGTCCACAGGTTGCAGTAGATCCCACCGCTACCACCAGTTGTCACGGAGTGTGGGGGAGTCAGGGCCCTGCACCCCCGGCTTCCTGCGATTCACCATGACTCTCAGCCAGCCAGTAAAACAGAAGGTTTATTGAGATGACAGGAACACAGTCCAAAACAGGTCTTGCCGGTACAGACAACAGGGCCCCCCTTAGTTAGGTCCATCTGGGGGCCCCAGGGAGGCCACAGCCCCGGTGGGAAGCCCGAGCCCCATGGGGCCACCCCTCTCCATCTCCAGCCAGCTCCAAAAACTGAAAAACTCCTCCCAGCCCCTCCTCCTCTCGCTTTGTCTCTTTCCCGGGCTAGGAGGTCACCTGACCTCTTTGTCTCCAACACCTTCAGTTGGAACCTCTGCAGAAGAGGGTCCCAGTTGCCAGGAGACAAAGTGTCAGGCATTTATGTGCACTGGCCCGTCGCTCTGCAACAACCATACACCCTTATCCCACCACCTAGAGACTTAAGAACTGCATAGGGGAAACTGAGACACCCACACAGTATTCAGAGGAAACATTAAGAACATTCCCACTTCATCACAGTAACATTTTGGGGGGAGAGGGGAATCATTTCTTTTATGATTTTGGACAAATTTTGGTTGTGAGATTGTGGTGAAGTTCTCACCATTGTTAAGGTATTTACTGGAAAAAGCTGAGAAGGGGTAAAAGAGGGAGAGAAATTATGGGGGAAACACTTTCTGGTCATTTCTAAACATTAAAAAAAACTTTTTTCCTCTATTTTTTCAGTGGAACAAAGTCCAAAAAGTCACTTTCCTCAACTGGAAAGTATGAAAAGGGGTTGTTGTTTTTTAATAAAACCCACTATATAGTGAGACAAAATAACACTTTTCAAAACTTTTCTGATACTGTTCCAGTGAAAAATAAAGTCAATTAAGCCATGAAAAAGATATTTTTTTAAATAAAAGGCTAAATCGTGAGCATAAATAACACTTTGATTAACTTTTTTGCACACTTTTTCAGTCACAATAAAATGGAAAAAGCCATGAAAAAGCATGAAAAAATGATTTTCTGTTTTTGTAAAGGCTAGGTGTTGACAGAAAAACACAGCTTTTCAAACATTTTTTCTCCCTTTTCCAGTGGATAATCAAGCAGAAATTTTTTTTAAAAGTCACTTTCCCCTTGGAAAATGTGAAAAAGACTTTTTAAAAATAATAATAATAATGAGAAAAGGCTACACAATGCAATCAACGCACAATTTGTATTGCTTTTCACCCCTACTTTTCTGTTAGAAAATAGAGGAGGGGGGAAAGGGGGGGTTAAGTCACTTTTCTCATTAGAAAAGCATGAACAAAATGTAAAAGGCTAAATCATGAGAGGCAAAGACCATTGTTCTAAGGGGAGAAAACTGAATTTTTTTGCTCTTCGAAAAGCACCAATGGAATAAAGATGTCGAGCCGGAAGAACAAAACGATTTTTTTCGTCAACATTTTGCAGTGGAAAATTCCAAGAAGACTTTGCCTGGGAAGCCAGGAGGCGATAACTTACACTGCACATCCACTGAGACAGGCGGAGACTGTCTATAGCTGATTGCGTTCTGAGCCGCACAGCTGTAGCTCCCGGACCGCTCCTTTGTGGCAGGGAAGGTCAGGATGCTCTCTTGGGTCTCCTGATACTGGCTGTTATCCTTGTACCACGTATACTTGGTCACCGGGGGGTTACTGCTGTCCACGGAGCAGTTCAGCGTCACCACGTCACCTTCCAGGATGCGCTGGCGGTTTTCAAGGGTGATTCGTACCTCCCTGGGGGGGTCTGGAAAATAATCGAGATCAGGGTGTGTCTCAGTGTTCGGGGGGGGGGAGGGTTATAAGCAGGAAATAAAAAGGAGGGAGTTGCCTGAGTGTAGCCGACACCTGCCTGAGCCTGCAGAGAGCCTGAGCTGATTGCTGGGAGAGGAGGGTGTGACACCCTGGCACCCCAATAGTCACCACTGCCATGTAATTAGGATGTTTTGTACCAAGTATTCCTTGTGAGGTATCATGCTAAAAGTCTTGATCTGCTAGACATTAATATCTCGTTGGATTGTGTGTGCTATTGTCGTATGTGGAGGTATGAAGTGTGGCTATGTATGTGTTACTGAAACATGTTGTGAGGTTGAAAACACCCACAAGCAGCCTTTCAGGTACAACAGTAAAAAGGCCAAACAATGTTAATGGCTTATTGAGGAAATGCAGACGAGCACAAAGATCACCCCAGGAACTGTGTACAATAGAAACCTCTCAGAGATAGCACTGCACAATGGGAACCGTTCGACCCAGGTCACAGCAAAAGAGCTTTCCAGCAAGTGGGAAGAAGATATACAAGTGGGAAAATGATGGGACCTCACTCTCCCGACAACAACACACCTGGAAACGCCTGAGGGGCAAGGACTGAACTGTGGGAAGTGATGGTCCCAGGCTAGAGGGATTTTTAGCCTGTGTATGAAAACCTGGGAAAGCCGAGGCAACTTGTGCCTTAAGAATCTGCCCGCCTGTTTATCACTCAGGGGGAGAATTTGCTAATTCATATCCTACCTATCTTGTGTGTTCAGCTCAGTTTGTGGTTTTGTTTATTTACTAGGTAATCTGCTTTGATCTGTTTGCTATCCCTTATAATCGCTTAACATCTATCTTTTGTAGTTAACAAACTTGTTTTGGTTTTGTCTGCAACCAGTGTGTGGGAATTATAATTGGGGGCGGAAAGCTGTTGCATCTCTCTCGCCACATTGAGGGAGGGGGCGACTTTTATGAGCTTACGCTGTACAGTTCCCTGTGCAGCGCAAGACGGTATCATTTGGGATTTACACTCCAGAGGGGGGTGCGTGCCTTAGCAACTGAGAGGTGCCTTAGTGGAGCCTTCTCGTGCAGAGCTGATCTCAGCACGGGTGCGTGAAGCTGCAGCTCGGTGTGTCCCTACCTGTGTGTAGGCTGGTGAAAGAGCGAGCTTGGCAACTGATCACAGCCCCACAGTGTGAAAAGGAGCCCAGGCTGGTGGGTTAGATGGGCTCAGTGGGTTAGATGGGCCCAGTTCCAAGTGGCACCCTGGGGCGAACCCGTCACAGAGGGAGCTGCCCTGAGTGTGACTGACACTGCCTGAGTCTGCAGAGAGCCTGAGCCTGTTGCTTGGAGAGGGGGGAGCCATCCCAAAGGGGTGTTAACTCTCAGCCCTGCTGTGCTCAGGCCCTGTGCCCAATCGGGGGCTCTGTGAAGCAGGAGGAGGAGAGCACCCCACCCGTGCACAAATACCCTGGATGCTGAGGTACATACCGGGATCCCACCTCTCACACCAATGCCTCTTCAGAGGGCGGAAGGAGCTCCTAGGGAGAGGCTCCGGCTCCTGCCCCTCCGGGATTCATGCAGGCTCTGCCCCGCCAAGCTGGAGTGCAGGTCCTGGATACCCCACCTGGCTGCAGCACCCCCTGCTGGTCCCCTGGCTACTCACACTGTACGTCGACTGTAATGGCCGGCGACTCCGACATCCCGACTCTGTTCTGAGGCTCGCAGTGGTAGGAACCAGACTGGTCAGCATGGATCCTGTCGAAGCGCAGCTCCTGCTGGGTTTGTGCCGGGATGTGCTGCCCGTTTCTGTACCATGTGTAGTTGCTGACGGGCGGATGAGCCCTGCAGGAGCAGCTGAGCACAACCGTGGTCCCTTCCTGGATTGGAGACCCTGTCACCAGTTCAACACGAGCGTCCTTTGGGGCATCTGGGGAATAAAAAGGCCCTGATTTAAATGGACTATTCCATAGGAAACCCTAAGTGACTTGACTAAGGTCACTCTGGGAGTCCAGTGGCAGAGAACGAACTGAACTTAGTTCCCCAATGAACACCTGACACACGGGCCAATCCTTTCTCTAGAGGAAGAGTGGGGAAACTGAGGCAGTGTCAATGCACAGCCCTGCCTGATTCGGGGAAATGGCCATTATTTCTCTCGAGAAGTTTTGGCAGGTTACATTTGAAATGTTTGTGTTTTCAATGAAAACTCCCCAGACGTTTCCCGTGAAAAAAATCATTTTCTGGTCTGTGATGGGGTGTTCACCCCACACCAGAAAGCAAGGGGTTAAAAGCAGCCTCGGGAGGCTGCGCAGGGAGCAGCCAATCAGAGAGCGGCTGAACGGAGCAGGTCCCAGAGGGCTCACATAAGAGGAGCTGCAGGGGCAGCGGCAGAGGCAGTCAGTGTCTGCCGGGTGCCCAAGGAGAGAGGACGGGGTTCCTAGCAGGCTGGGAGGCCCTGAGAAGAGGGCGAAGGAGATGCTGAGGCCACGGGGAAGTGGCCCAGGGAACTCAAGCAGCAGAGACAGAGGTTAGAGGCGCAGCAGGTCTGCAGGTGGTGACGATGACGGGCAACACACCACCAGGAGGGAGCTAATCCCCCAGACGGCCAGCAGGAGGCACCGCTCTGGTGAGTGGATCCCGTCACACGGTTTCAGGAAAAGTTCAAAACCTTGAATATGTTTTGGGGATTTGTATCAGAAACAAAAAACTAAAAATATGTTTGGATTTTCAATGGGCCCCCCACCCCACAAAACCAAACCAATTGTCCAGCGAAACGAATTATCTGTCTGTGGCAAAACCTCCAAAAGCTGCGGGGGTGGGGGGAGGGAAAGTGCTTTTTGGTCTGTGGGTTTTTTAGCAAAATCCGGGACATTTCACTCCAAAAGCGAATGTTCCTCTTGCATCACACGTTGTTTTCTGCATATGCCATGGACCAAGCGTGACCCACCGTATTCATTCAGGCGCAAGACGCTCTCTGGCTCTCCCAAGAGGTGATGGGTTGAAAAAACTTTCAAATGTTTGAAACAGCTGAGTCGCTTCTGCTTCAAAATGGGCTGATTGGGGCGGGGGGAGGAGAATGTCACATTTTTGAAATGACAAATTTTCTGTTTTCTCCTTTTTGCCATTGAGTGAAATCAAATAAATTGTTCTAGCATTTGCGGGTTTGTTTGTCTTTTTCTCCCAACTCTGTGTGTGTGTGTGTGTGTGTGTGTGTGTGTGTGTGTACACATGTATCCCTGCTGCCCCCTGCTGGAGGGGTTGAATCCTGCTCTGTGCGTGTAAGCACTCCCCCTGCTGGAGGGAATAGGTCAGATCCGCCTCTGTGTGTGTGAGACTAGGCACATTGCCCTCTGCTGGCTGGAACCCGAACTGCCATGCTGTGTGTCAGAGGCCTTGTACTGCTAAGAGCTAATGGAGATTCCCCTTTAACTTCAGTTCCTGTCTTATCCGATGCCACAAGCCCTGTCTATTTCACCTCCTCTGATGACCACATCACAAGTGTCTAGGGAAGAACAATAACACCCTCTCTTAGTCTCTCCCCTTGTGCTCAGCAGAGGTATCTAGTCTCGGGCAGTTCCACAACACCCTGCCTTCCCGTCTGGCCCCAGCCCCCACACTCACACTGGACGTCTATCCGCAGCATTGGGGATCGGACCGAGCTTATTTCATTGACAGCTTCACAGAGATAGGAGCCGGAATGCTCGTCCCCCTTGGCTTCAAACTCCAGCCTCTGCTCCCGCCACTGGTACATGTACTGTGTGTCCTTATACCAGTTGTACGTGGAGACGGGGGGGTTGCTGCCCTTGGTCATGCACATCAGCACGAGTCTGTCCCCCTCTCGGATGGTCTGTCCGGGTGTCGCTTTCAACTGGACTCCCTTAGGGGCATCTGGAGCAAACCAACACGCGGGTGAACAGCTGAGACATGGACACTGTCTAGACGTGGGGCAGGGAATGGGACACTGGACCTTTCCCCTCTAGGGGGCGCCAGCTCCCATCCAGGGCAGGGGACTGGCTGGCTCAGGGGGACGGGGAATGGGGCATTGGGCCTTTCCCCTCTAGGGGGCGCTGGCTCTGACCTTCATGCCCATCCCTGCCCAGTGGGACGGCCCCACTCTTCTTTCAAAATACTGCCAGCTCCCACCCCATTGGCCAATCTGCTTCCACCCACCTGGGCCCCTGTCCACCTCCCTGGTGCCCCCCAGGAACTGCAGCCCCTACGGTGCTTTATGGGTCAGCGCCAGAGCTGCTGGTGGGGCTGGTGCTGTCAGACCCAGGGGCGCCCAGTTCAAATCCCCCCACTCACATTTCACGTCCAGCACCACGCTGCTCTCAGAGCTGGGTGTCCCAGCCGGGGCGCTGAGCCGGCAGGTTACATTTTTCCCATGGTCCTGCCAGGTGGGCGTGAAAGTCAGTGTGTTCTCGGTCCTTCCACTCTCCGTCCTCATGGTGGACTCAGGGGTCCCATGCCCCAAACCGACCCATGTCAGGGTTATGGGGTAGTCGGGGCAGTGATAGGCTACGGAGCAAATCACATCGACCGGGGTTGACTCCCTGAGCTTGCTGGGTGCTTGGATTTGAGGAGCTGGAGGAGAATCTGTGTCGGGGGACAAAGGGGAAAGTTATTAAGGAGAACACTTTACTATTAGGTGGTGTTAGATGTTCGGCTGCGTGTGTGTGTTCTCTCTGTGTGCTGCCCCAGCTCTGCGCAGACACCTTGAGCGAACCGCCCAATGACCACAAGATCCGTTAAGGGACGAAGGCACCGGAGCAGGTTTATTGTTGACGAAGCATGGTAATAGCACCCGGCAGACTCTACGAGGACACTAAGACATGTCTGCCTGTGACAATGGATGCAGCTCAGTCCGTGGCAGGACTTTCCACTGCCCCCTCGGCTGGCCAAAGAGTCCCCCTCTGAGGTGTGTCTACACTGGAACTTTGTCGGCAAAACTTTTGTCGTTCAGGGGTGTTAAACACCCCCCCCCCCCGAACGACCAAAGTTTTAGCAACAAAAAGTGGCGGTGTGAACAGTGCTTTGTGGCAGGAGTGCTATCCCGCCGACAAAGCTGCTGTCACTCACTGGGGGTGGAATATTTTTGTCGGCAGGAGAGCTCTCTCCCGCCGACAAACAGCGGCTACACTGCGCGCCTCTTAGCGGCAGGGCTGTAGCGGCACAGCTGTGTTGCTGAAAGGTGCTTAGTGTAGACAAGGCCTTAGATACATCTTTATACCCTGCTATAAACAAGTTCCGTACTGTCAGCCTGATCTTATCTGTTAGGAGGGGTCAGTGTGTTCCCGTTATCCGGGGGGAAGGTTTTTGTACCTTCCTTGGTACCACTCAATATCGGGCTGTGTTTGCGTGAGTGCTCTGTGCCTAGCACTTCTCAGCAATGTGAATTTCTGCAAGTTCAGCCCTGTTCTTGCCACATTCTGTGAGCAGGGCCTGCCTCATACCAGGCCTCTGATACAAGGGCTTATGTCTCAGGCTCTCTTCCTACTGCATCTCCTGGGTTCTCGTAGAGTCCCTGCCCCAGGTGAGATCCGGGCCCTGTTGTGCCGGGCGCTGACACAGCAAGAGACAGTCCCTGCCCCAAAGAGACCACAGTGGAAATAGGCAAAGGATTATTCTCCCTGGTTTACAGGTGGGGAAACTGAGGCACAGAGAGCTGAAACGATGTCCCCTGGGGCAGCCGGAGGAAAAGGGAAAACATGAAATAACAAAACCCAACCCCCGACATCCTTCCTTGTGCTGCACTTGGGATAAAAGGGAACAAAAAGCAAGTGGAAAAATTAAATTCAAAAATTCAGTTTGTGGGTAAAATATTTCAGGACAAATGTGGAAAAACACTGTTGTTCTGTTTTGCAAGAGGCTCTGCTGAACAGCACGGAGGATAACAACCTACTGCTTCGCCTAGGTAAGGACCCATCTCCTTTAGCTCGACTGGCAGAGGTCGGTGCTGCTCTGATGCAGACGGGGAGTTCAAGGCTGGCTGTAGCCCCAGACTTTAGCAAGAGTCGTTACCTCATTAAAGGGATGGGACAGAGGTGGAGAAAATAGGAACAGCCGGCCTGGATGTCAACCCAGGCACACTGAGCTGCGTCCCCAGTAATGGCTGCTACCAGAGCGCGGTCTAGTGTTTGGGGGGGCTGGGAGCCAGGACTCCTGGGTTCTCTCCCCAGCTCTGGGAGGGGAGTGGGGTCTAGTGGTTAGAGTGGGGGCTATGAGTCTTTAGTCTGTTCCTACAAGGAAGCCCAGGACTTTCCCTCTTACCCATCACGTTCACACTGATCTCAGTCATCCACTTCGCCTCCTCCTGCTGCTTCCCGGGCTTCGAGACGATCAGTCTCAGCCCGTACGAGCCGTTCTCGCTGGCCCGCAGGTCAGACAGCTGCAGGCTGCAGTCTCTCTCCAGGTCCCCCAGGAACCTCACGCGCCCTGCGAAGGCCGGGCTGATGTCGGCGCTGGGTTTATACAGGACGGTGCCACTGAAATCCTTCTTCTCAGGGTCAAACACAGGGTTCAGGTACCAGGTCAGCGAGTTGATGATCAGTTTGTTTGTCCTTATAGGGTTCAGGAGGCAGGATTGATAGCGGCACGGGATGGACAGACAGGCCCCCGCCCAAGCGATCAGGGACTTGGGCACCTCGACGGGTCCCTGGACGCAGTAACAGAGGAAGCCTGGAAGCAGCAGAGTGACAGAGATGGCAGCGAGGGGCAGGCTGGCCAGGCGCTTCCGGTGCCAAACTGGGACTCAGGAGATCGAGGTTTGAGTCCCAGCACTAAACTCCCTGTTTAGCTCATGGTGTGGCTCTGTGCCTCAGTTTCCCCATCTGTACAATGAGGAGAACCCAGGAGTCCTGGCGCCCAGCCCCCCCGCTCCCCTCTCAGGGCCAGGGATAGAACCCAGGAGTCCTGAATCCCTGCCCAACCCTCCCAACCCCCTATCACTGGATCACATCAGTCTGATGCAAGTGGAGTAAATCTCACAGAGGAAAACCTCCCTCTGAGCTTGTGACCCCCCGGCTGGGTCTCCCCTCCCTTCTCCCCGGCCCCCAGGGCTCTGTGGGGCTGAAGCAGCCAGACCTTCAGGGCGAGGGGAAGGGGCCTTACCCGGGAGGAACAGCAGCCAGACGAGACGCCTCATGGTGACCCCTGGGCAGCCGCGGTGCTGGGGAGCAGAGGAAAGAGCAAAGGGCTGGTCGGTTCCTGCAATGACCCAGAGCAACATCAGCCACCCGGAGCGGAGAGAGACCAGCTAGAGGGGAGACTGCAGGGAACCCGCTACCTGCTCCAACCACTAGACCCCGCTCCCCTCCCAGGGCTGGGAGAGAACCCAGGCGTTCTGGCTTCCAGGCCAACCCACCCCCAATGCACTAGCCCCTGCCAAAAGGCAGGTGAAATAGCTGCCGGATGGGTTCGTTGCGCATGGTGCGGTGCAAAGGGAGTCACATTTACATAGGGGAGGCAGCTAAATGCAGGGGAACTGCTGGGCAGGGACGTTATTACAGGTCTTGGTACAACCCCATCCACACACCCTGGGAGCTCAGACCGGATGCCTCTAAGCGCTTAGGGGGCGGGGGCTGGAAGCCAGGACTCCTGGGTTCTATCCGTGGCTCTGGGTGGGGAGCAGCATCTAATGGTTAGAGCAGCAGAAGAGCCCAGAACTCTGAGCCCACTTATGTATGAGGGTCTTTCATTCACCCCCGTGCCTCAGTTTCCCCAGCAGCACAGCGGGAACCCAGACGCACGCCTGCTGTCAGGCTGTGTGCATCACCGCAGGCCGGGCACGGTGCAGTCCAGAGTCAAAGGCCCCGGCTGTTCCTCACGTTTCATAGAATATCAGGGTTGGAAGGGACCTCAGGAACCCCCAAACCTAGTTTGATCCCCCACTTGGGGGACAGGGGACGAAAAGCCCTGAGAACGCCCCTCCCCCACTTCCGAGCAGCGCAGGGCACCAGAGCAGATGTTTCCCCCGCGTCAAGGGCCGCTGGCTGGGCCTCGGCCGGGGTATTTTTGTCACAGAGACGCTGCCACTTCCTCTGGGCTTTGAGCAAACCAAAGTGAGGGGGAAGACATGGGAGAGTAGCCTCAGGGTGTGAGAACCGGCATTGTCTGCCCCTGCCCCACCCCCTGCAGCACAGCGCCCCCCAGAGCCTCCACCCCGTCCCCCGCAGCACAGCACCCCCCAGCGCCTCCACCCGCCCCGCAGCACAGCGCCCCCCAGAGCCTCCACCCTGCCCCCCTGCAGCACAGCGCCCCCCAGCGCCTCCACCCCCCTGCACTACAGCGCCCCCCAGCGCCCCCACCCCCGCCTCAGCACAGTGCCTCCCAGCGCCTCCACCCCGCCCCCCCGCAGCACAGCACCCCCCAGCGCCTCCACCCCACCCCCCCGCAGCACAGCACCTCCCAGCGCCTCCACCCCCCTGCAGCACAGCGCCCCCCAGCGCCTCCCCCCCCCACCCCCCTACAGCACAGCACCCCCTGGCGCCCCACCCTGCCCCTTGAAGCAGTGTATGTGTTTCCCTGCAGGTCTCCCCTCCAAGCACTAAACAGGCCCCTTCTTCTCGCTTAGCACTGGAGACCCAGCCTGCACCAGCTCCCAGCCCCTTCCCCGTAATCACTAGATCCCAGTCCCCTCCCAAAGCGTGGATAGAACCCAGGAGTCCTGGTTCCCAGCCCCCGCTCTAACCACTAGTCCCCACTCCCATCGGCAGGAGAAGGTGCAATTACCTTATAGCGCGTCCTGCAGCCGCGGCTCCGGCAGCCGATCTGGCCGGGGGGAGCTGAGCAATCAGTCCGGCAGCTCCGGAGGGGAAAGGGGAAGTGGCACCGGGCAGGGCGAGGAGGGAATGAAATTTCTGTGGGTCCCCCTGGGGGCGAGCTGGGGGGCCGGGCCCCAGAGCACCTTGAAGGGCAGCTCCAAACTTCCCCCTTTCGCTGCAGGTGCAGGGGGTTGTTTAGCTGCATCTGAGTCCTTTCACTTTCCTCTCTCTGGCTAAGCATGGGCGGGCACGATCCGGGCATGGATGGGAGACAAGAAGGGGGTGGGGTGGGGGGCTGTCCCATGGCAGTCAGGGCTGGTCCGGATGTCTCAGTGTGGCGCTAGGGGGCGCTGTGCTGCAGGGGGCGGGGTGGGGGCGCTGGGGGGCGCTGTAGTGCGGGGGGGGGGAGGCGCTGGGGGGCGCTGTGCTGCAGGGGGCTGGGTGGGGGCCCCCCCTTGGCAGTCAGGGCGGGTCCCGATGTCTCGGTCTGGTCCTGGGGGGCGCTGTGCTGCAGGGGGCTGGGGGGGGGCTCTCCCTTGGCAGTCAGGGCTGGTCCCGATGCCCCAGGTGGCACTAGGGGGGGGTGTTCTGCAGGGGGCTGGGGGGGGGCTCTCCCTTGGCAGGCGGGGCTGGTCCCGATGTCTCAGTCTGGTCCTAGGGGGCGCTGTGCTGCAGGGGGCTGGGGGGGGGCTCTCCCTTGGCAGGCGGGGCTGGTCCCGATGTCTCAGTCTGGTCCTAGGGGGCGCTGTGCTGCAGGGGGCAGGGTGGGGGCTCTCCCTTGGCAGTCAGGGCTGGTCCCGATGTCTCAGTCTGGCACTAGGGGGCGCTGTGCTGCAGGGGGTGGGGGGTGCCACCCCTGCCACAGGGGTATTGAAAGGTCACTAATTGCTCAGGATATCTCAGTCCAGACCTGCGATCGGCCTGGGGCATGGACAGTAGGGGGCGATCACGCCCTGGGCANTCCTAGGGGGCGCTGTGCTGCAGGGGGTGGGGGGTGCCACCCCTGCCACAGGGGTATAGAAAGGTCACTAATTGCTCAGGATATCTCAGTCCAGACCTGCGATCGGCCTGGGGCATGGACAGTAGGGGGCGATCACGCCCTGGGCACGGCGGTGGAGTGGAATATATGATTACACCTCTAACTGTGGTGCCCTCGGCCCCGTCCTTCTCCGGCCCTGCGTCTATGTCCCCCCATATGGGCAGGGATAGAATCACAGCCAGGGTCTGCAGGATTCAGTGTTTGTTTCTTGATCATTTCAACAGACAAGATCAACGTTTATTTTCAAGCATTTTTTTTTCAATTCTCATCCCTGGAAATTTTCACAGTTTTTTCCTGATTTTTATCAATTTCCCGGGGCGGAGCAGAGAACAGCGGGGTCGGCCAAGAATTACTTCCTGCAGCAGCGGTTGAGATACTAAAAGTTAATGCTTTCTAACCCTTAAAACACAAATGTCGCTGGTGCACATATGCAAAGTCAATATCCTGAAATCAAACGCCGAGACGTTCTCAAGCAGCGTTCTTCTTACTCTGTAAATGTCGATTATTATCAAGGGAGATATTTTTCCGCCCCTTGAAATCGACGTTCACCGATAAACATGCCTCTCTGCCAAGCCTAGATATAAACGTGTTCGGCAGAACTCCATGTTTACTTTTTAAAAAATTTCCCCGGACAATTTACAGTGTTTTTCTTTAAGCATTTTTTAAAATGTCTTTCTGTAAACGTGCAGTCGCGTGACATTGCGGGGGTTAGTCGGTGGTTTTATTTGAAGGCAGTCGATCTTGGGGCTCAAGAAGCTACAGCTTTATAACTCTTTACAACACCCATTGTCAACATCACGTGGCAAATACACAAAGGACACAGCCCTCAAGCAACAAATCAGACCTGTTCCATTTGTAACAGGCCTAGTTCAAAAGTCCAAATTCGTCAGCATTTTTCTTCCTTTGCCTGGCTGCAAACTTTGATTATTACCAATGAGGAAATACTTTCTCATCCATTTGTGGGTGAACAGTGAAATCGGCATTAAACAGGGCCGGCTCCAGGCACCAGCTGACCAAGCAGGTGCTTGGGGCGGCCCCTCGGGAGAGGGGCGGCACGTCCAGCGATTCGGCGGCAATTCGGCGGAGGGTCCCTCACTCCCGCTCGGAGCGAAGGACCTCCCGCCGAATTGCCGCCGCAGATCGCGATCGCGATCGCGGCTTTTTTTTTTTTTTTTTTNTTGATTATTACCAATGAGGAAATACTTTCTCATCCGTTTGTGGGTGAACAGTGAAATCGGCATTAAAACCCTGTTGTTGAAAGCAGCTTACAGCGCGGCGTGAAAGGATTAGATAAAACTTTACTGACACTTACCAGTAAAAATCTAATCTTCCTTGCTTAGCTCTAAGCTGCTTTCCACAGCAGAGTTTTTCAAGTGGGATCTCTGCTCCCGCTCACGTTTACCAACTGCTAGCAGTTACTGATCTCCCAATATTCATTCTTTTGCCGGCCTGTCACCTTTCTCCACCGCTGTGAAATCTCTGCGGTGAATTTGGGAACGACTGACATTTTAAAAAGGCTAAATGTGCATGATTTTAGAGATGGATCAAGATGTAAAAGCAAGAATTTGGGGGGGGATATTTTCCACATCATTTCAAAAACTAGCATCTAAGGAAGGAAAAAACCCTCTGCCTACTCAGTCCCTGATTTACCCTGGCTACCCGCCCATCTCTTTCCCCGGCCTCCCCCTGTTTGAGTCACCCCCCTGCCCACCCCTTCCGTCTCTGACACTGCAGATGTCAGCGGCTGAGCGGCCTCAGCCCGCTGGAGCCTGGTCAGGGTCAGCGACGAAGCAACTTTGGACAGGGAGCGGTTTATAGCACTGCAGCCCCGACACCCCCAGAAACCGAGCGTGAGCTCCCAGAGCTGTGATCAGAACCGACTCCCCTGCTCTCATTGGTCGTCTCCCCGCTCCTCCCAGCACTAGGAATAGAACCCAGGAGTCCTGACCCCCCTTCCCTGCTCTGACCCACTAGACCCCACTCCCCTCCCTGAGCTGGGGAGAGAACCCAGGAGTCCTGCCCGTCTTTGACACTCACCCCAGGGGAGGGGGGAGATGGGGAGGGGGGGTGTTGTTGAGGGGCCAGAAATCACCAGACAGAAGGCTTGGAGGGCAGGCCCTTTAATCTCCACGGAAGAAATGGGGTTCAGCCGGGGGCCCCGGGGAGGAGAGAGGAGGGCAGGGGGGGTCTGTGTGGAGGGGGGGCAATCGCTGCGATGGGGGTTTGGGGGTTTGGGGGAGACCAAAGTGACATATACACACAGCAGGGCTCATCCCCTCCAGCAGAGGGCAGTAGGACAGACAGACACAAGTTCACACACCCTGCTCGGGGTTCATCCCCACGACGCTGCAGGCTCCATCCAGCCCTCCCAGCTCCCAGCTCCATCCCTAGGGGGCGGCGTGGGGCCTCACACTCGGCTGTAGGAGGATCCCGGGGTGAGCAGCGTTACCGCACCTGGGGCAGAGGAGAGAAATGGGCTCGGGACCATGATGGAACCAATGGAAGCATCATCCGCTGGTCCCCAGCTGCCCTGCCCCAGAGGTGGCTGCATCTCAGTGGTGGGCAAGCCATCCCTATGTGAGGTTTTGTGTGGCTGTTCCCCTGCTGCCCCACCCCAGAGGTGGCTGCATCTCAGTGGTGGGCAAGCCATCCCCATGTGTGTTATGTGTGGCTGTTCCCCAGCTGCCCCACCCCAGAGGTGGCTGCATCTCAGCCCACAGAGCCCTAGGTGCGCTCACCAGTTCCAAGATACAGGAAGAAGGACAGCCAGCCCAGGCCGTAGGACCAACCGTAGGAGAGCATTCCTGACATGACAAGCTGGCAATCAGCATTGGCGAACACGGCCAGCGCGATCATGGCACAGACACCTAGGGCCAAAGGGAACAGCACAGACACCCCTTAGTGTGGCCCACGCTCAGTCCCAGCCCCTGCCCACCACCAGGGGGAGCTGCCAGAGCCCAGGGCAGGATCCCAGGGGAGAGGGGCATCTCCCCAGGGCTGGCTGAGGGGGGATCCACAGTATCCATAGAGCTGTGGGACCCGGGGGCCAGGAGTGGCTGGCGAGGAGAGGGCCCTGTGGGTGCGGTACCTGCACTGAAGCTGCCCATGGTGGAGACCAGGATCAAGGACACGGAGCGAAAGTGGGAGCAAAAGAAGGAGGCGATGAGAGCGAAGAAGGAGAGAAACCCGACGAACATGGCCAGGATCATGAAAAACCTGACGGTGTGGAAGAAACCTGTGCGGCGGGGAAGAGGTTAAATCAGTAACTGCACAGAACCCAGGAGTCCTGACTCCCAGCCCTCTAACCCACTAGACCCCACTCCCCTGTCTCCCCCACCCCCCAAAGCTGGGGAAAGAACCCAGGAGTCCTGGTTACCGCCCCTCCCTCCACTGCTCTAACCCACTAGACCCCACTCCCCTCCCAGAGCTGGGGAGAAAATCCAGGAGGCCTGATTCTCAGCCTCTACCCCGCTCTTACCACTAGACCCCACTTCCCTCCCAGAGCTGGGGAGAAAACCCAGGAGGCCTCGTTCCCAGCCTTTACCCCGCTCTAACCACTAGACCCCACTCCCCTCCCAGAGCTGGGGAGAAAACCCAGGAGGCCTGGCTCCCAGACCCCTGCTCTAACCCACTAGACCCCTCTCCCCTCCCAGAGCTGGGTATAGGACCCATAGCTTCCTTACCTGGTACTCCGGTTGGATGCAAGATACAAATCTGCGACACACAGATATTCCACAGCCCAAGATGCCTCCCCTCTTCTTCAGTAACCTTCACCCAGTTGTCTGAGACCAGGGCCACCACCAGCAGCACCAGGCTGAGCAGAGCCAGGATGACGCTTGCGATCCGGATAAGCGCCATCGCTGGGGGGTCCCTGGGGCCTGATCCTCAGGGAGGAAGGGAGCTGCTGGGAAGCCAGATGGGAAATAGGGATGGTCACAGACCAGCCTCCCCGTCCCAGGTAGGGGAGAAGGCAAGAGCCTGACAAGAGAGGGAGGAAATGAAAGATGGGGAGGGGGCCAGGACCCCAGTTGTCCCTTCGCACTGGCCGGGGCGGGCAGGCTACGAATAAGGGGCTGCAGTGAAGGGAAACCTGGGATGGAAAGAGGGCGAGATCTAGGCTTGCCAGTTTGACTCGGACGTGTTCCTGGAGGTTTCATCACAGGACACAATAGTTCATTCAAGGTTCGTTATTCCTGGCGACGTCGGGACAGTCCCAGAGCTGGGGGGCTGGGGGGGAGAGGGGGGGAGACCCTAGCGAGATCCCACCCGGACCACGGATGGAGAGAACCTGCAATTAGCCTGATTCAGCCTCAAAACAGTTTTCTGACGCAGAGCTAAGGCTGCCCCGGGGGGGGATCTTGGGCCCTTCCCAAACACCAAGATCAACCAACCTTCTGCAGACCAGGAAATACAGCACTTGGGTCCATGCTCGTGTGCCACCTTCATGCTGCCTTTTTGTGCCATGCCCCCTTCACCCATAACACAACACACACACACACCCCGCCTGTGCCATGTATTTAACAGGAGCTGCCTGCCCCCTCCTGCAGTCAAGTAGCCCAGTTTTCTCAATGACCAGTCCCTGAGATCTCCCTGACAGTCTAGGAAGGCAGCAAGCCGGTCCCTGGTAGCAAACAGGTTGAGAAGCTGTGAAACTCGGCCCGGCGGCTACATTTCACAGCCCTTTCAATGCCCTCCCCATACGTGCCCAACACCATCTAACTCGCCTTTCACTTCCCCTTCTTTAAACCCACGGACCAGGCTCCTCTCCTGCCCCACTGCTTCCAATCCCCACGGCAGGATAAGCCGACGCCCTGCTACGGACACACCCTACGTAATGTAAAGCGTTCGGTTTTCATCCGCTGTCGAGCGACGTCGATTTCCCCGTACCCACCAGGCACTCCATACCTCAAAATCGCACCCGGGAACGCCCAGGTTCAGCACGGTTACGAAGGGTTTTATACAATGCATGTCGTGTGAGGTATTGTTTCAAAAGTCTTGCTCTGTTGAACATTAATACCCTGTTGGATTGTACGTGCTAGCCCTGTATGGGGAGCTATGACGTTTTGCTACGTGTGTGTTACTGAAATATGTTGTGACGTTGAGAGACGCCCACAGCCGGCCTTTCAGTGGCAACAAAGACGCAGCAATCGCTGGCCAGACAGGCGATCGTGGTCCATCAGGAAGAATCTACACTCCTCAGAGAGGGCACATATGCAGTGGGGGCTGCCTGACCCCTACGTCAGGGCCAGGATCTTTCTAGCAGCTGGAGAGAAAGTATAAATGAGTGTCAGTGACATCACCATTTGGCCTCTCCCCTTCCCCATCTCAACACCTGGAAGATAGTCTGGAAGACAAAGACTTGGAACTGAGGAGATTGGTCCCAGGCTGAGAGGGAATCCAGCCTGCGTATCAAGAACTGTGAGCTGCCTGTAACATCTATTAGGGTGAGAAATTGCTTGATCCAAATCTTGCTTAGAATGTAGATGGTGAGTTTATTTTTATTTCTACATAACCAACTCTGACCTCTAGGCCTGCTACTTATGATCACTTAAAATCCAGCTCTCTGTAGTTAATAAATCTGTTTTATATTTTACCTGAAACAGTGTGTTTTGGTGGAAGTGCTCGGGGAATCTTAGTTCAGGTTAACAGGGGCTGTTGCACGTCCCCTACCCTTTGACGAAGTGGTGAACTAATTAGTGAGCTTTCACTGTCCAAGGTAGTCTTGAGCAGTGTCAGATGGTATATTTCTGGGGTGCAAGGCATTGGGCTGGGGTGAATGGCTGGTGCCTGTCTCTGTATGATTCATGAGCGGCTCAGGGAGCCTTCGTGCAATTTAGCTGGACGTGGGGCTCCACCTGCTGGTGGCTGAGTGATCGCAGCGCCTGGAGGGGATTGCTGCTTGTGACTGGCACAGCTTTGTGAGAGACAGCCCAGGCCGGAGAGTTAAGCGGGCACAGCAGTACCCCAGTTCCACGTTGTACCCTGAGGATCACGTCACACCCACCGACCCACTAACCGACATTTCCATCTATGATGATCAAAACTGGCCAATAGGAAAAAGTAAGAGGAACGCTGCCCCGGGCACAATTGGAGTTTGATTTCAAGGTATTTGCTGGGTGTACGTTGACATGCAAAGCTGCAAGTTTGTGTTTTAAGGGTGAGGAAGTTTCACTTTTTGAATCGCAGCATCTATTGTCATAAGAACATAACAGCTGCCATCCCGGGGCAGACCAATGGTCCATCTAGCCCAGTATCTTGTTTCCAACAATGACCAGCATGAGGGCTTCAGGGGTGTGTACAGGGCCGGCGCAACCCATTAGGCGACCTAGGCGGTTCCCTAGGGCGCTGCTATTTTGGGGGCGCCGGCGCCCCGGCCGCCCATAGAAATTTGGGGGCGGGACCTTCCACCGCCGCTGTTGGGGGCAGCATTTCGGGGGCGGGATATGTAGCGCGTCTCGTCTGGATGCGATAGATCGGGGTGTGTATACAGAACAGGGTAATTTTTGAGAGATCCATCCCAACTTCCCCTCCCAGCTTCTGGCAGTCAGAGATTTAGAGGCTGCATCCCTGACCATCTTGGCTAATAGCCATCAATGGACCTATCCTCCAGGAACTTATACAGGTCTTTTTTTTAACTCAGTTACACTTTACAACGTCCCCTGGCAATGAGTTCCACGGGTTAACAGAGCCTCGTTGTGTGAAAAAGCACTTCCTCTTGTTTATACTGACCCTGCTGCCTGTTCATTTCACCGGGTGACCCCTGCTTTTTTGTATTGTGGGAAAGGGTAAACAACACTTCTCTAGTCACTTACTCCACCCCCTTCATGATTTTATAGCCCTCAATCGTATCCCCCCTCAGTCGCTGCTTTTCTAAGCTGAACCACCCTAATCTTTTTAGTCTCTCCTCGTCTGCAAACTGTTCCAGACTCTTGTGTATCTTTGTTGCCCTTGTCTGAACCTTTTCCAGATCCACTATCTCCTTTCTGAGACGGGGCGACCAGAACTGGAAGGATATAGTGGAACTGACATTAAATAAATATTGTCTGACCCTCCCCTATTATCTGATCCCACCCCTGCTATAACTTCCCACAACTATGAACATTTAAGTAAATAAAAATTAGGGAAAAAAGGCTTAAACCCCATAATTGTGTGCAATGGGGAATATTTAAATTTAAAAAATAGGGGCAAATGCTTAAAAATAAACATTGATATTGTCTGTCAAAAGTATTTAAAAAATAGAAATCGAATTCTGCCAAGATTGGACATACTGGGTCTCTCAAGGTATGCGTTCCCCTCTTTCCTTGGATCACACACGTGGGGGGCGGGGGGCAGCGAGAGGGGCCCATATACACCTCCAGACCACCCCAGATCACAACCACAGCTCTGTCAAGATGCTCCGTCTAATCCCTCCACCCTGCAATGCAGCTGGGCTGCCGCCGATAATTCCCCGTGGCTACCGATAGCCCTAGAGGCAAAGATAAGGCTGCCTGGGCATTTACCTTCCCTCTGCATTTGCTGGCTTGCAGAGGACTGCGTTTGGCTGAACTGATGCTTTGCATGGGCACGAGATACCCCCGGGCATCCTTAACCCTGCGTTGACCAATTTTTTCCCCACTCAATATGAAAAGATCTCAAAGAGGCTGGCAGATGTGGCCATCAAGCAGACTGAGTCCAGTGCAAGGAGCTCACTGAGCACCTGCCAGGAGCAAGGACAAAAGCAAATCCAGCAAATCCCTGCTCTCTGAAGCCGCTGACGGTCCTGCACGGCCGTCTTTGGGGCGGGGGGTGTATGAGTTTTAGACTGGAGGCAGAGCCATGAAACAGAGCCAGGCACAGCTTAACAAGGAGAAAGGTTAAGGGTACGTCCAGACTACCCGCCTGGATCGGCGGGTAGCAATTGAATTATCGGGGATCGATGTAGCGCGTCTCGTCTGGATGCGATAGATCGATCCCCGAACGCGCTCCCATCGACTCCGGAACTCCAGCAGCGCGAGCGGAGGTAGCGGAGTCGACGGGGGAGCCGCGGCCGTCGATCCCGCGCTGTGAGGACGCGAAGTTACTGCAGGTAATTCGAAATAAGATACTTCGACTTCAGCTATGCTATTCCTGTAGCTGAAGTCGCGTATCTTATTTCGATAGCTCCCCCTAGTGTGGACCAGGCCTAAGGGGTGACTTGATCCCGTCTACCAACACCGACATAGGGAACAAATGTTTAATAATGGGGTTCTTCAACGTAGCCGACAAAGGACTAGCAAGAGCCAACGACTGGAAGTTGAAGCTAGACCAATTCGGACTGGAAATAAGACATCCGTTTTTAATAGGGAGGGTACAACCACTGGAACAATTTACCAAGGGTCGTGGTGGATTCTCCGTTGCTGACAATTTCTAAATCAAGATGGGATATTTTTCTAAAATATTTCCTCCAGGAATTATTTTGGGAGCAGTTCTCAGGCCTGTGTTATCCAGGAGGCCTGGCTAGATGATCACAATGGTCCCTTGGCCTCTATCATATAGATGGGGAAACTGAGGCACAGAGCTGGGCAGTCAGGTCTAGGTCACCCAGCAGGCAGGTGGCAGTTGGGAATATGGCCCAGGTTTTCCGAGCTCCAATCTGCTGTTCTCTCCACAAGGCCACACAGCCACTATGTGATTGCTAAGCGCTGGGTTGCCAGGTGTCCAGTTTTCAACCGAACACCCGGTCAAAAAGGGACCCTTACCAGCTCTCCCTAGCCCGGTGAAAATGAATGAGTGAACGAGGGTGGGGGAGAGCAAGCGATGGAGGGAGGAGGGAGCGGGGCGGCGCCTCAGAGAAGGGGCAGGGCAAGGGTGTTCGGTTTTGTTCGGTCAGAAAGTTGGCAACCCTACGGACGGCTGCGCCACATGCTTCGTGGCAGTGGAATGGGGTGAATGCCCATGCTTTGAACCACCTGCAACATGTCATTGACCGCAGGGCTGGAGAGAGAAATCTCCGACCAGGTCTGTGCCCCAGAAATGGGGCAGTTTTATTACATGATGGTTACAGGAACTTTAAGCTTGTGAGAAAGGCTGGTGTATCCCTCTCCTTCCCCCATCCCCTGCAATATGTAGCCCCCTTCCCACCACCATTTCCATCTCCCCTCCACACACCCATTAAGCCATCAGATCTTTAGAAGGCAAGTATGCACAAAAAACCCATTGGGAGAATCTCTGAACTTGAAGAAGTTAGTTGGGGAGGGGCAGGGGCTGTATCTCAGCAAACTAGCGCCAATGACCCCCCATGTAGATCATTAACTCTCCTCCATGAAGAACAGCAAATTGCTAAGACAATTGGAGAGAGCATGTGGATTTTAGAGCACTTAGGAATGGCCTGTAAACAGAAAGCTGCTGTTAACTTTAGCAGAGTTGGCACCTTGCTATAATACATAGATAGAGTGGGTGTGTCTGGGGATAGAGAGATAGATGATAGCTAGATAAGAGAGATAGAGGGGGGTGTAAGGGGATGGTATAGATAGAGGTGTATAGATAGCTGGGTGTGGATGGGGACAGACAGACAGTTGTATTCCCCATGCAGTCAGGGGGCTCTGCTTAAATTAGCCCTCACCTGTTCTCTGCATCACCTCCTCCCTCGAAGGGCTCACTCCAGCCCAGCTCGGCTCCTTTGCTGACTCCGCGAGACAGATGGGGGCCCCGGAGGAAAGTGTCCATTATGTGGACACAAACCCTGCTCTCCCCATCCAAAGTTTTGTTTCCTTCTCACTGCCCACAATCCCCACCCCATCAGCCAGCTCCAACGTTGCTGAGCGATGCTGAGTGAGGGAAACTGCCTGGTCATTGAACCCAGGAGTCCTGATGCCCAGCCCCCGCCTGCTCTAACCCACTAGACCCCACTCCCCTCCCAGTGCTGGGGATTCAAGCTGGGTGCCCTGACTCCCAGCTCCCCCTGCACTAAACCCAATAAACATATTCCAGCAAGGCTGGCAGTCTAGATCTGAAGACGCCAAGAGACAGAGAATTCACCGCCGTCCGGGGGAGTGTGCCTGATTTCTAACTGGAATGAGCCTGGCTTGGGTGCCCAGCTGCTGGCTCTTGTTTCTGCCGCTCTCCACGAGATTCGAGAGCTCTTGATGACCCTGCCCGGGAAGATCCTTATCCACCCCGCTTAAGTTACCTCTCGCTCATCTCTTTGACCAGCTCAGCAGCTGGAGCTCTGTCAGGGCTCTCTCTGTCAGGCCCTTTCTGCTGCTCTTCTCTGCCCTCTCTGCTGCTGTTCAACAGCCTTTTAAAGACACGCGCACCAGAGCTGGACGCAGCGTCCCAGTGGCACTCTCACCGGTGCCTTATACAGCGGTGAAAAACCCCTCCCCACCTCTACTGAGGACTCCCCTGTTTACACAGCCGAGGATCGCCTTGGGCCCTTTTTTGCCCCATCGCACTTTGAGCTGCTAGGCAGTGCCTCGTTACGTGGAAGAAGATATTCGCAGGGGTAGAGAAACGGATCACTGCTGCAGGAGTGTTGGGAACAGTGGGGCATTGCTTTTCCATACTGCCTTTCATCCCAGCAGCTGAGAGAGACGGCTGTCACTGCTGGGAGAAACTGAGGCAGAAAACAAGGGAAGCTGCAGGGATGGGGAGCTCTGCAAACAGCAGCTCTTACCTGGGCCAGGGGCCTGGTCTGATCCCACTTCTGACACTAACCAAGACAGTTCTGGCAGATAAACGATAAAGACGCACTCATGCCATTCCGGAGCTGCAGCCCGGACACACAGCAATGCTCAGGGAGGAAACGTTGCTGGGAGAAACTTCCTGCTAATTAGAGACAACAAATCTTCTGTTCAGATGAGGGGAAAGTCCAGTGATAAGAAGGTTAGAGCAGGGCTGGGAGCCAGGGCTCCTGGGTTCTGTCCCTGTCTTGGGGAGCGGAGTGGGGTCCAGTGGTTAGAGCAGGGGGGCTGGGAGTCAGGACTCCTGGGTTCTCTCGTTGGCTCGGGGAGTGGGGTCTAGTGGTTAGAGCAGAGGGGTCTGGGAGCCAGGACTCCTGGGTTCTATCCCTGTCTTGGGAGGGGAGTGGGGTCTAGTGGTTAGAGCAGAGGTGGCTGGGAGTCAGGACTCCTGGGTTCTCTCGTTGGCTCGGGGAGTGGGGTCTAGTGGTTAGAGCAGGGGGGGCTGGGAGCCAGGACTCCTGGGTTCTATCCCTGTCTTGGGGAGGGGAGTGGGGTCTAGTGGTTAGAGCAGGGCAGCCTGGGAGTCAGGACTCCTGGGTTGTGTCCCTGGCTCTGTACACAGTTTATACCACTGGAGCCTTCCACTTTTTTTTCCGACCACAACAGAGAAACTTCCACTTTCCGGAAAACAGGAAGGCAATTGGTGCCTGTTCTCATTAATCCCTTCACCGCTGGAAACTCCCCAGCCACAGGCCACATGGGCCTGCTGGGTCAGATTTAGAAGGAGCAGGACACTTGTGCTGAGGGGCGCTGGGGAAGGGATGAGGCTTGGTCCTGTTCTAGCGCTGGCCAGCTGGGATCGCAAAGCATCATCTCAGCCCTTGGAGCGAGATGAGGGTCTCTAAAGGGGTAGAACCAAGAATAGACCCCAGGAGTCCTGACTCCAGACCCCACTCCCCTGTCGGAGATGGGGATAGAACCCAGGACTCCCAGCTCCCCTCCCCTTGATGTGGTGAGAACCCAGGCTCCCAGCCCCTCCCACTCTAACCCGCTAGACCCCACTCACTTCCTAGAAATAAGGATCGAACCCAGCAGTCCTGACTGCCAGGCCCCCTGCTCCAACCCACTAGACCCCACTCCTCTCCCACAGCTGGGAAAAGAACCCAGGAGTCCTGACTCCTACTCACGCTAACTACTGGACCTCATTGCCATCTAAATAGCAAGTGTGGCTAAATGGCCTTTACGAGCCTGGAAGGCTCTGTCGCAGTTTCTTTTCCTCTTTGGAGCCACCTGCCGCTCCCGTGCCTGGGAATATTGCCACAGCCGGCGAGGAATACGGTTCCTCGTTAGCTGCCTGCTCTGGCTAACCCAAGGGCTGGTGCTTGTAGAGTATGACCCCCAGGTTCTTTACGGGGCACTTGTATTAGTGGATTTTAGGGGCGGCTGGGCCTCGCAGGCCCCCTTCTCCAGGGGTTGTGACTGGTATACAGGAGCTGCTGCCCGACCCCTTGGGCCTGAATGCCGGGTTTCCCAGAACACTGGCTTCCTCCAGAGCAGGATCGAGCTGCCTTCCAAGCTGACCTTTTGGGGCTTGAGACACTCTGTACCCCAAAGCAACAGCATGGAACCCCCATTTTTACCACGTGATATAATTATGATATTTTTTGTGCAAAGTCTGCCTTGTGAGGTATCAATTCAAAAGGCTTGATCTGTTGCACATTAATACCCCGTTGGATTGGCTGTGCTGTCATTGCATGGGGAGCTATGAAGTTTTGCTACGTGTGTGTTACCGAAATATGTTGTGAGGTTGGGAACACCCATGACCAGCCTTTCGGGTACAACAATGGAGCAGCCAGACGGACTGATGGCCCATTAAAGGGATCCACACTCCCAGGGACTATCCCAGGAACCGTAGACAATGGAGACTTCTCGGAGGGAGCAGGCAGACAATGGAGGCTGCTTGACTCACCTCATAGCAAAAGTATCAGAGGGGTAGCCGTGTTACTCTGGATCTGTAAAAGCAGCAAAGAATCCTGTGGCACCTTATAGACTAACAGACGTTGATTGAACTAACCTCGTTATCTCTAGCTTGCTTCTTGCTTGCATATATATACCTGCCCCTGGAAATTTCCACTACTTGCATCCGAAGAAGTGGGTATTCACCCACGAAAGCTCATGCTGCAAAACGTCTGTTAGTCTATAAGGTGCCACAGGATTCTTTGCTGCTCTCATAGCAAAAGAGCTTTTCAACAAGCTGGAAGAAACAATAAAGGAGGGGAAGTGACGTCATCACTGGGCCTCACTCCCCCCACAATCCAACACCTGGAAACACGTCTGGAGGACAAAGACTGAACTGGGGAGGGAGTCCTAGCCTGATGGTGTATGGAGGAGCTGTGACCTGCCTGTATTGTCTAACAGCGCGAGACACGGCTTGATTCAAATCCTGCCTAGTTTAGAGAACTCAGATTGCGATTTTCCTTTTATTTCTCAGCTAACCAACTTTGATCTCTACGCTCACTACTTATAATCACTAAAATCCACATTTCTGACCAGAGCAGGACGGTGCAGCCCTGGGGTCCTAGGTGGAGAGCTGTGGGGAATTGGCTGGAGCCTCTGCTGTTGGTTCATGAGGGCTGGGAGACCATTCATGGAGCTCAGCTGGGTGTGTTCCTGCCTGGGGATGGCTGGGTCAGTGCAGTTCTTAGAGGGGTTTGCAGCTTGTCACAGCGTCACGGGGTGAGAGGGAGCCCAGGTTGCTAAACCAGAGGGCTCAGCAG
The DNA here is from genome assembly GCA_003942145.1 of Platysternon megacephalum. NCBI lineage: Eukaryota > Metazoa > Chordata > Testudines > Platysternidae > Platysternon > Platysternon megacephalum. The sequence continues at coordinate 187,793 of QXTE01000589.1, forward strand.
TCGCCCAGTTCCAGGCTGTACCCCGGGAAACCCGTGACAGGGTTTTTTAGGTGGTCTCGGTGGTCCTGGTTTTCCCCTGTTTCGAGGCAATCACAGCACTGGGGCAGGGGCCGGGCTCTGGAACGGGCCGAAACGCTCCGCGAGGGCACGGGCGAGATGCACAAAAGTGTCAGTGATTTCAAGGCTTCGCAGACTCGAGCGCTTCAGTTACCGACCCGCCGCAAGTGTGGCTGACTAGCTCGACTGAGGGCCCGGCGTGCCTCGGCTCTCAGCTGTGCCCGTGGTTGGTGTAGGTAGGAATCCCCGTCTCTCTCCCTACTGCCCGGGTTGTGTTTAGCTAGGGACCGTGGAATCAGATGGCTCGTATTCTCTTGGGGACTATTTACAGCGCTAAACCGCAGCTGATTAGAGAGGATAGGCTCAGCTGTAAAGGGGTCTGTCGCTGATTGATTCCAGAGTGAGGTTGGCACAACGGGGCCCTGATCTCAGCTGGGGCAGGGACTGTCTCTTGCTATGTGTCTGGGCAGCACCTGGCATAGCAGGACCTGGATCTTTAACCCTGCTAGTATCCAGTGGTGGGGAGTCCCATGGGTTAATGATTTGCTGAGTGGCAAATTTGTTTCCTTTGATCCGCCTTTAGCATGTTGTGTAAACACCGGCTGCTTTTCTGCCCCAGACTCCAGCTCTCCAAAGCCCTTAGGGAAGGATGTTTATTGTGATTTTCTTATTTTTCTGCACATTGGCTCCTAGCAGCCTTTAGATCCATTCCTGGAAATTGGGAAGTGCTGTTTGGCTTTAACGTCACACAACCAGCAGATTGGCCATCCCCGCACCATTAGCGCCGACGCCGGGTCGCTGGGTGACTGGAGAGGGACAAAGGGATGGGAGATCAGACACCCCTGGATGTTAGAGATGCCTGAGTACAATGAAGATCCAGCCCAAACCCAGAGAGAGAAATGCGGAGCCAGGGTTCTGTCCCTAGCTCTGAAGGGAGGGGGACTAGTGGGTTGGAGGAGGGGGGCTGGGAGCCAGGACTCCTGGGTTCTATCCAGCGCCGGCGCCAGGGTTTTTGCCGCCCCAGGCAGCCCAAAAAAAAAAAAAGCCGCGATCGCGATCTGTGGCGGCAATTCGGCGGGAGGTCCTTCGCTCCGAGCGGGAGTGCGGGACCCTCCGCCGAATTGCCGCCGAATACCTGGACGTGCCGCCCCTCTCCGGAGTGGCCGCCCCAAGCACCTGCTTGTTAAGCCGGTGCCTGGAGCCGGCCCTGGTTCTATCCCAGCTTGTGGAGGGGAGAGGAGTGGAGGGGTGGGGGGCTAGGGAGGCAGGACTCCTGAGTTTTATCAGTGTGCACAGCACCCCCTAGTGGGCAAGACCAGGAACACTCCCATTCCCCACTCCAGCCCCTGCTGTTATACAGTAGGTCTTGGTTTACTTCCGTCTGCAAAGTCTCCGGCTGCTTCATGTCTTGTTTTGCTTCCTCTTGGCCGGCTGTAATTTCTGCAATGCCTTCATTATTTGCTCCATCTTGGCACCGCAGGAATCCCGGCTCACAATTTTCTCTCCTGGGAAAGTGGATCCCCTGCTCACATCAACTTTACTCCTTTTTGACCCGACTGGTTCACCGCTATTCAGGGTCTAGAGGATCCTGTACATGCACAAGGGCCTGTTTCCCTGAATACAGCAGGAATCAAAGAGCTGGAGAAAGTTTCTTTGCTTGCAATCCCGGATTTGATAGCAGCCTTCAACTACCTGAAGGGGGGTTCCAAAGAGGATGGGGCTCGGCTGTTCTCAGTGGTGGCAGATGACAGAACAAGGAGTAATGGCCTCAAGTTGCAGTGGGGGAGGTCTAGGTTGGATATTGGGAAAAACTGTTTCCCTAGGAGGGTGGTGAAGCACTGGAATGGGTTACCTAGGGAGGTGGTGGAATCTCCTTCTTTAGAGGTTTTTAAGGTCAGGCTTGACAAAGCCCTGGCTGGGATGATTTAGTTGGGATTAGGTCCTGCTTTGAGCAGGGGGTTGGACTAGATACCTCCTGAGTTCCCTTCCAACCCTGATATTCTATGATTCTATGTCATACTTTCTCATTCCTCAGCATTCTGCACTGTAAAGTAATGTTGAAAGTACACAGCTCTGATAAATCTTGAGTTTGGGTTTGGTGGTGTATTTTGATGATTTCCAGACTGTAGTTAAGTTCCTGAAGGTGTTCCTGGCTTTATTGATCCTGTTCCGGATGTCCTGGCTTGTTCCACCGTCCTGGCTGATGGTGCTGCCCAAGAATGTGAATGTTTCCACAGCGGTGAGAACATGATCCTCTATCCGTACTGGTGACGCTGAGGCAATAGTAAAGGTCACGAGATCTGTCATATACTTGGTTCTATAGAGGAGTTTAATTGTTCCTAATGTGTAGCAATAATGAAAGGCGGCTCTCTCAGCCACCAGGTTCAGGCCAAGTTTAACCCAACCCAGAGGCATAGGTCTGGGGGCGGGAGATCAGGGAGGGACACTGGCAGTGGGGGAGGCCAGGGCGAGGGCAGCGTCTTTGTCTGATCTGTTTATTCTGCAGCCGTTCATCCACTTCCTGATAGCAACAAACAAGTGGTGACAAGCCCCAGATCTTCCTGTACTAACCCCTTGTCCCCCAGGCCAGGACCAGGGCACCTGGGTTCTATCCTCACCTCTGGGAGGGGAGTGGGGTCTAGTGGGTTCGGCCTGGGAGTCAGGACTCCTGGGTTCTAGCCCCAGGACTGGAAGGGGAGTGGAGTTTAGTGGGGGGCAGGGAGCCAGGACTCCTGGGTTCCAGCTCTTGGCCACTCCAGGGATGCTGGCTGTGAGACAACGTCCAGGTCTGAAATAGCTGGGGCACTAGAATGTGCCCCCCCCCCCCAGTGGGACCAGGGGGGAGGGGAGCTCAGGAGGCCTATGCCATGCCAGCTGACTCCCCACCCGGCTGCGTCTCCTCCTGTCGCCAGGTACCCATGGTCACAGACTTCTGCATGCCTGTGTTGCCAGGCAAGGGTGCAGTGCGACATTCACCCCACCTCCCTCCTCGGATTTCACCAGCCCTGGGGAGCGTCGGGGGAGAGGGGGAAGAGAGAGAAAAGTAGGCAATGCAGCCACCTCTGGGGCAGGGCAGCTGGAGAACAGCCACACATAACGCCACATGGGGACAGCTCACCCAGCACTGAGACGCAGCCACCTCTGGGGTGGGAGCAGCTGGAGAACGGCCGCAAGGGGACAGCTCACCTAGACCTTTCAGGGGGTAGTTACTGGAGTCAGTGGTATCCAGATACAGAGGGAGCCACCCTGAGCAAACCGGAACATTTCTTATTTACCTTCAACAAGGAAGTAGGTGAACCAGTCCAAACCATCACTGACTCTCCTCTGGCAGTCAGGGCTGGCCCCGATGTCCCAGGGCAGCGCTAGGGGGCGCTGTGCTGGAGGGAGAGGGGCAGGGGAGACTCCGTAGGGGGTGAACATAAGAATGGGGCAGTGGAGTTCACTGAGGCCAAGCAGGAAAAATATCCCCCCAAAGGGGGTGTTTTCACAGAGGTGGCAAAAACAGGCCAGGGAGAACAGCCCACGTGCTTCAGTCTTATTAAATTGAAATGGAAAAGAGGAGGCGAAAGGGTCATGTGACTACAGCACAGCAATGGGAGTCAGGACACCTGGGTTCTGTCCCTGGCTGGAGGAAGGGAGTGGAGTCTAGTGGTTAGAGCGGGGGGGGGCTGGGAGCCAGGATGCCTGGGTTCTGTCCCTGGCTGGGGGAAGGGAGTGGTGTCTAGTGGTTAGAGCAGGGGGGGGCTGGGAGCCAGGACACCTGGGTTCTGTCCCGGGCGGGAGGAAGGGGGTGGAGTCTAGTGGTTAGAGGCGGGGGGGGCTGGGAGCCAGGATGCCTGGGTTCTGTCCCTGGCTGGGGGAAGGGAGTGGGGTCTAGTGGTTAGAGCGGGGGGGGCTGGGAGCCAGGATGCCTGGGTTCTGTCCCTGGCTGGGGGAAGGGAGAGGGGTCTAGTGGTTAGAGCGGGGGGGCTGGGAGCCAGGACTCCTGAGTTCTACCCCCACTTCAGTAGCACGTTTGTTTGTGATTATATAAAACCAAGAGCCACATCCCGCGTGACGCTGCAGCTCCCTCCCCGTTGCCTGTGATCTGAGCGCACCAGGAAATGAGAACAATTTCACCCAATGGGTGGGAATTCCTCCCCTGGCCCAGCACTTCCTGCTGGCTGGGCTATATTTAGCTCGGCGCCTGCAGGCCCATCTAGCCTGGCATCCCACCTGCACCCCCATCATTGATATAGAGCCATGGGCCCAGTTCCCACCCTGTCCCTACAGCCCTGGATCTGACCCATGGGCCCATCTAGCCCGGTATCCCGCCCCCACCCGGATCAGACCCCTGGGCGTACAATGACCCTGGCTTGTTCCCCAGCTGCATCAGACCATCTCCTGGGGACACACGACCTGGTGCTTTTCTTGCCCCAGGGCCAGGGTTGTAAGGTGTGTCACTGCCAATACAACTCCCCAGGGCTGGACACTGACTCACCCAGCACACGCCCTTGCCACGTATGAGCTGGGAGGGGAGCTGTGACTGGGATGGCCCTCAGTGAGAATGACACACTCAGGGCAGACTGCAAGGAACCGGGCAGACAATCCCCAGAGCTGGTGGTTTTCTCTAGAATTGGATGCACCAAACCAGTAACAAAAGAGCCTCTGCAGCACCACACTGGTTAACCAGAAGCCAGACGCCATCCCCTTTAGGCATTCCAGCCCTTGGCTCCCACCCAGACAAATAGGTCTAATATAGTGAGAGGTTACTGAAAACCCAATTCACCAGATGTGAGGCTCGTTCCAATCCCAAAGGATCAGACACTTCCCCCCAGGTTAGGGTGACCAGATGTCCCATTTTTATAGGGACAGTTCCATTTTTGGGGACTTTTTCTTATATAGGTGCCTATTACCCCCCACCCCCTGTCCCGTTTTTTCACAGTTACTATCTGGTCACCCTACCCCAGGTCAATATCATCTCAGATCTTAGCAGGCTGTCAGCCAATCCTTAGTAAACCAACTAGAGATTTAATAATAAAAGGAAGGTTATAAATGGATAATAAATCCTATACAGACAAGTGATTGCAAAGTCCTTAGATAAGGTTTGATGGGACAGACGGCTGGCTTGACAAAGTCTCTCTGGTAACTTCCAAAGGATTGGAAAGTCCTCAGTACAGCGTTCAAGTTGCTCCTGTTAATTGTAAATCCACAGTCCAGAGAATCGGGGCAGGAAAGAGGCAAAATGGAGGCGTTGCAACCGCAATTTATATCCTCTCTGCCGTGGGCATGGAAATGGGCTGTCCCAAAGAAAGCCCCCAGCGCCGCTGCATGGAAAATCACTGGCCCAAGATGGATCCCAGGGTCACGGGAGCCTCCACATGCCCTTAGGTGATTTGCTGAACCACAGGGAGTGAAAATCAGTGCCAAAAACTAGTGATAATTTTTCTGGGTAAATCTCGGGGTTTATTTTGGTGGACGGGGGGAAACGCTTTGATGAACGGAATTCAATGTGGCTTGCTGCAGAACTAACACCGAACTCCAAACGGAATGCCACCTCGGCGGTTAAGAGAACAACGTGTCGCTAATCCCCACATAAAGCTTTTCATTAAAATAAGCCGTTTACTGTTGCAGACTTAGAATGATTAAGCCTATAAATATTAATGTTTAAGAATTGGGCCCCCCCATTTGCAGCGGATACACTCAACTTCATCCTTTTCTCCTTGTTTTTTGTTTTTTTTAAACTTTTGAATGAGTCCTCGTGTTCTGAGACAGATTTTCATTTTCTTCCCATTTCAGGGCGTCAAATCTTTAAACCGTTCTCGGCGAGCAGCTTGAAATGTGTCCGTGGTGGGCGGGAGATTCATTGGGACGTTCAGATGCACACACTTCACACTTGCGTGCGGGCCTGTTTGGTTATTGTGTGTTTATCTTCCAGACTAATACATAGTATTAATACATAATACATAAAGAGGCAGCTTTGCATATACACACAGACTAATGTATTATCCTAATCCATATCGCTCATGCAATACATTGTATTTTCCTAATAAAACAAGTTATTTTTTATATCTTTGAATGATACAAAAATAGGGTGAAAATCAGAAACAAAGGGTAATTGTATAACAGTGATAATATCAATGAGATAAATGGTCTTTAATCATACAGCTGCACAGGAAGGGTGTCTAGTGATTGGGAGGGCAGGGAGTCAGGACTCCTGGGTTCTCTCCCCTGTTATGGGAGGGGAGTGGGGTCAAGTGGTTAGAGTCAGGGTAGCTGGGAGCCAGGACGCCTGGGTTCTATCCCTAGCTCTGGGAGGGGAGGCTAGTGGTTAGAGATGGAAAGTGCAGAGTCCTGCACTTAGGATGGAAGAATCCCGTGCACTGCTACAGACTAGGGACCAAGTGGTTAGGCAGCAGTTCTGCAGAAAAGGACCTGGGGGTTACGGTGGACGAGAAGCTGGATATGAGTCGACAGTGTGCCCTTGTTGCCAAGAAGGCTAACGGCATTTTGGGCTGTATAATTAGGAGCATTGCCACCAGATCGAGGGACGTGATCATTCCCCCTATTTGACATTGGTGAGGCCTCATCTGGAGTATTGTGTCCAGTTTTGGGCCCCACACTACAAGAAGGATGTGGAAAAATTGGAAAGAGTCGAGTGGAGGGCAACAAAAATTATCAGGGAGCTGGAGCACATGACTTTTGAGGAAAGGCTGAGGGAACTGGGATTGTTTAGTCTGCAGAAGAGAAGAATGAGGGGGGATTTGATAGCTGCTTTCAACTCCCTGAAAGGGGGTTCCAAAGAGGATGGATCTAGACTGTTCTCAGTGGTACCAGATGACAGAACAAGGAGCAATGGTCTCAAGTTGCAGTAGGGGAGGTTTAGGTTGGATATTAGGAAACACTATTTCACTAAGAGGGTGGTGAAGCACTGGAATGGCTTCCCTAGGGAGGTGGTGGAATCTCCTTCCTTAGAGGTTTTTAAGGTCAGGCTTGACAAAGCCCTGGCTGGGATGATTTAGTTGGGGATCTGTCCTGCTTTGAGCAGGGGGTTGGACTAGAACCTCCTGAGTTCCCTTCCAACCCTGATATTCTATGATTCTATGACTCTATGAAAACCCATCCCTGTAGCAAACTCTCCCTTCCTGGCAGCCCAGATGGGAGTGTCATGCTGACTTTTAACGGGCCACTAGGCAGGGACATGAGGGGTAGGTGGGGCAGAATACTGGCGATTTATTGCGGGATTCTTTCTCACAGCTCACATTTGCTCTCTTGGGTGTGCCTGCACCTGGCTAGGCTGGTTCTTGTCCTATTCCTCTTTGCAGGCTGGGGGCGGGCCTGGGGGCCGTCTCTGTCTGGTGGATAAAGGGCACTGGATCTGCGAGGAAGAAGAGAACGGGAAAGGGAGAGCGGAGGAGCCGAGGATCCTGGAGCGTCTGTTTCTCAGGGGAGGAAGACGGTGGAAGGCGGAAAGGAGGGAGAGATCCGGGGGTCTCTGATTCTCAGCGCGGGAAGAAGGAAGGTGAAAGGCAGAAAGAAAAGAGTGACCGTTGTGGGTTTGCTCAGCCGAGCAGAGGAAGGACGTGACGGGCAGAGCGGAGAAGAGCAAACACCCTGAATTTGCCCAGCGGACCCCAGGGCCCTGAGGCAGCAGGGGGTGGAAAAGGGGAGCAGGAAAGGCGACTCAGAGGGGAGAACGCCCCAACTCAGCTCAGGAAATACAGCAAGCAGGTGCCGGAGGAGCGGGAGAACGGCCCGGAGGAGGAGAGGGGAGACCTGGAAATTAGGGGGCTCAGAGACACGCCCCGAGGGAGCGGCAGACCAGGAAAGGCGCCCAGGAGGAGTGCGGCACCATGAGCTACCCAGGCTATGATAAAGGCCCCGACCCCTCCGCCCCTGCTCAACCCCCCCCATACTCCAACGTGCCACCTTATGGGGCCCCTCCCCCGCTACTGCCCTCCGGCGGGCAATTCCCCACCCCAAGCTACGGGGCAGCCCCCATAATGCCCCCCAACCCACAGGGCTATTACCCCCCATACAACGAGGACCCCAACCGGGGCCCAATGGGCTATGCCCCACAGCAGGTCATCCTGGTCTCCCCGCCTCCTGCCAAGGAGATTGACTACCTGGGCTACTCCATCTTCACCCTCCTCTGTTGCTGCCTGCCCCTGGGCATCGTGGCGCTGGTGTATTCCATCCAGGTGAGTCCCTAGGGGGCGCTCTCCCCTGGCCCCACTGAGCCAGCACGGCCACTAGGGGGCACTGTGCTGCAGGGAGCGGGGTGGGGATACTCTCCCCTGGCAGGCAGGGCTGGCCCCGGTGCCCCAGGGCGGCGCTAGGGGGCGCTGTGCTGCAGGGAACCGGGTGGGGGGTTCTCTTTCCGGGCAGTCAGTGCTGATCGCATTGCACCACTTGGGGGTGCTGTGCTGCAGGGCATAGTGGGCTGTCTCTTGTGGCAATGAGTTCCACAGTCCACACCCACCCCACAGCTTGCTCTTCTGGGATCCTGTCACTGGAGCAGGTGACACCATTCCTCGGGGATTGCTAGGAGGACAACGAAGCTCTCTACTGAGTGGGGGAGCCAGTGTAAGGCTGGGAGGGTCTGGGGGTGGGTGCCCAGATGGCTGGTGACATGGGCTGCTCCGCTCTGTGCCACCCGGGCCATTCCTTGTCCCTTTGGTTTCAGGGGAGTAATAGCCGGGATCGGCACGGCCAGATAAGTGTGTGGCATGGAGCCAGGGTCTAAGGGGAGGGCAGGTGCTGGCATCTGATTCCCTAGGCTTGATTTTAGCCAGCCGCGGAAAGGATCTGTTGGGACAACGGAGCTGGGGACTGTTTAGAGCAGGGGCGGGCAAACGTTTTGGCCTGAGGGCCGCATTGGGTTTCGTAAATTGTATGGAGGGCCGGTTAGGGGAGGGGGTCGTGGCCCAGTCCCCCCCTCCTATCTGGCCCCCCCCCCCCCGCCTCCAGGACTCCTGCACCATCCAACCCCCCAGTTCCCTGACAGCCCCTCTGGGACCCACCGCTCCCTGTCCCCTGACTGCCACCAGGCCCCCGCTGCCCCATCCAACCCCTCCTCTCATTCCTGACGGCCCTCCCGGGACCCCTGCCCCATCCAACCACCCCTTCTCCCTGTCCCCTGACTGCCCCTGGAACCCCTGCCCCTGACTGCCTCCCCACCGCCCCATCCAACCCCTGCTCCTTCCTGACTGCCCCCCGGGACCCCTGCCCCCATTCAACCCCCTGCTTCCCAACCGACCCCATCCACACCCCCGCCCCCTGACCACCACCCTGGACTCCTCTGCCCTCTATCCAACCCCCCTTACTCCCTGCCCCCTTACTGCGCTGCCTGGAGCACCGGTGGCTGGCGGCACCCAGGAGCTCACAGCCCCACCGCCCAGAGCATTGCGCCGGCGGCAGAGCGAGCGAGCTGAGGCTGCGGGGGAGGGGGAACAGTGGGGGAGGGGCCGGGGGCCAGCCTCCCGGGCCAGGAGCTCGGGGGCCGGGCAGGACAGTCCCGCGGGCCGGATGTGGCCCGCGGGCCGTAATTTGCCCACCCCTGGTTTAGAGGCATTGGGGAACAGCCACACGGAGATAATAAGAGGGGGTGTGGTAGAGATGCTATTCATGGCTGTTACTCAGCACCCCCATCCCAGAGGTGGCTGCATCTCCGCGCCGGGTGAACCATCCCCATGCAGCGTCACTGTGCGGCTGTTTCCCAGCTGCTCCGTCTTGGAGGCAGCTCCATCTCAGCCCCTAGTGAGCCATCCCTGTACAGTGTTATGTGTGGCTGTGCCCGGATGCCCCGCCCCAGAGGTGGCTGCATCTCAGCGCTGGGTGAACCATACCCATGCAGCATTGCTGTGTGGTTAATTGTTCCCGTCTCTCTGTCTCTCCACAGACCCGGGATGCCAACCGTGCCGGGAACACTGCCCAGGCGCAGCGGAGTTCCCGGATGGCCCGGATTTTCAACAACACGGCCCTGGGGGTGGGGATTGTGGTGCTGATCGTGTGGGTCGCCGTCGTGATTACCATCAGCCTCTCAGCCTTTAATCACTACTGATCCTTCCGCCCAGCCCCCACCCCACCGCCCAACCCCCAGCTCTGAGCACCTCCCTGCATCCACACACGCAGACCCGCATACACCACAACACAACCATCTCCTCAGCCCACCCACACCCTCACAAAACAGCCAGTCTGCGCCCCCCACCCTCCCAATACAACATCCCCCCCCCTTGCCAGCCCCCCAGCCCACATTGTGGGACCCAGGGAGAATGAGCCCCCTCTGCCAGCCATCAGGACTCACATACCCCTGGACCCCCAACTAGGCCAAGTACCACCCCCCTCCCCACCAGGGCGCATGGTCCAATGAGGGTGCAAAGGACTCTGGGAGACACTGGGACTGGACGGGACTTCAGACNGACATACCCCTGGACCCCCAACTAGGCCAAGTACCACCCCCCTCCCCACCGGGGCACATGGTCCAATGAGGGTGCAAAGGACTCTGGGAGACACTGGGACTGGACGGGACTTCAGACACTGCAAGGGGGGCTGAGAGGAGTGTGGTCCCAAATGTCCTGCTGCTCCCGCCCCCCATCTGGCCTTACCCCTTGGCTCCCCCCCCTCCCCCCATCACCACCCATCTGGGGTCCATTTCAGGCCACACCATTGGATTCTGGGAAAGACAGGACAGCCCACTGGCTAAGATTCTCTCATGTCCCCCTTTGTTGTGTTAGAGGGTAAGAGCTCTACTACTCCTGCTGGCTAGTGGAGAGACTCCTTTAATGCCACTTAGAGGATACAAGCTCTACTACCCCTGCTGGCTAGTGGATGGACTCATTTAGTGCCACCTAGAGGATACCAGCTCAACTACCGCTGCTGGCTAGTGGATGGACTCATTTAGTGCCACCTAGAGGATACCAGCTCAACTACCGCTGCTGGCTAGTGGAGCAACTCCTTTAGTGCCATCTGGAAGATAACAGTCTACTACCGCTGCTGGTTAATGGCTGAAGGAGCTGTGAGCAGGGCCCATCCTGGCCTGACCAGCAAGAGCACTCCCTGCTGGGTAACCCCGGAAGTTTGGTCCCTGATCAGCATCCTAGTCAGCCTGTGTTTTAACATCCTGCCTAAGGAGATGGCGGCAAAATCCAGAAAGAGAGCGTGCAGCTGTCCTCACGCCTCCAATGAGTCCCCAGAACGAACCCCCGTCTGCCTCGAGAAACCAGCTGCTGGATCCCGGCTGGGAAAGCTGCACCCTGCTTTGAGGATTGGTCCTGCTTTGAGCAGGGGGTGGGACTAGATGACCTCCTGAGGTCCCTTCCAACCCTGATATTCGATGATTCTATGATTCCACTGATGAGCAGCAAAAAGCCTCTTGTACGCATGTGCTGTTTGCCCCGGTGATGGCATGCGCCCGATGCCACCCGCGCCCCCAGAACGACGGTCCTGGGTTACTCCAAAACAATGGCCTTTGAAGGCCACAACGCACATGCAGTTGCACCGGTGTTTCACTCACCAGCCTTTGCCTGTGTGTCCAGAGATTGCCCTCGATCAGCTGACAGCACTGAGGCCGGACACACTCGTGACTTTAATGCTCAGTGGAAGCTAGACGCATTCAGGCTGGAAATGAGGAGTCCGTGTCCAACAAGGAGGGGAATGAACCCTGGCAACAACTCCCCAAGGGCCGCGGCGGATTCCCCATCGCTGGGATGGGTTTCTAAAAAATCTGCTCTCGTGCAAACGGGCATCGCTTCAGGGAAGCACTCAGGCTTTGTCGTGATCACCGGGCTCCTTTCTGAGCCTGCAATCGACGAAGCTACTGATGGGCTGCGCTGCCAAGAGCTAGGTAGGATTCTTACGTGACTCTTCGGTTAAAGGGGCATCGGACGCTCCAGAGGAATTCGGATGGGTTCAACGTTATCCCCCGTATATTTGGGTACAGAGTCGTGCCTGGGACAGCTTGGCTATGGAGTATTGCCCGGGCGAGGTCATTTTGAATTGAATTGCCATTCTTGGCTAGATCAGTCGCTTGTCTCCCTTCCTCAATCCCACTTGAGAATCGTTTGCTTGACTTTAGAAGCGAGATCCTTTATTCCCATGGACAGCCCACCTCCTCTGGGGATAAAAAAGGTCTCTATTTCAGGCTCCAGGTCGATGCCGAATTCCCCCAGCAGAAGGAGTAGAGAGGGAGGAGACATGTTTGCTGTGTAGCGAGATTGGGGCGAGATCTTCAGGGCCGAGCACTCCGAAATTGTAGCATCACCCGTTGAGTTCAGTTTCTGCTGCTCGTCTAACCATCTTTCCTTTGCTTTCTGCAAACTCTCGCCTGCTTTCAAGGTTATTTTTGCCTGATAAAACACCGATATGTGCTCGTGCTCCAGCATGCTCCGGTGCTGTAAGGATCACAGGTCCAAAGAACAGCGAGAAACCAATTAGAGGGAACTGGCTCATTAAATTATTTAACCAATGTGTGTTTGATAACTTACCTTGCTCACACTGCACTCTAACCCACTAGACCCCACTCCCCTCCCAGAGCCACGAAAAGAACGGGAAGTCTCAGTTCCCAGCCCCCCCTGCTCTAACCACTAGACCCCTCTCCCCTCCCAGAGCCACGAAAAGAACGGGAAGTCTTGGTTCCCAGCCCCCCTGCTCTAACCACTAGACCCCACTCCCCTCCCAGAGCCACGAAAAGAACCTGAAGTCTCGATTCCCAGCCCCCCTGCTCTAACCACTAGACCAGGGGTAGGGAACCTATGGCACGTGTGCCGAAGGCGGCACGCAAGCTGATTTTCAGTGGCACTCACACTGCCCGGGTCCTGGCCACCAGTCCAGGGGGCTCTGCATTTTAATTTAATTTTAAATGAAGCTTCTTAAACATTTTAAAAGCCTTATTTACTTTACATACAACAATAATTTAGTTATATATTATAGACTTATAGAAAGAGAGTTTCTAAAAACGTTAAAATGTATTAGTGGCACGCAAAACTTTAAATGAGAGTGAATAAATGAAGACTCGGCACAGCACTTCTGAAAGGTTGCCAACCCCTGGGCTAGACCCTCCCAGAGCCAAGGACAGGGACAGAACCCAGGCGTCCTGACTCCCAGCCCCCCCTGCTCTAACCACTAGACTCCCCTCCCCTCCCAGCTCATATATGGCAAGGCCTTCTTCTGGGCAATTCAGTGAGCAGCCCTGGGGAATTGTGTTGGCTGTGACACACTGTGACGGGTTCCCTGGGGTGCAACCCGGAACTGGAGTACCACTGAGCCCTCTGGCTTACCAGCCTGGGCTCCCTCTCACACTGTGATACTGTGACAAGCTGCAAACCCCTCCAGGTCCTGCACTTACACAGCCATCCCCAGGCAGGGACACACCCAGCTGAGTTCCATGAACACTTCTCCTAGCCAGTCATGAACCAACAATAGAGAGCTCCAGCCAATTCCCCCCGTTCCCCAGCCTAGGACCCCAGGGCTGGACCGTCCTGCCCTGGTCAGAAGCCTGCCAGTGTAAGTATATTACCGATTTCCTCCACTTCTACAGAGGAAAGTGGACGTGCACCAGCTCTTCTTCCGGAGCAGCTTCCCCAGGCACTTCGAGCAATGCACTGTTTTAGGTAAAACATAAAGCAGATCTATTAACTACAGACCGATTGTCAGTGGTTATAAGCAGTGAGCGTAGAGATCCCAGTTGGCCACCTATGAAATAAAAGTAAAATCGCAATCTGAGTCCTATAAACGAGACAGGATTTGACCCTGATGGTATTGTTGTTGTTCCTTCATACACAGCCTGGGACTCTCCTTTCCTGCCTGGGACCACCTGCCCCGGTCGTCTTTGTCCTCCAGATGTGTTTCCAGCTGTTGAGTTGTGGGGGGAGAGAGGCCAAGTGATGATGTCACTTCCCCTCCCTTATAGGTTCCTGCAGCTTGCTGGAAAGATCTTTTGCTATGACGTGAGTCAAACAGCGTCCATTGTCTGCCTGCTTCCTGGGAAAGCCTTCGTTGTATACAGCTCTTGGGAGTGTGGATTCCCTTCTGGCTCCTCCATTGTTGTACCTGAAAGGCTGGTTGTGGGGGGTTCCCAACCTCACAACATATTTCAGTAACACACACCTAGCAAAACGTCAGAGCTCCCCACGCAATGATAGCACATCCAATCCAACAGGGTAGTAATGTTCAACAGTTCAAGCCTTTTAAACTGATACCTTACAAGGCAGACTTGGTGCAAAATGTATCATAATTATATCACCGTGGTAAATATGGGGGTGCCAGGGTGTTGCTTGGGGGTGCAGAGTGTCACACACACCTTACAGCCCTGCCCGCTGGGGCAAGAAAAGCAGCAGGTTGCGTGTCCCCAGGAGATGGGCTGACACAGCCGGGGAACAAGCCAAGGGCACAGCCATTGTGTGCCCAGGGGCCTGCTCTGGAAGGGGGCAGGACACCGGGCTAGATGGGCCCATGGGTCAGATCCGGGGCTGTAGGGACGGGGTGAGAACTGGGCCTGTAGCTCCATATCACCGACGGGGGCGCAGGAGGGATGCCCGGCCCGCAGGCTGACCATTGCCTGAGCTTTCCCTGCTGCCAGCTCCGAGCTATCGATAGCCCAGCCTGCAGGAAGTGCTGGGCCAGGGGAGGAATTCCCACTCATCGGGTGAAAGTGTTCTCATTTCCTGGTGCGCTCAGGTCACAGGCAACGGGGAGGGAGCCGCAGCGTCACGCGGGATGTGGCTCTTGGTTTTATCTAATCACATCAGTTTAAACAAACGTGCTACCCAACTGGGGCTAGAACCCAGGAGTCCTGGCTCCCAGCCACCCCACCCCACCCCGCTCCGCTCCACCCCGCTCTAACCACTAGACTCCATTCCCCTCCCAGAGCTGGGGAGAGAACCCAGGAGTCCTGGCTCTGAGCCCCCCCGCTCTAACCACTAGACCCCACTCCCAGAGCTAGGATAGACCCCAGGACTCGTGTGTCAGTGTGTATGTGTGTCAGTGTGTATGTGTGTGTCTCTGTGTATGTACGTGTCAGTGCATATGTGTGTCAGTGTTTGTATGTGTGTCAGTGTGTGTGCCAGTGCATGTGCATGTGTGTGTCTCCGTGCGTGTCATCTGTGTGCGTGTGTCAGAGCATGTGTGTTTCAGTGTGTGTATATGCATCTGTGTGTGTGTGTGTGTGTGTCAGTGCATGTGTGGGTCAGTGTGTATGTGTGTCAGTGTGTCACTGTGTGTGCCAGTGCATGTGTGTGTCTCCGTGCGTGTGTGATCTGTGTGCGTGGTGTCAGAGCATGTGCGTTTCAGTGTGTGTATATGCATCAGTGTATGTGTGCATATGTGTGTGTCAGTTCATGTGTGTCAGTGCATGTGCATGTCAGCGTGTGTGCATCAGTGCATGTCCTTGTGTCAGTGCGTGTGCGTGTGTCACTTTGCGTGTGTGTGTCAGTGCGTGTGCGTGCCAGTCTGTGAGGAGCCTGCAGCCCATCCCTCCCTCCCCCCTGCCCGCAATCTCCCTGCCTCCCGATAACCCAGCCGTGATAAGGGGGAGGGGGGGTATCGCTGTGCCCGGGACAGTCACACGCAGTTGGGACAAAGCGGCTGTATCAGGCCAAGGGCCCTGCAAGGTCAGATATGGGAACCTGCGGAGGCAGCGCCAGCCTGGGCCACGGGGGGGGGGTGGGGGTGGTCAGAACCACTGGAGAATAAGGATCCCCGGCTCGGAGAGGGGAGTGGGGGCTAGTGGTTAGAGCAGGAGGGCAGGGAGCCAGGACTCCTAGGTTGTATCCCAGCTGCACTTTGGACACTCATTCCCCTTGTCATGCCTCAGTTTCCCCATTTGGATAACACAGGAGTTGTTTTACCAGAGTGAGCCAGGCCCTGCCGTGGTAGGGCTGAGACTTAGCATCGCGCCATCCCTGAAGCTGGCCAGACCCAGGACCAGCAAAATGCCCCCTCTGCCCAACTCAGCAGCAGCGCGACGCCTGCTCTGGAGGGCGCCACGGAGGGCTGCGTCCCCTGGGGCTCTTGATCCAGCTCCGGCTGGCCCCACGAGCTGCCCAGCTGTAGACGACAACACGAAGGAAGCGGAAGGGAAACACCCACCTTGTTTGCGCTGCCCAAGGGAGAGAGAGACCTGTCGGTATATATAGCACAGACTGAACCCGGCACCCACTGTGCCAGGTGCTGCCCAGACACAGCCAGAGACAGGCCCTGCCCAGGTCACACTGTAACTAGACACAGGCAGGATTCTTCTTCCCACTTTGTAGGTGGGGAAACTGAGGCACGGAGCTCTGCAGTGACTTGTCCAAGGTCACCCAGCAAGTCTATGGCAGCCCTGCGCATTGAACCGAGGTCTCCTGAATACCCATCCGCCACCTTAACCACTAGGCCAGTTCGCCTCTGGAGGCACATTCTGCAGAGGTGCTGGAACTCGGGGTGCTGCTGCACCCCCTGGCTTGAAGTGGTTTTCATCATAGCTAGGATTTGCAGTTTGCTTCAATGGCTCCACACATTGCTCCAGCACCCCTGATATTCTCTGCTGCAGCATCAAAAGCTTGTCCCTAAGGTCAGCGACCCAGAGAAAACTGACAAGTCACGGGCCAGGCGCGTCGCTGAACACCGGGTCCTCCACTGCGTAAACCAGGAGTAACCCAGTGCTGTCCGGGACCCCAGTGCCCCCAGCTGGCCCATTGACTCCAGTGGCACCACAGCCCATTCACCCCAGCTGGGATCTGGCCCATTGACTCCAACAGAGCGACGGCCAATTGACCCCAGCTGGGATCTGGGCCCCTGAGCTCTTGTCACCTGTTCATGACCTGAACTTGACTATGATTTTCAAAATCTCTTTACTCTTATTTATCCCCAGAACTAGCTCCTTCCCCCACGTTCTGTGCTCCACATACAGTGTAGAAAGACTTCTGGCTCCCAGCCCCCCCACCCCCCAACCACTCGACCCCACTCCCCTCCCAGAGCCAGGGATAGAACCCAGGAGTCCTGGCTTCTAGCCCCACCCCGCTCTAACCACTAGACCCCACTGCACTCCCAGAGCTGGGGACAGAACCCAGGAGTCCTGGCTCCCAGCCCCGCCCTGATCTAACCACTAGACCCCACTCCCCTCCCAGAGCTGGGGAGAGAACCCAGGAGTCCTGGCTCCCAGCCCCCCCACCCCCCAACCACTCGACCCCACTCCCCTCCCAGAGCCAGGGGTAGAACCCAGGAGTCCTGGCTTCTAGCCCCACCCCGCTCTAACCACTAGACCCCACTCCCCTCCCAGAGCTGGGGAGAGAACCCAGGAGTCCTGGCTCCCAGCCCCGCCCTGCTCTAACCACTAGCCCCCACTCCCCTCCCACAGCTGGGGAGAGAACCCAGGAGTCCTGTTTCCCAGCCCCCGCTGCTGGAGGGCTGTGTCCCTTTCTCCAAAGCCGGGGGTGTCACCTTGCTGGTCCTCACCAGCGCCAGGCGTGTTGGTTCCCTGCGGGGTCATCCCAAGGTGATCGCAGTGTTTTGTTCTCCACCCGCCGAGGTTATCGGCTCCTGGGCTGTGACTTCAAGGCTCACGCAAAACGGGGGCCCGGCCATGGCACCGCAGCGTCCGCAGTGGGCGGGGAAGGTCCCCGGGGACAGTATAAAAGGCTCCCTGACAAACACGGGTGCTTGCCCGGGCCGGACTGCCAGCCCTAGGTGTGCTGCCGCCCCTCTGCCAGCGCGGCCCCCGTCCCCAGTGTGTCCCGCCTGCCTGGGCGCCCAGAAAGCCAGGATGGGGAAAGCGGTAAGGGCCGGGCTCTGATTCTCTGCCGTGGGAAGGGGCCAGACGCCAGGGCGCTGGGTCTCCTTGTGGATAGCTCGATAAATAGAGAGTGTGTACGGGGCCAGATAGATCGATCGATTAGATAGATAGGCTATATGGGGATGGATGGATAGAGGGTGTGTATAGGGAGGGATGGATAGAGGGGGTACGTGGGGATGGATGGATAGAGGGTGTGTATGGGGATGGAGAGATAGAGGAGGTACGTGGGGATGGATGGATAGAGGGTGTGTATGGGGACGGATGGATAGAGGGGGTACATGGGGATGGATGGATAGAAGGTGTGTATGGGGATGGATGAATAGAGGGGATATAGGGGATGGAAGGATAGAGGGTGTGTATGGGGATGGATGAATAGAGGGGATACAGGGGATGGATGGATAGAAGGTGTGTGTGGGGATGGATTAATAGAGGAGATATGGGGGATGGATGGATAGAGGGGGTACGTGGGGATGGATAGGTAGAGGGTGTGTATAGGGATGGATGGATAGAGGGGGTACGTGGGGATGGATGGATAGAGGGGGTACATGGGGATGGATAGGTAGAGGGTGTGTATAGGGATGGATGGATAGAGGGGGTACATGGGGATGGATAGAGGGTGTGTATGGGGATGGATGGATGGATAGAGGGTGTGTATGGGGATGGATGAATAGAGGGGATGCGGGGGATGGATGGATAGAGGGTGTGTATGGGGATGGATGGATAGAGGGGATACGGGGGATGGATGAATAGAGGGTGTGTATGGGGATGGATGGATAGAGGACTTCGAAATCGCACCTGGTTAATTTCACAGCTGTTTTGTTATTTGACTTTCCAATTGGAGGTGGCCGGGGGTGTAATCGAGTTGTATACACGGCGTCCCCTAGGGGCCTCGCAAGGAACAATTGGCCCAGCTGTAACGCTACCACATGGCTGGACATTTCGCAGCCGGAGGATCTGCAGCAAAGGGATCCATGGACTCCTGGCAGTCAGGGCTGGCCCCGATGCCCCAGGGTGGCACTAGGGGGTGCTTTGCTATGGGACCCTGGCTCAATAGGGGGCGCTCTTCCTTCTACACCAGCCTTTTGATGGCTTAGAGAACAGCTGTCAATGAGAGAAGGACGTGAACCGCACCACTCCTCCCGTTTGGGCCGTGCTAAGAGCCCCAGCAAACCCCTTGGATGCAGTGCCTGAGGAAGAACAAAGGGGTGTGAAGTCATCTGAATCAGTGCTATAGGACCCAGGAGTCCTGGCTTCCAGCCCCCTCTGTTCTAACCACTAGACCTCGCTCCCCTCCCAGAGCTGGGGAGAGAACCCAGGAGTCCTGACTCCCAGCCCCCTCTGCTCTAACCACTAGGCCCCACTCCCCTCCCAGAGCTGGGGAGAGAACCCAGGAGTCCTGACTCCCAGCCGCCGCGCCCCCCCCCCGCTCTAACCACTAGGCCCCACTCCCCTCCCAGAGCCAGCCATAGAACCCAGGGGCTGCTGAGCTGAATACCCCGGCATCGAGACGTCTTATCACCGACTGGCAGCAGTAGTAGGGCTGTTATCTTGCACAGAGACCCAGCTGGGTCCCTTCAGCACAGCCCTCTACTTGTCAAGCTCAGGGAGCAACTCCCGCAAAGGCCAAGAGCAGTAGGGCTGTTCTCCTCTCCACAGGACCAATACGAGATGTACTCGGTGGAGATGGAGAAGCAGGGCAATGGTGCCATGGACGTGAAGATCAAGAAGAAGAAGACGAACAAGGCGGCGAAGAAGAAAGAGAAGCTGGAGAGCATGAAGAAAGAGATGGACGTGGTGAGTGGGGGCAGCCGGACTGGGGTCGGTCGCAAGACTCGACCGTGGGCCTTGCACAAAGCTCTGTTGCTCAAGCAGCCGGCAGCAGTAGTAGAGCTGTTAGCTTCTGTGGGGAGCTAGAGGCAGCTGTAGACAACCCCTCATCTCAGAGCAATAGGCTCAGGCTCTCGGCAGACCCAGGCAGCGTCACTGTGTCTGTCACACTGGGGGGAGCTTCCCCCTCTCCCAGCGACGAGCTCAGGCTCTCGACAGACCCAGGCAGCTCCCCCCTCCCCCAGCGACGAGCTCAGGCTCTCAGCAGACCCAGGCAGCGTCGCTGTGTCTGTCACACTGGGAGCAGCTCCCCCCTCTCCCAGCGATGAGCTCAGGCTCTCGGCAGACCCAGGCAGCGTCGCTGTGTCTGTCACACTGGGGCAGCTCCCCCCTCTCCCAGCGATGAGCTCAGGCTCTCGGCAGACTCAGGCAGCGTCACTGTGTCTGTCACACTGGGGGGAGCTCCCCCTCTCCCAGCGACGAGCTCAGGCTCTCAGCAGACTCAGGCAGCGTCGCTGTGTCTGTCACACTGGGGGGAGCTCCCCCCTCTCCCAGCAACGAGCTCAGGCTCTCGGCAGATCCAGGCAGCGTCGCTGTGTCTGTCACACTGGGGGCAGCTCCCCCCTCTCCCAGCGACAAGCTCAGGCTCTCGGCAGACCCAGGCAGCGTCGCTGTGTCTGTCACATTGGGGGCAGCTCCCCCTCTCCCAGCGATGGGCTCAGGCTCTCGGCAGACCCAGGCAGTGTCAGTCACGCTTGGGGCAGCCCGTTCACCCACTCTGGGCTCCCTTCTCTCCTGCAGGACGATCATCAGCTCTCGGTGGAAGACCTGGAGCTGAAGTACCAAACCAACATCAACAAGGTAAGGGCCCCCGAGATGGAGGCCAGGTAGGTCTGTGCCTCTCAACCCAGCCCCGGGTGCTGTTTACTTCAGATGCCCTGCTCCACTACAGCCCAGGGGCTAGAGTACAGCACACCTTCTCTGGCTGTGCCCCCCTGCCCAAAGGGGACCGTGCTCTCTACATGGTAGCCCATCCCCACTGGGCTTTGGGAGCCATTTCTTTTTGGGCCGGGGGCTCCTCCTTCAATCCCCCGTGTGTTCAAACAGTCTCTGACCTGTCCCCAGGGCTGTGAGCTTCCTCTAAGCAGTGCCCCAGCCAGGTTTGGAGGGCATCTCCAGAGCTGTGAGCTTCCTGAGGGCAGTGCCCCAGTTGTGGTGAGAGGGACACCACCCAGGGGGAGGAAGACTGCCATGAATGGCGCTGTTTTCAGCCCTCGCTGAGCAATCAGCTCAGGCTCTCTGCAAACTCAGGCAGGCATCAGGCACATTTCAGAGCTTTTCTCCCCCACCACAAGAGCTAGAACCTGGCTTAATTTTTTTAATGAAAACTGAGATCCGGCAGCATTCACCTGACTCCAGGAGCTGGGGCCTTGGGTCTCCATCCAGCCCTCGGTGCATGTGGATCTCTGGAGAGGAAACTGAGGAAAGGTGGAGAAGCTACGGACAGCAAAGCGGGTGGACAAAGGCGATTCTGGAGATCCTAGACACACTCATAGCCCCCCACCTTTATTGAAGCCCCACCCCCACCTAAGAGCCCCGCCCCTGTGCTGTAGCTCCACCCCTATATTATAGCCACGCCCCCACATAGCACAGGGGTGCCTCCACCTAACATGAGACATTCTCTCTATCTGCATCCAGGGCATGAACAGCACAGTGGCAGGAGAGATCCTGCTCCGGGATGGCCCCAACGAGCTCAAACCCCCCAAGGGGACCCCTGAATATGTCAAATTCGCCCGCCAGCTGGCCGGGGGGCTGCAGTGCCTGATGTGGGTGGCCGCTGCCATCTGTCTCATAGCCTTCGGCATCCAGTGCGGCCAAGGAGACCTGACCAGCGCGGATAACGTGGGTACCCCGCGGAGGGGGGAGGGGTCAGGACGCCTGGGTTCCATCCCTGGCTCTGGGAGGGGAGTGGGTTAGAGCTGGGGAGAGGAGCCAGGACTCCTGGGTTCCATCCCTGGCTCCGGGAGGGCAGTGGGGTCTAGTGGGTTAGACCAAGGGGGGCTGGGAGCCAGGACTCCTGGGTTCTATCCCTGAGTCTAGTAAGGGAGTGGGGTCTAGTGGTTAAAGTGTGTGGGGAAGGGGCTGGGAGTCAGGACTCCTGGGTTCTCTCCCCAGCTCTGGGAGGGAGGTGGGTTGTCCCAGGCTCTCTGCAGACTTGGGCAGCTTGGCAAAGCAGGGGGCGCCGCTGGGCCAGGGGATGAGTAATAACCTTTTCCCCCGTCCCCTCTCCCTGAGCAGCTGTACCTGGCTATTGCCCTCATTGCCGTGGTGGTCGTGACCGGCTGCTTTGGCTACTACCAGGAGTTCAAGAGCACCAACATCATCGCCAGCTTCAAGAATCTCGTGCCACAGGTAAGCACTAGGGTGGGAGAGGAACCCAGGCCAAGGATACCCCAGTCATTGTACTGGGAGGGGGAGTCTAGTGGTTAGAGCGGGGGGGGGAGGGGCTGGGAGCCAGGACTCCTGGGTTCTATCCCTAGCTCTGAGAGGGGAGTGCTTAAAGCAGAGCCATACCTATATGCTGCTGTTCCCCAGCTGCCCCACCCCAGAGGTGGCTGCATCTCAGCACCAGGAAAGTTGTCACTATGCGGTGTTATGTGCAGCTGTGCCCCACCCCAGAGGTGGCTGCATCTCAGCACCGGGCGAGCCGTCCCTTGCGGTGTCCCCGTGTGGCCATAGCTCTAAGGTTAACACTGACTCTTCTCACTCTCCTAGCAAGCCACAGTGATTCGGGACGGGGACAAATTCCAGATCAACGCCAACCAGCTGGTGGTGGGTGACCTAGTGGAGATCAAGGGCGGGGACAGGGTCCCGGCCGACATCCGGATCATCACGTCACAGGGCTGCAAGGTGCGGGGGGCTGCGTTAGCTGGGCGTGGGGGTGGGGGAACACAGGGTGTGTTCTCTGTGTGTGTGTGTGTGTGTTTTGCTACCCCCTGCTGGACAGTGCCTATCCGTCTGCCCAGCTGATCACTTGGGCACCCTTTGATCTACCCCCACGCTCCTGGGCCTGCTCCCTCACCCCCCACCCCCCAGCCTGCCATCCACGCCGGAGGCCTCCAAGCCGGGGCGGGGGGGGGGGAGGGGTGCAGAGTGGCACTGACCCACTGGGCTCTCTCTTGCAGGTGGATAACTCGTCTCTGACGGGGGAGTCCGAACCCCAGACCAGAGCCCCTGAGTGCACCCACGAGAGCCCCCTGGAGACCCGGAACATCGCCTTCTTCTCCACCATGTGCCTGGAAGGTGCCAGCAGGGAAGGGCCCCATTGGGGCGTGGAGGGGAGACCTAGCTGGAGGGTGGCTCAAAAGGGGGCAGTCTCCCCTGGCAGTCAGGGCTGGCCCCAATGCCCCCACACAGTGCTAGGGGGCGCTGTGCTGCAGGGAGCGGGGTGGGGGCTCTCCCCTGGCAGTCAGGGTCGGCCCCAATGCCCCAGCATGGCACTAGGGGGCGCTGTGCTGCAGGGAGCAGGGTGGGGGCTCTCCCCTGGCAGTCAGGGCTGGCCCCAATGCCCCAGCGCAGCACTAGGGGGCGCTGTGCTGCAGGGAGTGGGGTGGGGGCTCTCCCCTGGCAGTCAGGGCTGGCCCCAATGCCCCCGCACAGTGCTAGGGGGCGCTGTGCTGCAGGGGGCGGGGTGGGGGCTCTCCCCTGGCAGGCAGGGTCGGCCCCAATGCCCCAGCATGGCACTAGGGGGCGCTGTGCTGCAGGGAGCAGGGTGGGGGCTCTCCCCTGGCAGTCAGGGCTGGCCCCAATGCCCCAGCGCAGCACTAGGGGGCGCTGTGCTGCAGGGAGTGGGGTGGGGGCTCTCCCCTGGCAGTCAGGGCTGGCCCCAATGCCCCCGCACAGTGCTAGGGGGCGCTGTGCTGCAGGGGGCGGGGTGGGGGCTCTCCCCTGGCAGTCAGGGCTGGCCCCAATGCCCCAGCACGGCACTAGGGGGCGCTGTGCTGCAGGGAGCGGGGTGGGGGCTCTCCCCTGACAGTCAGGGCTGGCCCCAATGCCCCAGCATGGCGCTAGGGGGCGCTGTGCTGCAGGGAGCGGGGTGGGGGCTCTCCCCTGGCAGTCAGGGCTGGCCCCAATGCCCCAGCACGGCACTAGGGGGCGCTGTGCTGCAGGGAGCGGGGTGGGGGCTCTCCCCTGACAGTCAGGGCTGGCCCCAATGCCCCAGCATGGCGCTAGGGGGCGCTGTGCTGCAGGGAGCGGGGTGGGGGCTCTCCCCTGGCAGTCAGGGCTGGCCCCAATGCCCCAGCACGGTGCTAGGGGGCGCTGTGCTGCAGGGAGCGGGGTGGGGGCTCTCCCCTGGCAGTCAGGGCTGGCCCCAATGCCCCAGCACGGCGCTAGGGGGCGCTGTGCTGCAGGGGGCGGGGTGGGGGCTCTCCCCTGACAGTCAGGGCTGGCCCCGTTCATGGGTGGAGTGTGGGGTGGCTCAGTCGCGGGCACTCTCTCTAAATTCCCTCCGGTGGTTTCAACTGGATACAAGATTCTCCTTCACATCCTGTCCTGAATCATTGTGCCATGTTGCTGTGAGGTTGTTCCCCAGCTGCCCCACCCCAGAGGTGGCTGCATCTCAGCGCCGGAGAGCCCTCCCTTGGCTCCTTTGCGGCCGAGGCCGCGCCGGTCATCGTGCAGTCGTGTCAGCTCCATCTCTCCCCCCCAGGCATCGCCACCGGCATCATCGTTAACACCGGAGACCGCACCATCATTGGGCGCATCGCCAGCCTGGCCTCGGGCGTGGAGAACGAGAAGACGCCCATAGCCATCGAGATCGAGCATTTTGTGGATATCATCGCCGGCCTGGCCATCTTCTTCGGGGGCACCTTCTTCGTCGTCGCCATGGTGATCGGCTACCCCTTCCTCAAGGCCATGGTCTTCTTCATGGCTATTGTGGTGGCCTATGTGCCCGAGGGGCTGCTGGCCACTGTCACGGTGAGTCCCCCTTAACTAGCCGTGGAGGGGTCCTGACTCCGAGCCGGTCTCAGAAGAGACCCGGTCCAGGTTTTGTGCCAGCTTCACCCTGACTCCAATCCAGTCCCATGACTGATCCCGTCTGGGTTTTCTTTCAGGTTCATCCTGACTCCACTCCAGTTTCACACTAGATCCGGTCCAGGTTTTATACATAGTTTGCCTCCGATCTCGCTTTGTACTGGAGCCAGTCCATGTTTTATGTTGTTTTCACACTGACGCCAATCCGGCCTCACACCGAATCCAGACCACATTTAATGCAGTGATTAGACTGAGTTTGAACCAGTCTCAGTGTGGATCCAATTCAGGTTTTATGCATTGTTTAGACTGACTCCAATCTGGCCTCAGTCTGAATCCAGTCCAGGTTTTCAGCCTTACTCTGGATCCGGTTCAGGTTTTGTAGTGTTTAGACTGACTCCGATCTGGTGTAACACTGGATTCTGTGTTATATACAGTGCTTAGACTAAAAGAACAGGAGTACCTGTGGCACCTTAGAGACTAACAAATTTATTTGAGCATAAGCTTTCGTGGGCTACAGCTCACTTCATCGGAGCCCACGAAAGTTTATGCTCAAATAAATTTGTTAGTCTCTAAGGTGCCACAAGTACTCCTGTTCCTTTTGCGGATACAGACTAACACGGCTGGCTGCTACTCTGAAACCAGTGCTTTTGGGGTGAGGGATAGCTCAGTGGTTTGAGCATTGGCCTGCTAAACCCAGTGTTGTAAACTCAATCCTTGAGGGGGCCATTTAGGGAACTGGGTAAAAATCTGTCTGGGGATTGGTCCTGCTTTGAGCAGGGGGTTGGACTAGATCAGGGGTCTCAAACACGCGGCCCGCGAGCTCCTCCCGGCCCCCCCCCGTTTACCTGGCCGACCAGCACTGGGGGCAGGGCAGGCTCCCTGCTTGCCTGCCCTGCCGCCGCGTCGCACCAGGAAGCAGCTGGAACCTGGGGGAGGAGGAGCGCAGGGGTGTGTGTGGCTGTTGCTTCAGGCACCGCCCCCAGCAGTTCCCATTGGCCACAGTTCCCCATTCCCGGCCAATGGGAACTGCTGGGGGCGGTGCCTGAAGCAACAGCCACACACACCCCTGCGCTCCTCCTCCCCCAGGTTCCAGCTGCTTCCTGGTGCGACGCGGCGGCAGGGCAGGCAAGCAGGGAGCCTGCCCTGCCCCCAGTGCTGGTCGGCCAGGTAAACGGGGGGGGGCCGGGAGGAGCTCGCGGGCCGCGTGTTTGAGACCCCTGATCTAGTCCAACCCCCTGCTCAAAGCAGGACCAATCCCCAGACAGATTTTTACCCAGTTCCCTAAATGGCCCCCTCAAGGATTGAGTTTACAACACTGGGTTTAGCAGGCCAATGCTCAAACCACTGAGCTATCCCTCACCCCAAAAGCACTGGTTTCAGAGTAGCAGCCAGCCGTGTTAGTCTGTATCCGCAAAAGGAACAGGAGTACTTGTGGCACCTTAGAGACTAACAAATTTATTTGAGCATAAACTTTCGTGGGCTCCGATGAAGTGAGCTGTAGCCCACGAAAGCTTATGCTCAAATAAATTTGTTAGTCTCTAAGGTGCCACAGGTACTCCTGTTCTTTTAGTCTAAGCACTGTATATAACACAGAATCCAGTGTTACACCAGATCGGAGTCAGTCTAAACACTACAAAACCTGAACCGGATCCAGAGTAAGGCTGAAAACCTGGACTGGATTCAGACTGAGGCCAGATTGGAGTATAAAACCTGAATTGGATCCACACTGAGACTGGTTCAAACTCAGTCTAATCACTGCATTAAATGTGGTCTGGATTCGGTGTGAGGCCGGATTGGCGTCAGTGTGAAAACAACATAAAACATGGACTGGCTCCAGTACAAAGCGAGATCGGAGGCAAACTATGTATAAAACCTGGACCGGATCTAGTGTGAAACTGGAGTGGAGTCAGGATGAACCTGAAAGAAAACCCAGACGGGATCAGTCATGGGACTGGATTGGAGTCAGGGTGAAGCTGGCACAAAACCTGGACCGGGTCTCTTCTGAGACCGGCTCGGAGTCAGGACCCCTCCACGGCTAGTTAAGGGGGACTCACCGTGACAGTGGCCAGCAGCCCCTCGGGCACATAGGCCACCACAATAGCCATGAAGAAGACCATGGCCTTGAGGAAGGGGTAGCCGATCACCATGGCGACGACNAGTTTGCAGGTCCCTTCTAACCCTGATATTCTATGACTGGCTCTCATCCAGTTTTATATTGAATCCAGTCCAGATTTTATAAATAGTTTGAGTCCAAGATAATTTCATATTAGATCCAGATTCAGAGTCTTTCAGACAGTATTCAGGGACTCCAGTCTGGTCTCACACCAAATCCAGTCCGGATTTTGCAGTATTTGGACCAACTCCTAATCCAGTTCCACACTAGATCCAGTCTAGATCAGCCTTTCTCAAATGTGGCCACCAGGGGCTTTTCTTGCGGCCACAGCCTCCTGGGCAGTGACTGGGGGGGAGGGGGGGCACAAAGCAGTGCCTCTCCCCCAGGGCTACCAGAAGGGGTTGGTCCCTTCCCCCTCTGGAGCCAGGCTGCCAGTAAGTCCCCACCTGACACACACACCCATTCCCCTGACCCCCACTCACTCCCCGGCCCACCATCCATCCCCCCATCCCTCCCACTGTCTCCCTACCCACCTCCCCATCCAGGGTTTCATTAGTGCCCTGACTTGCCAGGGCTGAGTAATCCTGCTGTGAAAATTGATATTTCTACGGTTGTTAATATCACTCTTCGCAGCCTCCCAGCTAGCTGGTAAGTCTGCCATGAAAAGTGATATTAACAAACATACAAATATTACTTTTCGCAGCAGCAGACTTACTTAGCTAGCAAGTCTTTTTAACAAAGGCAACCAAAACCAACAGCAACAACAACAAAAGGCAAGAATGCGCAAAGCACCTTATTTGTGTTTCCAGTCTGTTTAGGTCCAGTAAAGACTAGAGAACTGGACATTATTACTCAGTCTGCAAAAAACTCCGACATAAATAAATACAGTGATTTGGACGTGTCTATGCGCATATTTAGTTGTTTTTCCTAAAGATAATTAAGTGTTTTAAGAAAAATTGTCAGTGCGGCCACACTCTGAGGCCACCAAAGAATTTCTTGTGAGAACCCCTGGTCTAGATTGGGTGCAGCATTCGATCTGGATTTACCCTGACTCCATTCCAGGTTTCAGGCTGTGTTTAGAAGCTCTCCAATCCAATTTGAGTTTTCTACAGTGCTCAGATTAGCTCAGATCTAGTCTCTCATTGCATCTAGTATAGATTTTGCATAATGCTGTTTACATTAACTCTGATTCAGTTTCAAATTGAATCCAGTCCAGATTGTGTGCAGTGTTTAGACTAGTATCAGAGGGGTAGCCGTGTTAGTCTGGATCTGTAAAAGCAGCAAAGAATCCTGTGGCACCTTATAGACTAACAGACAGTGTTTAGACTGACTCTGATCCAGTTTCATACTAGATTCAATCCAGATTTTGTGCAGCATTCCTACTGATTGATCTGGTCTCACACTGGATACACTTTGCTGTTTATGCTGACTCTGATCTTTCTTCCTTTCCCTCCCTCCCTCCCCTGGAAGGTCTGTCTCTCACTCACAGCCAAGCGTCTGGCTCGAAAGAACTGCGTGGTGAAGAATCTAGAGGCGGTGGAAACTCTGGGCTCCACCTCTGTCATCTGCTCCGACAAAACGGGTACCCTGACCCAGAACCGCATGACTGTCTCCCATCTCTGGTTTGACAACCAGATTCACACAGCTGACACCACAGAGGACCAGTCAGGTATGGGACTCTGTTCAACCAGCTCCTACCATCCCGAGGTGGCTGCATCTCAGTGCCGGACGAGCTGTCCATGTCCGGTGTTATATGCGGTGGTTCCCCAGCTGTCCCACCCTAGAGGTGGCTGCATCTCAGCACCAGGCAGGCTTTCCCCATGCAGCATTATGTGTGGCTGTTCCCCAGCTGCCCCTCCCCAGAGGTGGCTGTATCTCAGCACCCGGCAAGTAGTCCCTGCTTCTCTGGTGCTTTGGGACATTTCAGGTTGGAAGCGGGAGAGGGAATTCCTCGGCTGTTATATCAGTCTCTCTCTCATTCAGGGCAGAGCTTCGATCAGTCATCGGAGACATGGCGAGCTCTGTGCAAGATCGTGTCTCTCTGCAATCGAGCCTCCTTCAAATCAGGCCAGGACAACGTGCCGGTGCCCAAGGTACGGCCAGTAGGCAGGAGAGACGAGACAGGCAATATAGACAGCTTGAGCACATATCCTTTAATGGGGACTTAGAACTGACATACAAAATGGGCTCAGCAGGGGGCGCTCTCCCCTGGCGGGCGCTGTGCTGCAGGGAGCGGAGTGAGGATGGGGCGCAGCAGGGGGCGCGCGCCCCTGGCGGGTGCTGGGCAGCGGGGAGCGAAGTGCGCAGGGGGCTCAGCAGGGGGCGCGCGCCCCTGGCGGGCGCTGGGCTGCAGGGAGCGGAGTGAGGATGGGGCTCAGCAGGGGGCGCTCTCCCCTGGCGGGTGCTGTGCTGCAGGTAGCGGAGTGAGCAGGGGGCTCAGCAGGGGGCGCTCTCCCCTGGCGGGTGCTGTGCTGCGGGGAGCGGAGCGACGAGGAGGCTCAGCAGGGGGCGCTCTCCCCTGGCGGGTGCTGTGCTGCAGGGAGTGGAGTGAGCAGGGGGCTCAGCAGGGGGCGCTCTCATGCTGGTCATTAAAAGATCTCATGACTCTAGGCTCCAGAATCAGGGTGTTTCTCTCTTGCTGCTCCAGCTCAGGATAATTCCACTGTGCCTCCGACCTGAGCTTTCATTTAGATGTGGCGTTATTTTCCCTGCCATAACTGTTCAGTAGTGTCTCTGTGCGGCTGTTCCCAAGCTGCCCCGCTCCAGAGGTGGCTGCATCTGAGCGCTGGGAGAGTCATCCCCACGTGGTGTTATGTGCAGCTGTTCCCCAGCTGCCCCACCCCAGAGGTGGCTGCATCTCAGCACTTCTTGGGAGTCCAGATTCCACTCACCTGTTCTCCCTTCTCCAGAGGATCGTGATTGGAGACGCCTCAGAGACGGCGCTGTTGAAGTTCTCCGAGATCACGCTGGGGAACGTCATGGAGTACCGGGAGCGCTACAAGAAAGCCTGTGAAATCCCCTTCAACTCCACCAACAAATTCCAGGTCAGCAGGGGTTTGCGTCCTAGCCATGCAAAGCCTTCAGCTCCAGTTAGGAGGATAAGAACCTTCTACTGCTACCAGCTAACGTAGTGACTCCCAGAGAGGGAGACAGGACCCAGGTGTCCTGACTCCAAGGCCCCTGCTCTAACCACTAGGCCTCCTCCCAGAGCTGGGGATAGAACCCAGGAGTCCTGACCCTCCTGCTCTCCACACAGCTGTCCATCCACGAGCTGGAGGACCCACGGGACCCCCGGTACCTGATGGTGATGAAGGGGGCCCCGGAGCGGATCCTGGAGCGCTGCGCCACCATCATGATCAAGGGGCAGGAACTGCCCCTGGACGAGCAGTGGAAGGAGGCGTTCCAGACGGCGTACATGGACCTGGGGGGCCTGGGGGAGCGTGTGCTGGGTAAGGGGGTGTGGAAGGGGGCTGGGGCAGGGTGCGTGGGGTAAGGGTGCGTGGAAGGGGGCTGGGGGAGGGCGTGCGGGGTAAGGGGGCGTGGAAGGGGGCTGGGGAGGGGGTGCGGGGTAAGGGGGCGTGGATGAGGGCTGGGGGAGGGCGTGCGGGGCAAGGGGGCGTGGAAGGGGGCTGGGGGAGGGCGGGCAGGGTAAGTGGGTGGGGAGGAGGGCTGGGGGAGGACGCGCAGGGTAAGGGGGCATGGAAGGAGGCTGGGGGAGGGCGTGCAGGGTAAGGGGGTGTTGAGGAGGGCTGGGGGAGGGCGTGCGGGGCAAGGGGGCGTGGAAGGGGGCTGGGGGAGGGCGTGGATGAAGGTTGGGGGAGGGCGTGCGGGGTAAGGGGGGGGGGAGGGGGGCTGGGGGAGGACGCGCAGGGTAAGGGGGCATGGAAGGGGGCTGGGAGAGGGCGTGCAGGGTAAGTGGGTGGGGAGGAGGGCTGGGGGAGGACGCGCAGGGTAAGGGGGCATGGAAGGAGGCTGGGGGAGGGCGTGCAGGGTAAGTGGGTGTTGAGGAGGGCTGGGGGGGGGCGTGCGGGGTAAGGGGGCGTGGAAGGGGGAGGACGTGTAGGGTAAGTGGGCGTGGAAAGGGGCTGGGGGAGGGCGCGCAGGGTAAGGGGGCGGGGATGGGGGCTGGGGGGGGGCGGGCGGGGGGAGGGGGCCTGGGGGGGGGCGGGGGGGGGGGGGGGAGGGGGGGGGCGGGGGAGGGCGCGCAGGGTAAGGGGGCGGGGATGGGGGCTGGGGGGGGGCGGGCGGGGGGAGGGGGCCTGGGGGGGGGCGGGGGGGGGGGGGGGAGGGGGGGGGCGGGGGAGGGCGCGCAGGGTAAGGGGGCATGGAAGGAGGCTGGGGGAGGGCGTGCAGGGTAAGGGGGCATGGATGGGGGCTGGGGGAGGGCGCGCAGGGTAAGGGGGCGTGGATGGGGGCTGGCAGAGGGCGTGCGGGGTAAGGGGGCATGGATGGGGGCTGGGGGAGGGCGCGCAGGGTAAGGGGGCATGGAAGGGGGCTGGGAGAGGGCGTGCAGGGTAAGTGGGTGGGGAGGAGGGCTGGGGGAGGACGCGCAGGGTAAGGGGGCATGGAAGGGGGCTGGGGGAGAATATGCAGGGTAAGGGGGCGTGGAAGGGGGCTTAGGGGGGGCGCACAGGGTAAGGGGGTGGGGAAGGGGGCTGGGGGAGGGCGTGCGGGGTAAGGGGGCGTGGATGCGGGCTGGGGGAGGGCGTGCGGGGTAAGGGGGCGGGGGCGGGGGCTGGGGGGGGGCGTGCGGGGGAAGGGGGGCGGGGGGGGGGGTGGGGGGGGGGTGGGGTGGGGGGGGGGGGCGGGGGGGGGGGGGGAGGGGAGGGGGGGGGGGGGGGGGGGGGGGAGGCGGGGGGGGGGGGGGGGGGGATGAGGGTGGGGGGGGGGCGTGCGGGGTAAGGGGGCGTGGATGAGGGCTGGGGGAGGGCGTGCGGGGTAAGGGGGCGTGGAAGGGGGCTGGGGGAGGGCGTGCAGGGTAAGGGGGCGTGGATGGGGGCTGGGGGAGGGCGTGCGGGGTAAGGGGGCGTGGAAGGGGGCTGGGGGAGGGCGCGCAGGGTAAGGGGGCGTGGATGGGGGCTGGGGGAGGGCGTGCGGGGTAAGGGGGCCTGGATGGGGGCTGGGGGAGGGTGTGCTGGGTAAGGGGTGGGGGGCACGGATTGGGGGGGCTTAGGGAGCGGGAGGTGCCCTGGGTGTGGGGCACGTGGGAGTGGTGGGAGGGTCTGTGGGACTCATGGGGCCAAGGCAGGAGGTCCACCAAGGTGTGGGGGGCAGGGGGGCTGATCAGGGGGGGAATTCCCAGGCCTAAGGGGGATGGAGGATCCCCAGGCATGGGACACGTAGGACTGGGGTGCTGGGGGGGGACCCCAGTGCCCCACCCCTCACGGCCCTGCCCCTGCTGTTCCCCGCAGGATTCTGCCACCTGTACCTGGACCCAGGGCAGTTCCCTCGCGGCTTCTCCTTCGACACGGAGGAGATGAACTTCCCCACCAACGGGCTCTGCTTCGCCGGCCTCATCTCCATGATCGACCCGCCCCGCGCCACCGTGCCCGACGCCGTCATGAAGTGCCGCACAGCCGGCATCCGGGTACGGCGCCACTGCCCCGGGGAAGCTCACAGCTCCAGAGTCCCCTCCCCCACCCTCGCTGGGACACTGCCCCGGGGAGGCTCACAGCTCCAGAGTCCCCTCCCCCACCTTGCCTGGGGCACTGCCCCGGGGAGGCTCACAGCTCCAGAGTCCCCTCCCCCACCCCCGCTGGGACACTGCCCCGGGGAAGCTCACAGCTCCACAGTCCCCTCCCCCACCCTGCCTGGGGCACTGCCCTGGGGAAGTTCACGCTGCCACCTGGAGCGCTGACGCCCTGCCCCCAACCCCAGGTTATCATGGTGACTGGAGATCACCCCATCACGGCCAAGGCGATTGCGGCCAGCGTGGGCATCATCTCGGAGGGCAGCGAGACGGTGGAGGACATCGCCGCCAGGATGCGCATCCCCGTGGAGCAGGTCAACAAGCGGTGAGAGCCCCGCCCAGAGCCGGGAGAGAACCCAGGAGTCCTGGCTCCCAGCCCCCCCTGCTCCAACCCACCAGCCCCCACTCAGAGCCGGGAGAGAACCCAGGAGTCCTGGCTCCCAGTCCCCCCTGCTCTGACCACTAGACCCCACTCCCCGCCCAGAGCCGGGAGAGAACCCAGGAGTCCTGGCTCCCAGCCCCCCCTGCTCTAACCCACCAGCCCCCACTCCCCTCCCAGAGCCGGGAGAGAACCCAGGAGTCCTGGCTCCCAGCCCGCCCTGCTCTAACCAACCAGGCCCTACTCCCGTCCCAGAGCCAGGGATAGAACCCAGGAGTCCTGCCAGGTAGCTCAGCAGAGGGCTCGGTGCTGCAGGGGGCGCTGTGTGGGCAGCTCCCCAGCGGTCACTGTGTGGGGTGGCTCAGCAGCGGGTGCTCTCTCTCCCTCCCCAGGGAGGCCCGGGCCTGCGTGGTGAACGGGGGGCAGCTGAAGGACATGGAGACCGAGGAGCTGGTCGAGATCCTGAAGATGCACCCCGAGATGGTCTTCGCCCGGACCTCCCCTCAGCAGAAACTGATCATCGTGGAGAGCTGCCAGAAACTGGTGAGGCACCCGGGAGCGAATCCACCCGCTCCCTCTGCCCATTGCCCTGCGCTCAGTCCCGCGTCTCTGGCTTTCATGTTCCTTCTTTCTTTTTCGGTTTCTTTCATATTCTTTCTTTTCTTTGCTTTCTTTGGCTTTCACATATTTTCTTTATTGTTCTTCACTTTATTTTGTTATTATGGTTTCTTTCTTTCTTTCTTTCTTTCTTTCTTTCTTTCTTTCTTTCTTTCTTTCTTTCTTTCTTTTTCACCATCCCCCAATGTTCTCCCTCCCTTCCACCTTGTCCCCCACCCCCATGACCTGCCTATCCCCCCTCCACAGGGTGCCATTGTGGCCGTGACAGGTGACGGGGTGAACGATTCACCGGCTCTGAAGAAGGCTGATATTGGGGTGGCCATGGGCATCGCCGGCTCTGATGCGGCCAAGAATGCGGCCGACATGATCCTGCTGGATGACAATTTTGCCTCCATCGTCACTGGCGTGGAGCAAGGTGCCCATGGAGCGGGGGGCTTAGACCCCAAATGGGCCAGGCAGCCTGGGGTCCAGCAGGGGGCGCTCTCCCCAGGGTGTGGGGGGCACTGACAATGGAGCTGGGACCTCGAGAGGGGCTGGGAGCATCTCCCAAGCAGGGGGTCTCTCCCCAGGACAGGGGCGGAGGGTACCGGAGGGAGGTTCGGACATCTCCCCAGCAGGGGGCGCTCTGACAGCTCTGTCCTGCCCAGGCCGCCTGATTTTTGACAACCTGAAAAAATCCATCGCTTACACCCTGACCAAGAACATCCCGGAGCTCACCCCGTATCTGATCTACATCACGGTCAGCGTCCCCCTGCCCCTGGGCTGCATCACTATCCTCTTCATCGAGCTCTGCACTGACATTGTGAGTACGGGCGCTGGGCTGCGGGTTCTCCCCTGGCGGTCAGGGCTGGCCCCGATGCCCCAGCGTGGAGGTAGGGAGCACTGTGCCTCAGGGAGCAGGTGGAGTCTCTCCCCTGGCGGTCAGGGCTGGCTCTGATGTCCCAACACAGCACTAGGGGGATGCTTTGATGCGGGCAGGTGGGTGGGGACACTCTCCCGGACACCTGGGTTCCTCAGTTCAGCCCTGCGAGTCTCTCTCTTTCTCCCCGCTAGTTCCCTTCGGTGTCCCTGGCCTACGAGAAAGCCGAAAGCGACATCATGCACCTGAAGCCCCGGAACCCCCGACGCGACCGGCTGGTGAACGAATCCCTGGCTGTGTACTCCTACTTCCAGATCGGTGCGTCCCCCGCAGGACGCCTGGGTTCTAGCTCCAGCACCGGGAAGGGAGTGGGGCCTAGTGGGTAGAGCAGGGGGGCCTGGGAGCCAGGACTCCTGGGTTCTATCCCCAGCTCTGGGAGGGGAGTGGGGCCTAGTAGTTAGTGTGGGGGAGCTGGGAGATGGAGGATCCAGTTTGAACCCTCTGTCCCCCCTTTTTCATAGCTCATCATTAACCTCTCGTTCTGGTGGCTTCTCTGCATTAATTAACCCTCTTTGAGGGATTGACATTGGGTCAGATTTGGGGGGCAAGGGGTGGCTCTGACATATGGGAGGCGGGGCTGGACCTCAGGGACGGAGCCAAACAGAGCTCATCCTGCCTCCCCAGTAGAAAAGGTGGGTGGAGCCAAGCACAGCTGGCCCTGCCTCCCCATCCCTCCCTGTTGGGAGCCAGCAGGGGGCAGCACCAAGTCCCCAGGGTGCCGGGGGCTTTTCCTCCCCTCCTCATGGCTTTTCCTCCCCTCCCCCCGCCTGCCCAGGGGCCATCCAGTCCTTCGCTGGCTTCACGGACTACTTCACGGCCATGGCCCAGGAGGGCTGGTTCCCCCTGCTCTGCGTGGGGCTGCGGGCCCAGTGGGAGAACGACCACCTCCAGGACCTGCAGGACAGCTACGGGCAGGAGTGGGTGAGTGATGGGCCATCCGCGATAACAGCTGCTGCCGGGAAATGAAGCAACTGGACCCACCTAGAGGATAACAGCCATACTGCTGCTGCTGGGGAATGGAGCGACTCCATTAGCCCCACCTAGAGGATAACAGCCGTACTGCTGCAGCCGGGGCATGGAGCGACTCCATTAGCCCCACCTAGAGGCTAAGAGCCATACTGCTGCTGTTGGGGAATTGCGCGACTCCATTAGCCCCACCTAGAGGATAAGCGCCATACTGCTGCTGTTGGGGAATGGGGCGACTCCATTAGCCCCACCTCGAGGATAAGAGCCATACTGCTGCTGTTGGGGAATGGAGCGACTCCATTAGCCCCACCTAGAGGATAAGAGCCATACTGCTGCTGCCAGTCTACTGGAGAGACTTCTGCCAACTTTAGCTCCAGTGGTAGAGGTCTGGACTGTGAATCTGAGTGTGTGGGGGTCCAGCCCCTCACCCCAGGGTGGGAAGGTTGGCAGCACGGCCTGGGATACCAGCGTGGTTCCTTCTTGAATGTCAGTGTTCGGGCAGGGGACTGGCTGGCTCAGGGGAATGGGACTCAGCACCTTTCCCCTCTAGGGGGCGCCAGCTCCGATCTGGCCCTAGGGCCCAGGGGACTGGCTGGCTCAGGGGACTGGAGAATGGGACACAGGGTCTTTCCCCATGTGGATGGTGCTGGAGGCTGACTCTGACTGCTCGCTGTCCCCACTCTCAGACATTTGGGCAGCGCCTGTACCAGGAATACACCTGCTACACCGTCTTCTTCATCAGCATCGAGATGTGTCAGATCTCGGACGTCCTCATCCGCAAGACTCGCCGCCTCTCCGTCTTCCAGCAGGGCTTCTTCAGGTGAGCAAGGAGCCCGCAGGCCACTGGGGAGAGAACCCAGGAGTCCGGATGACCCATTCTTCTGTGTCCATTCCCCAGCTGCCTCCCTCTCCCAGAGTCAGCTGCATCTCAGCGTCCAGCGAGCCATCCCCAGGTGGTGTCATTGTGTAGCTGTTCCCCAGCTGCCCCACCCCAGAGGTGGCTGCATCTCAGTGTCGGATGAGCCAACTCTATGCAGGATTATATGCAGTTGTTCCCCAGCTGCCCCACCCCAGAATCAGCTGCATTTCAGCACCGGGTGACCCATTCCCGTGTGGAATCACTGTGCAGCTGTTCCCTAGATGCAGTGCCCCAGAGGTGGCTGCATCTCAGCGCCGGATGAGCCATCTCTATGCAGGGTTATGTGAAGTTGTTCCCCAGCTGCCCCAGCCCAGAATCAGCTGCATTTCAGCACTGGGTGACCCATCCCCATGTGCAGCTCTTCCCTAGATGCAGTGCCCCAGAGGTGGCTGCATCTCAGTGCCAAGCAAGTCGTTCGCTAGCATCCTCCCAGGTGCCAGACACTACAAGATGGGGGTTTGGTCTCGGGTGTCCCTGTATCACTGGTGGCTGCACGGAGAGCGTGTTAGCCAGGGGCAGCTGCCGTTCACTGGCCTCACCCGAGCTCACCGTCTGCTTCTCTGGCAGGAATAAAATCCTGGTGATCGCCATCGTCTTCCAGCTCTGTCTGGGCTGCTTCCTATGCTACTGCCCCGGCATGCCCAACATCTTCAACTTCATGCCCATACGGTGAGAGCTGGGATGCGCCCTGCTGGTTCGGCCCAGCGCGGCGCTAGGGGGCGCTGTGCTGCAGGGAGTGTGGTGGGGGCTCCCCCTGGCTGTCAGGGCTGGATCTGATTCCCCCAGCACAGCACTAGGGGGCGCTGTGCTGCAGGGGGCAGGGTGGGGGCTCTCCCCAGGCAGCCAGGGCTGGCCCCGATGCCCCAGCGCGGCACTAGGGGGCGCTGTGCTGCAAGGGGTGGGGTGGGGGCTCCCCCTGGCTGTCAGGGCTGGATCTGATTCCCCCAGCACAGCACTAGGGGGCGCTGTGCTGCAGGGAGTGTGGTGGGGGCTCCCCCTGGCTGTCAGGGCTGGATCTGATTCCCCCAGCACAGCCCTAGGGGGCGCTGTGCTGCAGGGGGAAGGATGGGGGCTCTCCCTGAATTAATTAACCTTCTTTGAGGGATTGACATTGGGTCAGATTTGGGGGGCAAGGGGTGGCCCCGACGCTCCTGGAGGGCACTGTGCCGCCCCTGAATCCAGGGTTGGTTCTTCAACCTGGCTTAGTGACCGCTAAGGGCTCAGTGCTCTGGCTGAGCGGGTGCTGCCGTCTCGTTCTCCGTGGCTAAGGTCTCTCTCCCGGCTCCTCTCCAGATTCCAGTGGTGGCTGGTGCCGTTGCCTTACGGCATCCTCATCTTCGTCTATGATGAAATTCGAAAGCTGGGAGTCCGCAGGCACCCCGGAAGTGAGTAACCGAGAGATCACGCGAGCAGCTGTTCCCCAGCTGCCCCGCCCCAGAGGTGGCTGCAGCTCAGGGCCCGGCGAGCAATCCCCATGCGGCATTATGTGCGGCTGTTCCCCAGCTGCCCTGCCCCAGAGGTGGCTGCAGCTCAGGGCCTGGCGAGCCATCCCCATGCGGCATTATATGCGGCTGTTCCCCAGCTGCCCCGCCCTAGAGGTGGCTGCATCTCTGCACCGGGCGAATATAACCTATCAGGGTACAACTCAGACTAATGAGTCGCTGTGTCACCCCTATCCTGCAACCCTGGGTGCCTTTAATGCCTTGTTGAAGTAGCTCCCAGCTGGGCTGCTCACAAACAGCCTAATAGGGTGCAAACCACACCGGTGTGTCTGTGTGTAACAGCAGCCTGCCAGCCAGCCACCCCCTGGCTCTCCCGAGCCTGGGTTATACAGCAGGGAGACCCCAATACACCCCCAGTCTCAGATTCCCCCCCAGAAATGTCTGTCCTGCCCTGCCAAGTCCGCTCCTCAACAGTACAAACTCTTTAAATTCGTTATTCCTTTAAAACAGTGGTTTTCAACCTGTGGGCCGCACACCCCCGGGAGTCCGCAGATTGCGTCTAAGATTTCCAAAGGGGTCCACACCTCCATTCGAAATCAATGATCTTTATCAATGATCTGGATGATGGGATTAATTACACCCTTAGCATGTTCGCAGATGACACTAAACTGGGGGGAGAGGTAGATACGCTGGAGAGTAGGGATAGGGTCCAGAGTGACCTAGACAAATTAGAGGATTGGGCCAAAGAACTCTGATGAGATTCAACAAGGACAAGTGCAGAGTCCTGCACTTAGGACGGAATAACCCCATTCACCGCTACAGGCTGGGGACCGACTGGCTAAGCAGCAGTTCTGCAGAAAAGGACCTAGGGATTACCGTGGACGAGAAGCTGGATATGAGTCAGCAGTGTGCCCTTGTTGCCAAGAAGGCCAACGGCATATTGGGCTGCATTAGTAGGAGCATTGCCAGCAGATTGAGGGAAGTGATTATTCCCCTCTATTCGCCACTGGTGAGGCCACATCTGGAGTATTGCGTCCAGTTTTGGTCCCCTACTACAGAAGGGATGTGGACAAATTGTAGAGAGTCCAGCAGAGGGCAAGGAAAATGATTAGGGGGCTGGGGCACATGACTGACGAGGCGAGGCTGAGGGAACTGGGGTTATTTAGTCTGCAGAAGAGAAGAGTGAGGGGGCATTTGATAGCAGCCTTCAACTCCCTGAAGGGGGGTTCCAAAGAGGATGGAGCCCGGCTGTTCTCAGCGGTAGCAGATGACAGAACAAGGAACAATGGTCTCAAGTTGCAGTGGGGGAGGTCTAGGTTGGATAATAGGAAACACTATTTCCCTAGGAGGGTGGTGAAGCACTGGAATGGGTTACCTAGGGAGGTGATGGAATCTCCTTCCTTAGAGGTTTTTAAGGCCCGGCTTGACAAAACCCTGGCTGGGATGATTTAGTTGGGATTGGTCCTGCTTTGAGCAGGGGGTTGGACTAGATACCTCCTGAGTTCTCTTCCAACCCTGATATTCTATGATTCTATGAAATGTTTTTAGGGGGTCTTCAAATGGAAAAAGGTTGAAAAACCCCCTGCTTTAAGGGACCCACGTGCCGGCTTCTTTCCCGCAGTTATTCGAACCCTTCCGTTTAAACTCAGGGATTAGCTACAACACGAAAACCAGCTGATTCACGAGCCGGGGAGCCCGCTTTTAAGTGAGGCCACGTTAACGAGGCATAAAAATGAGAAACGGCCCCCAGGAAAACAGAGAGACGTGGTTTCCAAAGGCCTAAATGGCCAAACGAAAGCAGAGTCGTTGACTGCAGTGCTGCAGATTCAATCACGCTGTGTTTTAATAGCATGTGCTGCAAAGAGCCACAGGAGACACATGAAAGAGCCGCTCACATGGCGTCTGGGGCTGTCTGCCCTGCAGATTGTGACCAGCTCTCAGGCCCGGACCCCCCCTGCCCCGAGCCGATTTCCTGTCTCTCTCCTGGGGCAGTGAGTGCCGGGCAGGGGCAGGGCGAGGGAGGGGGTGCCCTGGGGCGGCTCCCCCTTCGTTTTATAGGCCAGTCCCCGCATGACAAAGCGTTTCCAGCTAGGAGCCAGGTGCCAGCTGGCTGGGGAAGAAAAGCAACTTTGCTAAAAATATAGATTTTTTTTTTTTTTTTTTTTTTTGCACCTCCCACTGTCCTAAGAACCAGGTAACGGCCCATCAGCCTTGTTTACAGCCGGCTCCGGTGGCTGGTTGCCCTTTGTCACTGAGGAACTGATTTGGCCGCTCCCCAGGCTTCTCTGGAAAAGAGTCTTTTAGTCAATAGCTCAGCTTGTGTTTCTAACGTCACCTCTGGCGCTGCGCCTCCGGGCCGTCTGCCACCGTGTTATTGCCCAGCAAATCCGGAGTTTTTCAGTGCTACCGCACGAGGCCTTGTACAAAGACGTACAACAGTGTGTTGGTTGAGGCGTATTCTGGCCCAGTGAGTCATCCCAGTCTGGTGTCAGGTGCGGCTGTTCCCCAGCTGTCCCACCCCAGAGGTGGCTGCATCTCAGCCTCGGGCGAGCTATGCCCATGCAGTGTTATATGCAGCAGTTCCCCAGCTGCCCCACCCCAGAGATGGCTGCATCGCTGCCCCGGTGATGTGCTGTACCGATGGGATCCTCCACAGCTCCAGCAATCTCACCGGATTATTCATTCTTCTTTTCCACAGGCTGGTGGGACAAAGAACTTTACTACTAAAGGCAAAGCTCTGCCCCGCGGCTGCTGCTGCCCCTCGGCCTCCTGCAGCATCTCAGGCCTTACACCCACCCCCTCAGTGCAGCAAAAGAGATACAGACGCCCACGCCGTGCTCCCAGTCCCTGCTTCCCCAGCCTGGAAACTACTGGAGAATGCAAAGCCTCAGCCAGCCCCCTCGGGCCAGGGGCACCAGACTGGCCCGCTCGCTTCTGTTCATAGCTAGTTCTTGCTGGCTCTTTTTGTGTAGGTGGCAGCAGGACGCCTGGGTTCTACCCCTGGCTGTGGGAAGGGAGTGGGGTCTAGTGGTTAGAGCCGGGAGGCTGGGAGGCAGGACTCCTGGGTTCTACCCCTGGCTGTGGGAGGGAAGTGGGGTTGAAGGGCTAGAGTGGGGGTGGGAGGCAGGACTCCTGGGTTCTACCCCTGGCTGTGGGAAGGGAGTGCGGTCTAGTGGTTAGAGCAGAGCGGGGCTAGGAGGCAAGACTCCTGGGTTCTATCCATATCGCTGTTTCCCATTGGTCAGGCACTGCTCACCCCTCCCCTTGCTGGGGTGGGGGAGCGTTAGCAGACGCCCGGTTCCCGTGGCTAGGTAGCGGTGGCTTTCAGCCGGCCCATCTCTACAGCGATAGGACACAGGGGGCCAGACAGACATCAACCAATCGGCTTCAATTCCCAGCTCACCCCGACCTGGGACACCTCCCTCGTTTGCATCA
This sequence comes from Platysternon megacephalum, assembly GCA_003942145.1. NCBI lineage: Eukaryota > Metazoa > Chordata > Testudines > Platysternidae > Platysternon > Platysternon megacephalum. Next base: position 228,943 of record QXTE01000589.1, read on the forward strand.
CACGGACCCAGGACGGGAAAATACTCCATGAGGNCCATGGAGGGAACAAGACTGGCCCGCTCGCTTCTGTTCATAGCTAGTTCTTGCTGGCTCTTTTTGTGTAGGTGGCAGCAGGACGCCTGGGTTCTACCCCTGGCTGTGGGAAGGGAGTGGGGTCTAGTGGTTAGAGCCGGGAGGCTGGGAGCCAGGACTCCTGGGTTCTATCCCCAGCTGTGGGAGGGAAGTGGGGTTGAAGGGCTAGAGTGGGGGTGGGAGGCAGGACTCCTGGGTTCTACCCCTGGCTGTGGGAAGGGAGTGGGGTCTAGTGGTTAGAGCAGAGCGGGACTAGGAGGCAAGACTCCTGGGTTCTATCCATATCACTGTTTCCCATTGGTCAGGCACTGCTCACCCCTCCCCTTGCTGGGGTGGGGGAGCGTTAGCAGACGCCCGGTTCCCATGGCGTGGCTAGGTAGCGGTGGCTTTCAGCCGGCCCATCTCTACAGCGATGGGACACAGGGGGCCGGACAGACATCAACCAATCGGCTTCAATTCCCAGCTCACCCCAACCTGGGACACCTCCCTCGTTTGCATCACACGGACCCAGGACGGGAAAATACTCCATGAGGGGCTGACAGACGGGCATCCGGCCTCCCTGTGTTCCCGGGGGAGCCGGTTCGGTGGGGTTCCATTGTCCCCCTACATGGGACGGCAGCTTGGAGGACAAGCAAGAGGAGGTTGGGGGACTGAGCTGGACTGCAGCCCGCCCCCCCCCACCACTCTGAGCATCTGCCCATCTAGCCTGGTCTGCAGCACCTGCTGCCCTAGACTGGGCCCATGCACCCTGGTATCCCGTCACCAGTACCTATCACCTATCTAGCCTGGGCTCCTGCTCCCTTCTTGCTCTCCCAGATCAGACCCATGGGCCCATCTAGCCCGGTATCCCGCCTCAGACCCCTTGGCCCCCCACTGATCTGTGCTGGATTCCTTGGGGGAAGGAGCACAGCTCCCACGATGCACCTGGCTGCCCCATGGCAGGGGCCTTGATTCCAGCCTGACCCCCCAGCTGGGGCTCACCCCTCCCAAAAACTAGGGCCCCCTGTCCACCCAGCTACCAGCAGGGACCCCCCACCACACCACTCCAGAGACCCCAGCCCTGGGAATCAGCGACTACAGGNCCGCCCCCCCCCACCACTCTGAGCATCTGCCCATCTAGCCTGGTCTGCAGCACCTGCTGCCCTAGACTGGGCCCATGCACCCTGGTATCCCGTCACCAGTACCTATCACCTATCTAGCCTGGGCTCCTGCTCCCTTCTTGCTCTCCCAGATCAGACCCATGGGCCCATCTAGCCCGGTATCCCGCCTCAGACCCCTTGGCCCCCCACTGATCTGTGCTGGATTCCTTGGGGGAAGGAGCACAGCTCCCACGATGCACCTGGCTGCCCCATGGCAGGGGCCTTGATTCCAGCCTGACCCCCCAGCTGGGGCTCACCCCTCCCAAAAACTAGGGCCCCCTGTCCACCCAGCTACCAGCAGGGACCCCCCACCACACCACTCCAGAGACCCCAGCCCTGGGAATCAGCGACTACAGGGGCAGGTGGGAACTGCTCCCCGGGGATAAAAATCAACTGTTTATTTTTAATTATTAACTAACAATATCCAATGGTTAATTTCATTTAAATGGGATTTTTTTTGACTGACGTCAAATCCAGTTTTCTTTTTAAAAAAACAAACCGATTTGAGATCCCGACCGCCTCCAATCCCTGCCACTCACATAGCAGCCCAGCAGCCCCCGTTTGCTGCCAACGTTTTACAGAAAGTGAAGCCACCGAGCGGCTGGAAATCGCCGGCTGTGGCTGGCACCAGAATTCGCTAAAGGGTTAACGCCACTTTCGACAGCAGCTGCAGAGAGAAAAGGTTCTTTAGTTCCAGCTGCTCCAAAGCAAAGTTAGGAAAGCGACTGAGAGCTGAGCGAGCAGAAAAGCTTGTTTTCCTCTTCCAATGTACGAACAAAAAACTAAGCACAAAATCTGCTAGGGCTAAAATCTTGAAGGATTTAGTGACCAAAACCAATTACTTCAACCCACTAACTCCAGATAACCTTTCCTTTGTCTGATCAATTAGTTTTAAATGCAAACTCTGTTTTGATAAACGTACTTGTCCTTCTTATGGCTCCAGCATATTGAAAATTGTTTTATTTAACTAATAAAAACCATTTTAAAATGTTGGTTTTGTGCCTTTTTAAACAAATCCCCATTTTTTAAAAGCAAACCATATTTTTCAGTCTTCTTACGTATCCAGCACTGTCAAGGTCATTCTATTGAACCAATAAAAACCATTTTAAAAGGCTGGTTTTGTGCCTTTTTAAATTAATCCCATTTTAAACACAAACCATATTTTGATAAACTTACTTATTCTTCTGATCAAAATATGGTTTGCTTTTAAAAGGGGGAATTCATTTTAAAAAGGCACAAACCCTGCCTCTTAAAATGGTTTTTATTAGTTAAACAAAATGACCTTAAAGGTGCTGGCAACATAAGACGACCAAGTAAGTTCATGTTGCTGACACATTTAAGGTCATTTTATTTAATTATAAGAACCATTTTTAAAAGTTTGGTTTTGTGCATTTTTAATTGAGTTCCAATTTCCATTCAACGGCAGCTTGACCCCAATCACGAGTAGAAAAAATTATCATGCAAATAAGGACATTTGCTGTTTTCTAATGCTCCGAAAAATTCAGCTGCTGAATAAACAGCTGTTAGGCTACAGAATTGCTGAAATAAAAGTTTCGAGCTATTTCCGCAATTCTATAGCTTAGCAGCCATTTACCCAGGGGCTTAATATTTACGTTTTTTGGATTGTTAGAAAATAGCGAACGACACATTCCTCGGTTGCCAGATCCTTCTTTTGGCTTTAGCAAAAAGCAGCACCAAATTTAGCACCAAGCCCGGGTTCAGTTGTAAAATCAGCATGAGAGGTCTCAGGTGCAGAACGGGGGAGAGGGGGCAACCTTTGATAACGATGGGGATAAACTAGAGTGAGCCTAGAAGAGAGGGACAAAAATGAGCAAAGGTTCAGAAAACCTGAGCTGGGAGGGAAGGATAAAAACTTGGGCTTGTTTAGTCTTGAGAGAAGACGACTGAGTGGGGATCTGAGAACAGGCTGCAAACATGCTTAGGGCCCTTCTAAGGAGGACGGAGATCAAGGCAGGACAAGCAGGAATGGGCTTAACCTGCAGCTGGGGAGATGGAGGTTGGATATTAGGAAAAACTCTCTAACTCCCAGGGGAGTTCGGCTCTGGAATCGGTGGCCAAGGGAGGCCGTGGGACCCCCGTCACTGGAGGTTCTTAGGACCAGGTTGGACAAACCCCGGTCAGGGCTGGGCTGGGGTTACTGGGTCCTGCCTCAGCGCAGGTCTGGCCTGGATGGGCTCGGAGTCCCATTGCGATGACTGGGTTTTCATGGTTACTGGCCAAGGAGGCTCAGGGTTTTTCCTTAGAAAAATCACTAGAAAGCGCAACCGGGAAGCCAGGTTTACGTGGCTGGTTACGGTGCCGGGTTCCTGCGCTCGCCGATTTGAATCCTGATTAAAATTGGTGATTTAAATCAATCCACCCGAGCCTATTTCCCGCCTATTCCGCCCGGGAGGGGAGTGGGACCGTCCCCTGTCGTGCTGGGCTCCCCCAGCCTCACAGACGTCGGCGCTGGGACAGTGCCCACCAAGAGCTGTCTCCAGCCATTGCCCCCCCGCCCTGCCCTGGAATCAACCCTGCTTTGGCGTTCGCCATCCCACGCTGGATCCGGCCCCCTCTGCTGAGCTGGGCAGACCTGGGTCCATTCCCACCGAGAGATAGAGGGCGCCTGGCACACTCATTCACACACACAGAGCAGGGCTCGTCCCCTCCAGCACAGGGACACACACACACACACACACACACACACACAGAGCAGGGCTCGTCGCCTCCAGCACGGGGAGACACACACACACACACACACACACACACACACACACACACACACACACACAGCAGGGCTCGTCGCCTCCAGCACGGGGAGACACACACACACACACACACACACAG
>QXTE01000590.1:20853-41092 GCA_003942145.1 Platysternon megacephalum
TGCCCCCCCCCCCCCCAAGCCAGTGCCCCCTGGCTCTGCCGATGCCCCTCACTCCCGACCCGCAGCCCCTGCTAGCCCAGCCCTGGGCTCCCCCAAGCCTGCCGGTGCCCCTCACTCCCGACTTCCCCCAGGCATCTCATTCGTGCCCAAGGAGGTGGGCGAGCACCTGGTGAACATCAAGAGGAATGGGCAACACATCCCCAACAGCCCCATCACGGTGACCATCAGCCAGTCAGAGATCGGTGATGCCAGCCGGGTCCGCGTCTCGGGGCCCGGCCTCAGCGAGGGGCGCACCTTCGAGCCGGCTGAGTTCGTCATCGACACCCGGGACGCAGGTGCGGCCGCAGGACGCCTGGGTTCTCTCCCAGCTCCGGGAGGGGAGGGGGGACTCCTGGGTTCTTTTTAGCTGACAGATCTGAGGAACTGTCCCAGATTGAGGTGTCATTAGAGGAGGTTTTGGAACAAATTGATCAATTAAACAGCAATAAGTCACCAGGACCAGATGGGATTCACCCAAGTGTTCTGAAGGAACTCAGATGTGAAATTGCAGAACTACTAATTGTGGTTTGTAACTTATCATTTAAATCAGCTTCTGTACCAGATGACTGGAGGATAGCTAAGGTGACGCCAATTTTTAAAAAGGGCTCCAGAGGTGATTCCAGCAATTACAGGCTGGTAAGCCTGACTTCAGTACTGGGCAAATTGGTTGAAACTATAGTAGAGAACAATATTGTCAGACAGTTAGATGAACATAATTTGTTGAGGAAGAGTCAACATGGTTTTAGTAAAGGGAAATCATGCCTCACCAATCTACTAGAATTCTTTGATTGGTCAACACACATGTGGACAAGGGGGATCCAGTGGATATAGTGGACTTAGATTTTCAGAAAGCCTTTGACAAGTTCCCTCACCAAAGGCTCTTACGCAAAATAAGCTGCCACGGGATAAGAGGGAAGGTCCTCTCATGGATCGGTAACTGGTTAAAAGACAGGACACAAAGGGTAGGAATAACTGGTCAGTTTTCAGAATGGAGAGAGGTAAATAGTGGTGTCCCCCAGGGGTCTGTTCTGGGCCCAGTCCTATTCAACAGAGTCATACATGATCTGGAAAAAGGGGTAAATAGTGAGGTGGCAAAATTTGCAGATGATACAAAATGACTCAAGACAGTTAAGTCCCAGGCAGACTGCGAAGAGCTACAAAAGGATCTCACAAAACTGGGTGACTGGGCAACAAAATGGCAGATGAAATTCAGTGCTGATAAATGCAAAGTAATGCACATTGGAAAACATAATCCCAACTATACCTATAAAATGATGGGGTCTAAATTGGCTGTTACCACTGAAGAAAGATCTTGGAGTCATTGTGGATAGTTCTCTGAAATCATCCACTCAATGTGCCGCGGCATCAAAAAAGTGAACAGAATGCGGGGAATAATTAAGAAAGGGATAGATAATAGGACAGAAAATATCATGTTGCCTCTATAAATCCATCGTACGCCCACATCTTGAACACTGTGTGCAGATGTGGTCGCCCCACCTCAAAAAAGATGTATTGGAATTGGGAAAGGTTCAGAAAAGGACAACAAAAATGATGAGGGGTATGGAACGGCTTCTGTACGAGGAGAGATTAATAAGACTGGGAATTTTCAGCTTGGAAAAGAGACGGCTAAGGGGAGATATGATAGAGGTCTATAAAATCATGACTGGGGTAGAGAAAGGAAATAAGGAAGTGTTATTTACTCCTCATAACACAAGAACTAGGGGTCACCAAATGAAATGAATAGGCAGCAGGTTTAACACAAATAAAAGGAAGTATTTCTTCACACAATGCACAGTCAACCTGTGGAACTCCTTGCCAGAGGATGTTGTGAAGACCAAGACCATAACCGGGTTCAAAAAAGAACTAGATAAATTCAATGGCTATTAGCCAGGACGGGCAGGGATGGTGCCCTAGTCTCTGTTTGCCGGAAGCTGGGAATGGGCGATGGGAGGGATCACTTGGTGATTCCCTGTTCTGGTCATTCCCTCTGGGGCACCCGGCATTGGTCGCTGTCGGCAGACAGGACACTGGGCTAGATGGACCTTTGGTCTGACCCAGTCTGGCCGTTCTTATGTTCTCTCCTTGCTCTGGGAGGGGAGTGGGGTCTGGTGGTTAGAGCAGGGGGCTCGGAGCCAGGACTCCTGGGTTCTCTGCCGGGGGGGGGGGGGANCTGGGGTGGGGGGGTCCAGGGGCTGTTAGCCCCTGTGGGGGGCGTGGGTGACCCCAGGAAGCGCTGTGGGGCCCTGTCTGTGTCTGGCCGCCCAGCCCTGCCTGACCCCTCCCCCCACAGGGAGCCCCTTCTCGGTGAAGGTGACCGGCGAGGGGCGGCTGAAGGAGAGCATCACCCGGCGGCGCCGCGCCCCCCCTGTGGCCAACGTGGGCAGCGCCTGCGACCTCAGCCTCAAGATCCCAGGTGAGCTGGGGCAGGGGGCTCTGGGAGGCCGGTTGGGAGACCATGCGGGGCTGGTGGGGCAGGGGACGCTATGGGGTGTCTGACCCCCCTCTCCCCCCAGAGATCAGCCTGGCGGACATGACGGCCCAGGTGACGGGCCCCTCGGGGCAGCGGCTGGCGGCCGAGGTGCTGGAGGCGGAGAACAGCACCTATTGCGTCCGGTTCGTGCCGGCCGAGACGGGCGTGCACTCGGTCAGCGTCAAGTACAAGGGGCAGCACGTTCCCGGCAGCCCCTTCCAGTTCACCGTCGGGCCGCTGGGCGAGGGCGGTGCCCACAAGGTGCGGGCGGGGGGCCCTGGCCTGGAGCGGGCTGAGGCCGGCGTGCCAGGTAAGCGGGGGCTGGAGGCTGGGGGGGGCCCGGGGGCCTGCACAGCAGCCTGGGTAACAGCGTCTTCCCCCCACAGCCGAGTTCAGCATCTGGACGCGGGAGGCAGGTGCTGGGGGTCTGTCCATCGCCGTTGAGGGGCCCAGCAAGGCCGAGATCGCCTTCGAGGACAGGAAAGACGGGTCCTGCGGCGTGGCCTACATCGTCCAGGAGCCCGGTACGGGCGGGGCCAGCCCTGATGTCCACCTGGGGGCAGAGAACCCCCCAGTTGACTATGTGGGCGGGGCTCGCTGAGGGCTGGCAGTGGGGCTGGGGGGGCCGGCCGTGGGGCGGCGCTAACCCCCCTCTCCCCCAGGTGCCTACGAGGTGGGCTGGGGCAGTGGGGCCGGCTGGGGGGCCGGCCGTGGGGCGGCGCTAACCCCCCTCTCCCCCCAGGTGACTACGAGGTGTCGGTGAAGTTCAACGAGGAGCACGTTCCCGAAAGCCCCTTCGTGGTGCCGGCGGCAGCCCCCTGCCATGACGCCCGGCGCCTGACTGTTACCAGCCTTCAGGTGAGGCACCGGAGAAACCGCCAGGCCCCCGCCCTCCTGGCCGCCGGCACGGGCCTGGGGGCGGCTGCTGGGGAGTGACACGTCCCAGGGTCCCAGCTCTGAGTCGCTACTGCCTGGGGGCAGCCCCCCAGCCGCACCTCGATCTTCAGGCCCCACGGCTCGCCCTGCGCCATCCCAGGGGCAGGTCCCGTCAAGCTGGGGGGACTCACCCCGTCTGCTGATGGTGTGTCCTGGTTAGGGGCGTGACCCACAGCCTGGGGCCTCTGCCCCAGCACACGCAGGGAGGGGGGCTGCTGGCTGTTCCCGTGGGGGGGCTGTCACTCCGCGGGGGGGCTCGGCAGGTCTTATCACCACAGGATTGTCTGGCCCACCCCCTCTGCCCCATGGCGCAGACGGGAATAATATATGGAGATATCCCTATCTCCTAGAGCTGGAAGGGACCCCGAAGGGTCATCGAGCCCAGCCCCCTGCCTTCACTAGCAGGACCAAGTACTGATTCTGCCCCAGATCCCTAAGTGGCCCCCTCAAGGATTGAACTCACACCCCTGGGTTTAGCGGGCCAATGCGCAAACCACTGAGCTGTCCCTCCCCCTGGTCAGAATGTATCTGACCGTGCCCACGGCCGTGCCCCCCCCCCCCCCCCCCCCCCCCCCCCCCCCCCCCCCCCCCCCCCCCCCCCCCCCCCCNCTGAGAGCGGCTGTCAGCTCCTGTCCCCGGGACGGAGACTCCAGCCGCGCCAAAGGGCCACATGTAACTCCCCGAATCCCCGTCTCCAGCCCGGCCTGTGCTGGTGGGGTCCTGCCCCTGGGGACCCCTAGCAGCTCGTCCTCTCAATACAGCAGGCCAGGCCTTTGATCCTCCCTGGGAAAACAGCTTCCCCCCACCCCACCTCCTTAGGGGTCCCCCAGCCTCTCCGTGGGCGAGGAGCTCGCAGTGAGCTGCCTGTGACCCCCGGCCTCTCGGGACAGAGCTCCCCCCCCAGACGTGCTGCCCACTCCCGTGTCTCTGCCCGTGTAACCCCCCCACACACGTGGGGCGAGGGGGGGATGGGCTGTAGGGGGGGCACGGGGAGGGAGCAGAGCCTGTCTGCCCCCCTCTGGGATCAGGAGGAAGCTGGGGGCCCCCGGGCTGGGGGTAGCGCAGCCGCCGGGGGGGGGATCCTGTGCCGGCCCAGGACAGCAGGGCGCCCCCCAAACCGCCCCGGGGCGCCGCGGTTTTCTCTCGTGTCTCTTTTAAAGGCTCTTAACAGACCCCGACGACGGCCGGGCCAGGTGCTGCTTAAAGAGAGAGAGCTGCCCCCATCCCCCCCTGCCCCCCCTCCCGTCCTGCCCCCCCTCCCGTCCTGCCGTGGGCTGCTGGGACTCTGCTCCCTGAGCCCCCATAGCCTGGGGCTGCCCCTCGGGCCCAGCCCAACGCCAGCCCGCGCTCCCAGCTCTCCCTCTTTAAGCAGCCGGGCCCAGGAAGGTAAGTGACGCAGCTGGGGTGAGGTGACCCCCTGGTCTCCCCCCTGCCCCCCCCCCTTGGCCCCGCTAACGCTCTGCTGTGCCTCCAGGAGTCAGGGCTCAAGGCCAACCAGCCGGCTTCCTTTGCAGTCAGCCTGAACGGCGCCAAGGGGGCACTGGACGCCAAGGTGCACAGCCCCTCGGGCGCGCTGGAGGAATGTCACGTCACCGAGATCGACGAAGGTGAGGCCACCTCACGGAGCGGGGCCTGGACCCCGGGGTGGGGCGGGCAGGGGGCAGAGAACCCAGGAGTCCTGGCTCTGGCTCCCAGCCCCCCTGCTCTAACCCACCAGCCCCCGCTCCCCTCCCAGAGCCAGGAGAGAACCCAGGAGTCCGGGCTCCCAGCTCCCCACCCCCTCTAATTGCCGGCCCCTCCCCACTGAGCAAGCTGCCGCTCCTGCCCCAGGGCTGCTGGGGGGCAGGACCCCAATGCTCTCCCCCTAATGCTCCCCCTCCCCCCAGATAAATACGCCGTGCGCTTCATCCCGCGGGAGAACGGCGTCTACTCCATCGACGTCAAGTTCAACAGCGCCCACATCCCTGGCAGCCCCTTCAAGATCCGTGTCGGGGAGCCGGGCCAGGCGGGCGACCCGGGCCTGGTGTCTGCCTACGGCGCGGGCCTGGAGGGGGGCACCACCGGTAGGGGCTGCGGGTCGGGAGTGAGGGGCACCGGCAGCCCTGGGGGGCGCCGGCCGGGCTGGGGGCTGCGGGTCAGGAGTGAGGGGCACTGGCAGGGCTGGGGGCTGCGGGTCAGGAGTGAGGGGCACCGGCCGGGCTGGGGGGCGCCGTCCGGGCTGGGGGCTGCGGGTCGGGAGTGAGGGGCGCCGGCCGGGCTGGGGGCTGCGGGTCGGGAGTGAGGGGCACTGGCAGGGCTGGGGGGCGCCGGCCGGGCTGGGGGCTGCGGGTCGGGAGTGAGGGGCACCGGCCGGGCTGGGGGCTGCGGGTCGGGGGTGAGGGGCGCCGGCCGGGCTGGGGGCTGCGGGTCGGGAGTGAGGGGCACCGGCAGGGCTGGGGGCTGCGGGTTGGGAGTGAGGGGCACTGGCAGGGCTGGGGGACGCCGTCCGGGCTGGGGGCTGCGGGTCGGGAGTGAGGGGCGCCGTCCGGGCTGGGGGCTGCGGGTCGGGAGTGAGGGGCACCGGCCGGGCTGGGGGCTGCGGGTCGGGAGTGAGGGGCGCCGGCCGGGCTGGGGGGCTGCGGGTCGGGAGTGAGGGGCGCCGGCGGGGCTGGGGGCTGCGGGTCGGGAGTGAGGGGCACCGGCATTGACACCGGTGACACTTGCAGGCAGCCCGGCAGAGTTCGTGGTGAACACGAGCAACGCGGGCCCCGGGGCGCTGGCCGTGACCATCGACGGCCCCTCCAAGGTGCAGATGAACTGCCAGGAGTGCGCTGAGGGCTACAAAGTGACCTACACGCCCATGGTTCCCGGCAGCTACCTGATCTCCATCAAGTACGGCGGCCCCCACCACATCGCCGGCAGCCCCTTCAAGGCCAAGATCACAGGTGTGGGCCCTGGGGGGTGTGGCTGGGCCCTGGGGCGTGGCTGGGCCCTGGGGGCGTGGCCTTTCGCAAGCCCCTCCCACGGGGGGGAGGTTCACTTCTCTCCGAGCAATGGGCTCAGGCTCTCTGCACACTCAGACAGCGTCGGCTGCGCTGGTGCCGGGGGTGGGGGATCCCCCCACTGCCCCCCATCACCCCGATCTTCCCCCCCACAGGCTCCCGCCTGGTCAGCAGCCACAGCCTGCACGAGACGTCCTCTGTCTTCGTGGACTCGGCCGGGCGGGCGGAGGTGGCCGTGCTGCAGGGGGCGCCCCCCAAGTTCGCCTCGGACGCCAGCAAGGTGGTGGCCAAGGGTCTGGGGCTGAGCAAGGGCTTCGTGGGCCAGAAGAACTCCTTCACGGTGGACTGCAGTAAAGCAGGTGTGGGGTGTCGGGGGCGGTGGGGGCCGGGCCAGGTCTGTGGGGCTGGGGCGGGAGCACGTGGGGTATGGCTGGGGGGGCAGCTCCCTCCCTACCCACCCGGAGACACGGGGCAGGAACAGCTGGGCTGGGTGAAGGGGTCTGGGGCTGGCTGTAGTGGGACTGTGGGGTGGCCCCAGCCACGCTATGGGGGGCGGATCTGCGCCTGTTCATGGTACAGAGCCCTTTGCACCCCCCCCAAACAGATCGGACCCCCCAGAACCAGCCCAGCTGCAGGGCCTGTCTAGCTAACCCTGTGCGGCTCGGGGGCGTGGGGTTCTGGGGGGCACTGGGGCTGGGAGGAGGATGGAGTTGGGGGGGCTGGCTGGGGGGCAGGGGAGGGTCAGGCTGGCTGGGAGGGGAATGGAGTTGGGGGGCTGGCTGGGGGGCAGGGGAGGGTCAGGCTGGCTGGGGGGGCTGGCTGGGAAGAGGATGGAGTTGGGGGGCTGGCTGGGGGGCAGGGGAGGGTCAGGCTGGCTGGGAGGGGAATGGAGTTGGGGGGCTGGCTGGGGGGCAGGGGAGGGTCAGGCTGGCTGGGAAGAGGATGGAGTTGGGGGGCTGGCTGGGGGGCAGGGGAGGGTCGGGCTGGCTGGGAAGAGGATGGAGTTGGGGGGCTGAGGGGGATTAGGCGGGCGCGGGGTCCCGGGCTGTGCCCCCCCTGACCCCCGTGCCCCCCCAGGGAACAACATGCTGCTGGTGGGGGTGCACGGCCCCCGCACGCCGTGCGAGGAGATCGTGGTGAAGCACCTGGGGAACCGGCTCTACAGCGTCTCCTATCTGCTGAAGGAAAAGGGCGACTACGTCCTGGTGGTGAAATGGGGCGACCAGCACGTGCCCAGCAGCCCCTTCCACGTCTCTGTGCCGTAGCCCCGCCCGGACGCCTGGGTCCCCTGGGCCCCTCGCTGCCTGCGGGCCTCGTCCTCCCCCCGCTGCCCGGGCAGCAAACGCCCCCCGGTCCCCGGCGTCTCGGGCGGCCGCCGCTTCGCCCCTTTAACCCCCCACCCCCCGACTCCTGGTTGATTCATTTTTGGTTAATTTTGTTGTGCACGCCAGCCGCCCCTCCCCCTCCCGGGACGGGGAATAAACTGTCCTGCTTCAGCTGCCGTCTGTGCGTCCGTCTGTCCGGGGGGGGTCTCCGGGGGGGCGGGGGGGGAGATGGGGCGCAAAGGAACGAGTCTCCCCCGTCCAGCGGCAAGGAGTCCCACAGGCCCCCTGGGCGTCAGTTCCCTGGCGCCCCCCGTGGGTACCGAGCTCTGCACGGGCCTGGGGGCCCCCCCCCCGGCACCGGCCTGGCCCCAGCCGGCTGCTCTCAGCCCCCCCCCCGGCACCGGCCTGGCCCCAGCCGGCTGCTCTCAGCCCCCCCCCCCGGCACCGGCCTGGCCCCAGCCGGGGGCTCTCAGGCCCCCCCCCCCCCGGCACCGGCCTGGCCCCAGCCGGCTGCCCTCCGCCCCCCCCCCCCGGCACTGGCCTGGCCCCAGCCGGCTGCTCTCAGCCCCCCCCCCCGGCACCGGCCTGGCCCCAGCCGGCTGCTCTCAGGCCCCCCCGCCCAGAGGAAACCGCAAGCCGGGGCTCGGAGCACCTGAGGCTGCCAGGCGCAGGCGGATCGACGGGGCGGGCGCTGGGCAGGGCAGCGTGTCCCGGCAGCACCTGGCACGCGACGCTGGAGCCACTCACCAGCCCGCTTCCTCCGCAGCCCTGGGTGGGGCAGAGCGAGGCTGGGCCTGCCCCAGGGATCTAGTTATCCCTGCCCCACACGCCCGACCCACAGCCCCTGCCAGCCCAGCCCTGCCCCCCCCCCGCTCTGCCGGTGCCCCTCACTCCCGACCCGCAGCCCCTGCCAGCCCGGCCCCGCCGGCGCCCCTCACTCCCGACCCGCAGCCCCTGCCCCCAGCCCCGCCGGCGCCCCTCACTCCCGACCCGCAGCCCCTGCTGTGCATTTCCAGCTCTCAGGGAAGCAGCAGCCCCCTCTCGGACCCTGGGGAGGTTGGCGCGGGCTCAGCCACCCCTGGCTTCCTTCCCACATCTCCAGGCTCTGGATTTGGCTGCCCTATAATTAGGGCTCCTTGTGGTTTAGGCTGCAGGGAGGGGTCTGGGCTGGCTGCCAGCAGGGCCTGGTGATGGATGAGAGCCTGGGCCAGTGCTTCCCTCCCCCCCCCCCGCTGCACCAGGCCTTGTGTGTTGCCTTGTTTGGGCATCGATCCTGGGCTCTGCGCCCCCCCCCCCAATGTGAGCCACTCCCAGCACAGACACCCCTCCCCCCCCCCCGTTCTTGGTGCTATTACACGCTCTTGGTGCCCCTCACTCCCGACCCGCAGCCCCTGCTTGCCTGGCCCTGCCCGCCCCGCCCCACTCCCGACCCGCAGCCCCTGCTAGCCAGGCCCTGGGCCCCCCAGCTCTGCCGGTGCCCCTCACTCCCGACCCGCAGCCCCTGCTAGCCCAGCCCTGCCCCCCCCCCAGCCCTGCCGGTGCCCCTCACTCCCGACCCGCAGCCCCCGAGGGCTGCTGCAGCTTTGTCCCAGGCCGCGGCTTGTCCAGCAGAGACACCTGCTGGCGCGACTGGGGATTGCAGCGGTTGCAAAGGGCAGGGGGCTGTATTCTAAACCCCCCCCCCCCCCCTCCCCGTGCCTGCCTGGCCTGCTGGGCCCCTCTGAGCCACACCCCCCCCCCGAGATCTGTGGGGGGCTCAGTGGGGCACATGCCCCCCAGCCCTGGCGTGTGGGGACGATGCACCCGGCTGGCCTGTGAGTTGGGGGCTGGCGGCCGCTCCCCCCCCACCCCCCGCGGCTCCGCACCAGACGCGGCTGCATTGTAGCCGAGCCGGCCCCTCCCGCTGCAGCTACGGGGCCAAGAATCAGCCAAGGCCTTGGCCAGGCCGGAGTTCGGGGGGCGGGGACGGGGCCGAGCGGGGAGAACTACGGGGGCGGCAGGGAAAGGCCGCGGACGGGGGGTTGGGGCGGCGGGCGCCTAGCTCGGGCGGGGGGAGCCGGGAGCCAGGAGCCGGCACGGGGGGGGCGGCAAAGGGAACACGCGGAAAGAGCGAGTCCTCAGCCCGGGGGGGCCCTGCTCCGGCTGGGGGCCCTGCGATGGGGGGGCCCTGCTCCGGCTGGGGGTGCTGAGAACCGGGGGGGCCCTGCGATGGGGGGGGCCCTGCTCCGGCTGGGGGTGCTGAGAACCGGGGGGGGCCCTTGTTTTCCCAGGGGGTTGCATGCAGGGGGGGTGGGACTTAGTTTCCCTGGGTGTTGCTGGTTTCACGAGGGGAGGGGAGGGGGAGTTCGTTGGGACACAGGACCGGAGAGGGAACTTGGGACCCCGGCCGATGGGCTGGAGGATGGAGACCCCAGCGACCGGTGACCCGAAGACCCAGCTGAGGAGTCGCAGCCGGTTCTGCCCCGTGGGGGGACAATGGGCTGCAGGGAGAGGACCCGGGTGACGGGACCAGCCGGTTCCAGCCCGAGGGGCCAGAGGACAGAAGAGGGGAGAGGGGGCCCAGGAGAGAAGACAATGGACAGAGGGGGGGCTTGGGGCCAGGGGTATCAGATGCCCGGCGGGGAAGCCGGGGGGCTTGGGCCTGGAGGGGGGGGGCTCAGGGTGGCCATACCCAGTCCCTGGGCTCTTCACCCCATGGGGGTCGGTGTTATACAGACAAAACTACACAGGATCTTAAGGGGGAAGACAAAGATGCCACATTTATTATAATAACAATTTGATCAATGACCAATAACTAATATCTTAATCCTTATACACACACATTATACCTATACACACACATACACATTCACACACACACACACATCCATTAGATGTTCTGCAGCTGCTGCATAGTTACCAGTCCTGAACATAGCTTGATTTTGCAGCTTGGGTTCGTAGCTTGTGGCGGCTAACTGGCCAGGAAAGCCGGGCACAAGGAAGGGCTGGGTCTCTGTTGGGCATGCACCGATGCCCTTCCATGTTGGCAGCAGAATGNGGGGGCCGGGGGTATCAGATGCCCGGCGGGGAAGCAGGGGGGCTGGGGACTGGAGGGGGGGGGCTCTGGGGGGCCACACCCAGTCCCTGGGTTCTTCACCCCATGGGGGTCGGGCAAGTCCCGCTGGGCGCCTGGCGGCCGCGTTAGGGACCAGGCTGCCCTGGCTGTAGNGGATTGGTTCTACATCGGGCAAGTCCCGCTGGGCGCCTGGCGGCCGCGTTAGGGACCAGGCTGCCCTGGCTGTAGGGCACCGTGTCCTGCCCCAAACCTTGCCCCCCACCCCACAGGCCCGGCCCAGCCCCCGGGGGGTCCCTTAGGGAGCTGTGGGGCAGTAATGAGGGGGGCAGCCCCCCTGTCGGCCGGGCCCCCCAGGCAGCACCTGGCGAGGAGGCCGGGGGGACGGGGGGGGGGCCGGGGACCCTGGAACGGGGTCGCTAATATGCAAATATTCAGATATGCAAATAAGTTGCAAACAGGCCAACTGTTAATCGGGATGAATTAATTATACATGCAAATGAGGCGAAGCCAGGCAGTGGCACTAGCAGTTTAAAAATGCTTAGTCGCCACTATGCAAATGAGGCCGATTAATTACATGCAAATTAGCTGCAGTGATACAGTTTGGCGGGACACTTGCTGCAAATATGCAAATTTCAGCTCCAGCGATGCAACTCCATATACATATTACTTCGATATGCAAATTAACCGCACCATACAATTATATGCAAATTAGATATATGCAAATAAACTATGCATATTAGTGGCAATTGTACCTAGTGCCCGTCTGTCACGTGGCACCGCCATCATGTCCAATCAGCGTCGAGATATTTACATAACAGGGAAGGTGGGCGGAGCGTAGAGGACGGGCTAGAGGGACCTCGATGGACACGCCTCGTCCTCAATACGCATGCTCAGCAACCGTAGGCCCGCCTGCTAGGTCTCTAAAATGGCGGCAACGTGGGAGCAGTGCGCGTGCGCGCCGACACGCGCGGGGAGGCCTGGTGTACGCGCTGCGCATGCGCTTCCCTCTCTACTCCGGAAGCCACTGCTAGAGCGGAGCCGCGGGCTGGGCAAGAAGGCGCATGCGCTGGAGGGCGAGCGGCCGCCGCCATTGGCCGGCGCCGCCGCTCTACGCCGGAAGCGAGGCTAGAGCGGCGGTCGCGGCCGCGGTACAAAAGCTGCGCGCAGGCGCGTCTCCCCTCTCTTTGCCGCCCGGCCAGGTGAGCGCGCGGCCGGGCCGGGAGCCCCGGGAGGGACTCGCGGGTGGGACCCACGTTCCCCCGCGGCCCGGCCCCTCCCCCCCGCGGCCCGACCCCGGCCTCGACCCCCTCCCCCCCCCGCGGCCCTGGCCCCCCCCCCCCCCCCCCCCCCGCCCCCCCCCCCCCCCCCCGCGGCCCTGGCCCCCCCCCCCCGCCCCCCCCGGCTCTGATCCGGTCTCTGCGTCTCTCTAGATCCTGCCCCGGAGCCGCCATGGGCCGCCGCCCCGCGCGCTGGTGAGTGACGGGCCGGTGGGGGGGGGAGACGGGGGGGGCTGTGGGGGGAGGGGCACGGCGGGGGCTGTGGGGGGGGGCACGGGGGGGCTGTGGGGGGAGGGGCATGGGGGGGCTGTGTGTGGCACGGGGGGGCTGTGGGGGTCTCACCGCCAGTCTCCCCCCAGCTACCGGTACTGCAAGAACAAGCCGTACCCCAAGTCCCGCTTCTGCAGGGGCGTCCCCGGTGAGTCTCGCCCGCCTGGGGCNGGGGGGCTGTGGGGGGAGGGGCACGGGGGGGGCTGTGTGTGGCATGGGGGGGGCTGTGTGTGGCACGGGGGGGGCACGGGGGGGTCTCACCGCCAGTCTCCCCCCAGCTACCGGTACTGCAAGAACAAGCCGTACCCCAAGTCCCGCTTCTGCAGGGGCGTCCCCGGTGAGTCTCGCCCGCCTGGGGCAGGGGTTGTGGGGGGGCCCACGGGGGGCTGGGGCGGGGCTTGTGGGGGGCCCCACGGGGGGGCTGGGGCGGGACGGGGGTTGTGGGGGGCCCCACGGGGGGGCTGGGGCGGGACGGGGGATTGTGGGGGGCCCCACGGGGGGGCTGGGGCAGGGGGGATTGTGGGGGGGTTGTTTGGGGCCCCCGGGGAATTGTCGATCGAGCCGTACAGAGCTGGGGGGGTCTGCAGGGTCCTTACTGCGGGTTGGGGGGTCTCTGCCAGCTCGGCCACCCCGGGGAAGGGGCCGCGCCTGGCCCAGGAAGAGCTCGGGATGAGACCCCAGGGTCTGCTCTGGCTCACCGGGGGCCACTCCTCGCCCCCCAGATGCCAAGATCCGCATCTTCGACCTGGGCCGGAAGAAGGCCAAGGTGGACGAGTTCCCCCTCTGCGGCCACATGGTGTCGGACGAATATGAGCAGCTCTCCTCCGAAGGTGAGGGGGGCTGGGGCCTGGTCGGGGGAGGAGGGGGGCCAAGAAACCTGCCAGGAAGATCCCAGCCGAGGGGCTGCTGGTTGGGGGCCCCTTGTTTCCCTCCCAAGCTCAATCTGTTCTGTGTCTCCCCCCGCCAGCGCTGGAGGCCGCCCGGATCTGTGCCAACAAGTACATGGTGAAGAGCTGCGGGAAGGACGGCTTCCACATCCGCGTGCGCCTGCACCCCTTCCACGTCATCCGCATCAACAAGATGTTGTCCTGCGCCGGCGCCGACAGGTGGGGGATCCCGGGGGGTAGGAAGGGGCCCCCGCAGCCCACTAAGCCGACCGGCCCACCTGCCGTGGGGGCCCGGTGTGCAATGGCTGCGCACAGCACCCCCCCTGGTTGTGTACGTGCTCCGTGCCCCGTACGGAGCGCCCTAAGGGACCGCGGGGACATGGACACGGGGCGTTTGGGGGGGCAGTGGATGTGGGGGGTGACTCCCTAAGGGGCTGCGGGAACATGGGCGGTGGGGGGGCAATGCCCTAAGGGGACATGGGCGTTTGGAGCAGGGAGTGATGCCCTGTGGGCACAGGGGGTGTTTGGGGTGTGGCGGAAGGCGGGGGCGTTGGGAGTGGTGGGGGCAATGCCCTTCGTGGGGCCCCCCCCCCCCCCCCCAGCTCATGCCCCGTGGGTCCCGGCAGGCTGCAGACGGGGATGCGCGGCGCCTTCGGCAAGCCCCAGGGCACCGTGGCTCGGGTGCACATTGGCCAGGTCATCATGTCCATCCGCACCAAGGCCCAGAACAAGGAGCACGTGGTGGAAGCCCTGCGCAGGGCCAAGTTCAAGTTCCCCGGGCGCCAGAAGGTAACGGGGGTGGGCCTGGGCAGGGGGGGCTCTCCCCCAATCATGGTGGGCTGTCTGGGGGTTGTGCTTCCTTTAGGGGCTGCCGGGGCAGGCACTGGCTGGCTTGGGGAGGCAGGAATGGGGCCTGGGGTCTTTCCCCTCTACTGGGCGCTGGCTCGGATCTGTCCCCAGGGCAGGGACTGGCTGGTTCGGGGGTGATGGGGCGGGGGGAGGGATAGCTCAGTGGTTTGAGCATTGGCCTGCTAAACCCAGGGTTGTGAGTTCAATCCTTGAGGGGGCCACTTAGGGATCTGGGGCAAAAAATTGGTCCTGCTAGTGAAGGCAGGGGGCTGGACTCGATGACCTTTCAAGGTCCCTTCCAGTTCTAGGAGATTGGTATATCTCCAATTATTATATTATTATTATTAATGGGGCATGGGATCTGTCCCTCTCAGGGGGGCCCCGCAGCCAGTTAAGCCGACCGGCCCGCCTGCCGTGGGGGCCCGGTGTGCAATGGCTGCGCACAGCACCCCCCCTGGTTGTGTACGTGCTCCGTGCCCCGTACGGAGCGCCCTAAGGGACCGCGGGGACATGGGCATCAGAGGTGTGGGGGGGGGTGACACCCTAAGGGAACGCGGGGACACAGCCGGTGTCTGGGGAGATCTCCTGTGTAGCCAGCACCCCCCTAACTGCTGTCCCTGCCCCCCCCCCCAGATCCACATCTCCAAGAAATGGGGCTTCACCAAGTTCAACGCGGACGAGTTCGAGGACATGGTGACTGAGAAGCGGCTGCTGCCAGATGGCTGTGGCGTAAAATACATCCCCAGCCGGGGGCCCCTGGACAAGTGGCGGGCCCTGCACGCTGCCTGAGCCCCCCAGCTGCCCCCCAACCCGGGCGCCCCACAGCAGGAATAAAAGCATTGGCCTCTAATGCCCGGCTGTTTGTGCTGCAGAGCTGGGGGGGGGGTACCAGAGCCACAGCCCCCCACTTCCCTGGGGGGCAGCATGGGGCAGGATGCCCTGAGTAACTGAACTCTGGTGCTGCGGCTTGGGGGCTGATGTGGGGCAGCTTGAGCCCCCCTTGCCCTGTGGGCTGCTCACAGCTCCCGCGGCGTCCGGCTGGCCAGGCGCAGGTTCACCTCCACAGGGTAATGGTCGCTGACCTGCAGGGCCTGTGAGGGGGAGGGTTAAATTGTGGGGGTCAAGGGGTGTGCACCCCACTGCCCTCCCCGAGCTGGAAGAGCCCAGGAGTCCTTGTTCTCAGCCCCCCTCCCAGGAGTCCTGGGCCTACCCATTTGTCTCGGTTCTGGATGCTATCTGAGGGAGTGACACCTCCTCTTCTCCCCAGCTCTGCTCCCTTCCTCCCCCCTTGTCATGGCTGGGGGCAGTGGGGGTGTCATTCCCAGTTGCCAGGGTCCCCTCTCACCTCCTCCTCCGACAGCCCCAGGCTCCTGGCGAAGTTGTACGCTTTGGCCGAGCCGGGCACCACGGCTCTGAGCAGCTCGTCCCCCTGGACCACGATCCTGGGGGGCAGAGAGGGGGTGAGGGGGGAGCTGTCCCTTAACCTGCCCCTTGCCGCTAGCGCTCTCTAGCCCCCACCACTGTCAGAGCAACCCTGAGGCTGGGGGCTGCAGTGGGGAGAGAGGCAGCCTCCCCCACACCCCTACTCCTTTCCCCCAGGGGTTAACCGATAACCTCTGCCATGCAGGGACCCCCACCTCCCCCTGGTGGTGCCCCCAGGCTGCCCCGGTACCTGTCGTAGGCACAGTGGGTCCGGGCTCGCACCGTGGTATTGACGCTGTCCCCGATCAGCCAGTGGAAGCGGGGATCCCAGCGCAGCTGGATGGACCCCCAGGCGCTGGGGGGGACATAGGCCCCTCCTGCATTTAAGTCCCCCAGCACCATCACGTTCTGGTGGGGACAGAGAGCAAGATGGGGGCCCGGTCACCTGGGTCCTGTTCACCCCCACCCCACCCCCCAGAGTCTGGGAGCTGCAGGGGAACCGTCCCAGACGCCTGGGTCCCCTTCCCTCCCCATGGTGCTGCCACCACCCCCATTCTCTGTCTCCTTCCCTCCTGGTCCTGTTCCCCTTCACCCCCACCCCCCAGAGTCCGGGAGCTGCAGGGGAACCGTCCTGGACGCCTGGGTCCTGTTCCCCTTCACCCCCACCCCACCCCCCAGGGTCTTGGAGCTGCAGGGGAACCGTCCCGGACGCCTGGGTCCCCTTCCCTCCCCATGGTGCTGCCACCACCCCCATTCTGTCTCCTTCCCACCTGGCTCCCGTTGTTTCCCCTGTACCTGGGTTCCCCAGCGCTGGCTCACTTCCTGGCAGACCCGGTGGAGCTGATCGATCTCGTGGGGCGCGTTCCGGGGGCTGGCATGATGCGAGAGCAGCACAAAGTCCTTGATGGCTGGGGGGAGGGGGCTGTTAGTGGGGGGTACCTGATTCCCTAGCTCCCTCCCTCAGTGCCGCTGCTGGTGCTACCCCAGCCAGGGGGGTGCTGCCATGGGGGGGGGGGCCCAGAGGGCATCCCAAAGCAGGAGAGGGAAATGGGGACTGGGGGAGGAAGAGGTGGAGGGTGTCGGGGCAGGAGGGGACCCACCTGTGCTGGGTGCATGGAAGCGGGCAGCAAAGGGCCCCCGGGCAAAGTCTCCAGCCTCCCCAAACTGGCACCAGTCCGTGACCGTCACCAGGTCCGCCCTGCGGGAGAGCACAGCGGGGTCAGGGCTGCCCCAGGGTGAGGAACGAGGCACGGGGCTTTCCCCCCCGAGGGGGCACCGGCTGGGGTCAGGGAATGGGGCATGGGGCTTCCCCCCCGAGGGGGCACCGGCTGGGGTCAGGGCTGCCCCAGGGCGGAGAACGAGGCACGGGGCTTTCCCCCCCCGAGGGGGCACCGGCTGGGGTCAGGGAATGGGGCATGGGGCTTCCCCTCGAGTGGGCACCGGCTGGGGTCAGGGAATGGGGCATGGGGCTGCCCCTCGAGCGGGCACCGGCTGGGGTCGGGGAATGGGGCACGGGGCTTCCCCCCCCAGGGGACTGGCTGGCTCAGGGGGGGGCACGGGGCTCCCCCCGAGGGGACTGGCTGGCTCAGGGGGGGGGCACAGGGCTCCCCCCCGAGGGGACTGGCTGGCTCAGGGTCAGGGCACAGGGCTCCCCCCCCGAGGGGACCGGCTGGGGTCAGGGTCAGGGCACAGGGCTCCCCCCCCCGAGGGGACCGGCTGGGGTCAGGGTCAGGGCACAGGGCTCCCCCCCCCGAGGGGACCGGCTGGGGTCAGGGGGGGGGCGCGGGGCTCCCACCCGAGGGGACCGGCTGGGGTCAGGGTGGGGGCACAGGGCTCCCCCCCCGAGGGGACCGGCTGGGGGCAGGGTGGGGGCGCGGGGCTCCCCCCCGAGGGGAATGGCTGGCTCAGGGTGGGGGCACAGGGCTCCCCCCGAGGGCACTGGCTGGCTCAGGGTTGGGGCACAGGGCTCCCCCCCCGAGGGGACCGGCTGGGGCCAGGGTGGGGGCACGGGGCTCCCCCCCCGAGGGGACGGGCTGGGGTCGGGGGGGGGGCCCGGGGCCCCCCCCCGGGGGGGACGGGCTGGGGTCGGGGGGGGGGCGCGGGGCTCCCCCCCGAGGGGACTGGCTGGCTCAGGGTGGGGGCACAGGGCTCCCCCCGAGGGCACTGGCTGGCTCAGGGTTGGGGCACAGGGCTCCCCCCCCGAGGGGACCGGCTGGCTCAGGGGGGGGGCACAGGGCTCCCCCCCGAGGGGACTGGCTGGCTCAGGGTCAGGGCACAGGGCTCCCCCCCCGAGGGGACCGGCTGGCTCAGGGGGGGGGCACGGGGCTCCCCCCCCCGGGGGCCGGCTGGGGTCGGGGGGGGGGCGCGGGGCTCCCCCCCGGGGGACGGGCTGGGGTCAGGGTGGGGGCGCGGGGCTCCCCCCCGAGGGGACCGGCTGGGGTCAGGGTGGGGGCGCGGGGCTCCCCCCCGAGGGGGCACCGGCTGGGGTCAGGGTGCGGGGCTCCCCCCCGAGGGGACGGGCTGGGGTCAGGGTGGGGGCACGGGGCTCCCCCCCCAGGGGACCGGCTGGGGTCAGGGTGGGGGCGCGGGGCTCCCCCCCGAGGGGACTGGCTGGCTCAGGGTGGGGGCACAGGGCTCCCCCCCGAGGGGCCGGCTGGGGTCGGGGGGGGGGCGCACAGGCCTGCCGGGGGGGGGAGTTACCGGTACACGAAGACGATCTGCTCTTTGTAGGTCCCGCGGCCGAGTCGGCGGCTGCCCAGCTGGGCGTAGCTGTGGGATGGGTCGTACCTGCCCCGGGGAGAGTGGGGAACATCAGCGCGTTCACACGGCCCTCTCGGGGGGGGGACCCCAGGGGTCCCGGTTCCCAGACCCCCTCCCCTCCCAGCGCTGGGGCGGGACCCCGGGAGTCCCGGTTCCCAGACCCCCTGCCCTCCCAGCGCTGGGGCGGGAACCCGGGGGTCCCGGTTCCCAGACCCCCTGCCCTCCCAGCGCTGGGGCGGGAACCCGGGAGTCCCGGTTCCCAGACCCCCTCCCCTCCCAGCGCTGGGGCGGGACCCCAGGGGTCCCGGTTCCCAGACCCCCTGCCCTCCCAGCGCTGGGGCGGGACCCCGGGGGTCCTGGTTGCCAGACCCCCTCCCCTCCCAGCGCTGGGGCGGGAACCCGGGGGTCCTGGTTCCCAGACCCCCTCCCCTCCCAGCGCTGGCGCGGGACCCCGGGGGTCCTGGTTCCCAGACCCCCTCCCCTCCCAGCGCTGGCGCGGGACCCCGGGGGTCCTGGTTCCCAGACCCCCTGCCCTCCCAGCGCTGGGGCGGGAACCCAGGGGTCCTGGCCGGCCCAGTACCTGTTCAGCTCCCCCAGCAGGGTCTGCACAGCGTCCCCCTTCGCATCCCGCACCTCCTGCACGGCAGCAATGTCACAGCGCCCCAGGATCTGCAAAGAGACGCCCGCTCAGTGTGGGGAGCTGGGCGCTGTCCTGGCCGCCCCCCAGGCTGAGCCCGGCCAGCCCCCCGCCTCCCTGTGCCGCTACCTGCACCAGTGCGCCCATCACCCGGGCGTCACCCGACTTGGCCGCCCCGAAGCCGTGCGCGTTGAAGGCGCAGATTTTGAAGCCGGCGCCGGCCAGGCGTAGCCCGAGCAGCAGCAGGGCCAGGGGGCGCATTGTGGGGCCACGGGGAGCAGCAGCCAGGCAGGGACGAGGCTTGTGGGGGGTCTGTGTCCAGCCTGGGGCGGCCCTGCCCGCGGCTGCTCGCTCGCTGCTGAGTCGTCAGCTGGGGCTCGGGGCCCTTTGTCCGGCTTAGCCCAGCACGTGCAGGGGAGAGAACCGCCTGGGCTGAGCCAGTGCCCCCGGGCTGGGCCCCACATAGAACCCAGGAGTCCTGGCTCCTGACCCACCCCCCACACAACTCGCTGCTGTAACCTACCACACCACACTCCCCTCCCAGAGCCGGGGAGAGAACCCAGGAGTCCTGGCTCCCAGCCCGGCCCCCTCCCTGAGCCTGGGAGGGAGGCAGACCTGGGCTGCCCCCAGGTGGCTTGTGGGGCAAGGGGAGGACCTGGTGCCAGCTGGCTGGGCTGGGGTTCTCCAGCCCCCTCTGGCCTGGCCCCAGCGGGCCCCCATTGGCCCTGGCCAGCCCTACTCCCATTCGTCTCCCTGCCCCTCCAGGACCCCGGCCTTGGGGTGGGGCTGACAGGACAAACCCGGAGGGGCGAGTGGGGCTCGGGGGCTTTGCTCGTTCTGCCCTGAGGGTGAAAGTGACAGGAAACCTGCTGGCCAGGCAGGCCCCAAAGGGTTAAACTAGGCACCAGCTTGTGTGTGGGGGGGTTCCCCTGTATACCTGGCCCCCGCCCCACTCCAGAGGTGGCTGCATCTCAGCCCGAGTGAGGGATCCACGGATGCCTGGGGGTTCTGAGGCACGCTCGTCGCACAGATGCTGGGGGCCGGGGCCTGCCAGGATGCACCCGAATAACCGTTGCCGCATTGGGTGCAGTGACACCTGGCCCTGAGCACACAGGAATCCCCAGGCTGACACCGAACCGGGCGCTCGGCAGGGCCGGGGCCCAGCTCACGGCAGGGTTAGCCGGCGGGGACGGGCCAGCAGGAGTGAGTCAAAAGGCAGGGTCTGCTCAGCGAGGAAAAGTGGTGACTTGGGGCGGGGACCTGGGCTAGAGGCCGTGCGGCCGTGCGTGGGGGGCAGACGGGGGGGGGGCTAGAGGCCGTACGGCCGCGCG
>QXTE01000590.1:41654-55828 GCA_003942145.1 Platysternon megacephalum
GGGGGGGGGGGGGGTCTAGAGGCTGTAAGGCCGTGCGTGGGGGGCAGAGGGGGGGGCGCTAGAGGCTGTAAGGCCGTGCGTGGGGGGCAGACGCCGTACGGCCATGCGTGGGGGGCAGTTGGGGGGTCGGGACGTGTTGTACATCCCTTCACGTAACAAGCGCCGGGCTCAGCCGATGGCATTAACAGGCAGGAGGCTTCGAACAAACCGGCGGGTGGATTTCTTCCCCCGCCGCACAGTTAACCTGTGGAACTCGCTGCCACTGCATGTGGTGGAGGCCAGAAGTGTAACAGGTTGGGTAAGTTCCTGGCAGCTGTGAGCTGGGTGGGGCCAGGACCAGCCCCCTTCTTGGGGAGTCCCTGAGCCCGGGAACGGAGCGTCTGCCGGGTGCCCTGCTCTGGAGCTGGCGGGGGTCGGGCCGGGTCTGGATGGGGCCCATCACCGGGGTGTCTGGGCAGGAAGTGAGCGCCTGGGACGGGGGGGTCAGCGTGCAAGGGAGGAGGGGGCTGGGAGCCTGGACTCCTGGGTTCTGTCCCTGGGCCAGGAGGAGGAAATGGGCTGGGCCCAGTCCAGGCTCCGCCTCTCAGCTCTGAGGGGGCGGGGCACAGAGTGGTTCTAGCTCAGCCCTGCCCCTGCCCGCTCTCTGCTGCCACCTGGTGGCCTCTGCATGGAGCGGGACATGCACAGTGGGGAGCAGCGTGGGGCTCCCCCATTGGCCGGCACTGGGTGTGTGGGGCTGGGCAGCGGCCAATGGCGCAGGAAGGTGGGGTATAAAGGCAGGCGTGGGTCAGGATCACTCCAGGGCAGCCTCCCCCCGTCCGAGGGGCAATGCACGGGGGGCTAGCTGGGGGGTTCCCCAAATTGGGGGGGGCAACACGCAGACTGATTGGTCTTGTCTCCCTGCAGGTGTCACACCCCCTTCCCCCCGGGCACGTGCTTCGCTTCTGTCCTGGCTCCCCACCCCCATTGGGAAGCAGCAGCAGCAGCANCGGGGTATAAAGGCAGGCGTGGGTCAGGATCACTCCAGGGCAGCCTCCCCCCGTCCGAGCGGCAATGCACGGGGGGCTAGCTGGGGGGGTTCCCCAAATTGGGGGGGGCAACACGCAGACTGATTGGTCTTGTCTCCCTGCAGGTGTCACACCCCCTTCCCCCCGGGCACGTGCTTCGCTTCTGTCCTGGCTCCCCACCCCCATTGGGAAGCAGCAGCAGCAGCAGCAGCGGGGACCCCCCCCCCAACCCAGCAAACAGCCCCCCAGTTTAAACAGGAACCACAAAACGTCTGAAAGTTCATGGAGGGGTTTAGTATCGGGGGTAGCCGTGTCAGTCTGTATCCACACAAACAACGATGCAGCTGAAGAAGTGGGGTTTTTACCCACGAAAGCTTATGCCCAAATAAATCTGTTAGTCTTGAAGGTGCTGTGACGGGTTNGGACCCCCCTCCCAACCCAGCAAACAGCCCCCCAGTTTAAACAGGAACCACAAAACGTCTGAAAGTTCATGGAGGGGTTTAGTATCGGGGGTAGCCGTGTCAGTCTGTATCCACACAAACAACGATGCAGCTGAAGAAGTGGGGTTTTTACCCACGAAAGCTTATGCCCAAATAAATCTGTTAGTCTTGAAGGTGCTGTGACGGGTTGGATCACAGAAACCCCCTTGGGAGCTGCCGCCCGATGTGCAAAGGCTACTTCTGTTCCTGTTCTCCCTGCCAGCTCAGTGTCTCCAGCACCCTGTCTTGCTGAAGCCAGACACACCCGTCTGCTCCAACACAGACCCAGGGTCTGAATTACCTGCCCCAAAGCTGCAGGTTTACCTGAAAACAGCTCACAGGAGTGTGCTTGTCTTTAGCACTCAGATGCCCAACTCCCAATGGGGTCTAAACCCAAATAAATCCGTGTTAACTCATAAATTGTTCGCCCTCTATAACACTGATAGAGATATGCACAGTTCTTTGCTCCCCCAGGTATTAATACATACTCTGACTTAATTAATAAGTAGAAAGTGATTTTATTAAATATAGAAAGTAGGATTTAAGTGGTTCCAAGTAGTAACAGACAGAACAAAGTAAGTTACCCAGCAAAATAAAATAAAATGCGCAAATCTATGTCTAATCAAACTGAAAACAGATAATCTCACCCTCAGAGATGCTTCAGTAATTTTTTTCTCAGACTGGACACCTTCCAGGCCTGGGCACAATCCAGCTCTTCTTCCGGCTTAGGTGGTAGCTAGGGGATTCTTCATGATGGCTCCTCTCCCCCTTCTGTTCTCTTCCACCCCATTATATATCTTCTGCATAAGGCGGGAATCCTTTGTCCCTCTGGGTTTCCACCCCCGCTCACTGGAAAAGCACCAGGTTAAAGATGGATTCCAGTTCAGGTGACATGATCACATGTCACTGCAAGACTTCATTACCCACTTGCCAGCACACACATATACAGGAAGACTCACAGGTAAATACAGCCATCTGCAGACAATGGTCCTGGTTAATGGGAGTCATCAAGATTCCAAACCACCATTAATGGCCCACACTTTGCATAATTACAATAGGCCCTCAGAGTTATATTTCATATTTCTAGTTTTAGATACAAGAGTGGTACATTTATACAAATAGGATGATCACACTCAGTAGATTATAAGCTTTGTAATGATACCTTACAAGAGACCTTTTGCATGAAGCATATTCCAGTTACATTATATTCACTTATTATCATGTTTTTATAAAACNCCCTCGGGGCTGCGTTCAGTTCCAGTTGCACCTCCACCGGGTAATGGTCACTGACCTCCAGCGCCTGGGGCAGGGGACAAGGAGACGGGGGTCAGGGGGTGGAGGGAGTCTGCAGGGTTTCCTAGAGATCCCCGGCTCTGTATCTATGCCCGCTGCCCTGCCCCGCCCGCGGTTCCCCTCCAGACGGCTGGGGCAGGGGACAAGGAGACGGGGGTCAGGGGGAGTCTGCAGGGTTTCCTAGAGATCCCCGGCTCTGTATCTACGCCGTGCTGCTGGCATTCCCAGGCCGCTGCCCTGCCCCGTCCGCGGTTCCCCTCCCGCTGGCTGGCCTCCGGGGCCAGGTCACAGACTGAGCCTGACTCACCTGCCGGCCCAGCCCGGCCGCCACACGCCGGAGGGGTTTGCCATGAGCTTTGTGCTGTCAGACAAAGGGACCTGGGGGTTCATCCCGTCTGCCCCCCTCACAGCACAGAGACCCCCCCGACCTGCACTGCCAGCGTGGGGTGAGTGGGTGTCTCTCACGCCAGGGCAGGGCAGGATTTCTCACCTTGGCCGTCCTCGCAGCTCTTCTCTGACCCCCCCACTCCCGCCCCCGACAGGGTCCCTGCACAGACAGGGAGCTGCGGGCATTACCTCGGTCTCCGTGAGCCCGAACGTGCCAGGGAAGTCGAAGGGCTGGGCTGAGCCGGGCACCACCAGGCCCAGGCAGCGCTCCCCATGCACCACGATCCTGCAGGGGGAGGAGGGAAGGGGGTTACAGCTCCCGGCATCTCTAGAGCACCCCCCACCACCCTGGGCCCGCGGAAGCCTGGGTCCCACCTGTCGTAGGCGCAGCGTGTGCTGTTCCGCACTGTGGTGTCGGCAGCGTCGCCAATTAGCCAGCGGAAGCTGGGCTCGCGCCGCAGCCGGATCTGGCCCCAGCGCTTCTTGGCCACGTAACCGCAGTCGGCGTTAAAGTCCCCCAGGAACATGATGTCCTGGGGGGGGAGGAAGGGAGAAAGCATCAAGACTCCTGGGTTCTATTGGGAGGGGGGGGCTACGAGCCCCAGGACTCCTGGGTTCCATTCTCACAGTATTGTCAGTTCCCCTGGCCGGCCCTCTCCTCACCTCCGTCCCCCAGCGGGCCTGGACATCCAGGAAGACATCGTAGAGCGCATCGATCTCCGCCTCGGCCTTCTTGGGCACCGTGTGTTGGGGGACAAGCACCAGGGTGGGGAGGACTGGGGGGGGGGCAGATACAGAGAAAGAAGAGTAACTACAGGGTAGAGAACCCAGGTGTCCTGGCTCCCAACCCCTCCCCACAGACCCCACTCCCCTCCCAGCAGAACCCAGGTGTCCTGGCTCCCAGCCCCTCCCCCCCGACCCCACTCCCCTCCCAGCAGAACCCAGGTGTCCTGGCACACACACACCTTTGCTGGGCAGGCTGAAGCGCGCGACAAAGGGTTCGCGGGCGAAGGCGTCCGGTCTGGCGGGGTTCTCATCCAGGTACACGTAGGAGTCGAGGAGCTGGGTACGGCCGGACCTGCGGGTAAGGGGCAGGGTTAGAGCGGGGTTTGGGGGGAGGGGGGGAGCGTGTGCTGGATCCCTCCACCCTGGCGGGTTGATTTTACTCATCGATTTTTCTACGGCAGACATTGGGCGCACTGCGGTTCCGAGTCGCCGGGCGATGGTTCGTGTCCTTTCACCTGTGCTTTGGTCATGCTGCGTGTGGTGGGGGCCGGAGTCGGACCGCATGGGCAGCGTCTCCGATTCAGCCAGCGAACCCAACGCCCTGAAACCTGCAGGAGCTGGAAGGAAAACGGCTTCTCGCGACGTGACGCGCCCGACTTTGTTTCGCGGCGGCCGCAGGGGGACCGGAGCGGTTCTGCTCCCCCGGCCTATGCACCCCACCCCCCTTAGCCTGCGGTCTGAGTCCCAGACCAGCCTTCCGGGTGCCTGCGGAATGGGAATCGAGCTGAACGCGGTGAAACAAGGCAGCGTAACCCCAACGTGCCGTGGGCCAGGCCCTGGCGGCCTGTCGAACGGCAGCTCGCTGGCGCCATGTCTGAGCTAAGCGCGTTCGGCCGGTGACAGGCCAGGCCCAGGGCGTCACATTGCCCCGGGCTGCACTCACCGATACACGAAGACGTAGCGCTCCTGGTAATTCCCGGCTCCCAGCAGCGGGCTGCCCAGGGCTGTGTAGGAGTCGGGGCCTGCGAACCTGGGGGCAGGAGGGGACGGGGTAAGGGGGATCCCAGTGGCGACCCTCCATCCAGCCCCACCTACGCCCCTGCCCCCACATAACCCACCTGTGCAGGGCGCTGATCAGCGCGGGCACGGCCTGCCCCTTGGCATCCATCACCTCCTGCAGCACCGCGATGTCACAGCGAGAGAGGATCTGTGCGGGCGGGAATCATTAGCATACATCTGCATATGCAAATCACACACCACCACCTCCTGCCTCTCCTCTGTCCCTACCCCTGGTGGCCTCCCTGTCTCCCCCCCACTCCTCCCTGTGCCCGCCAGCGGCTCCCCCCAACCTCCCTGTGCCCCCCACTGACTCCCCCACCCCTCCCCCCTTGCTCCCCGAGCCCCCATCTCACCTTGACCAGCGTGTCCATGACGGCAGCCTTGGCAGCTTTGGGGCCGGCGAAGCGCTGCAGGTTGAAGGCGCAGATCCGGAAGGGGGCACCTGCCGGGCACAGCAGGAGCAGGAGCAGCAGGGTGCGGAGGGGCAGCCCCATGGTGGGGGGAGCGGCTCAGCCCTGGGCAAACCCTGCAAGAGAGGGACAGATGGACGGACACAGCCAGGTGGAGGGTTGTGGGGACAGACAGATGGAACGGGGTGGGCGTGGGCTGGCGTTGGGCACTCCCCGGCTGGCATTAAATCTAGACGGGGCTTCCTGGGGGGCTAAATATAGCAAAACAAACAAACAAAAACCACGGGCTGCATCTGGCTCTGTCCATCACAGCCCCCCCGTGCCCAAACCCTGTCACCCCTCTCCAGAGAGCTCCCCGCCCCAGACAGCTCCCCTCCCTGCCCACCGTGCTCCCACCCCCAGAGGCTCCCCCTAAAATCTCCCCCTTTGCCTTTCCCCTCCCCCAGATAGCTCTGCCCCCCGCCCAGGTCAGTGTGAGCCCAAGGTCGTGTCCCCCCCGTGTGCAGAGCTGTGGGGAGAAATTAAAACCCTGGTTCCCATTGGTCAGTCCTGTCTATCCCAACCCCCCCCCCCCGATTCTCTTCCCCCGCAGCTGTCCTGACCCTTCCCCAGCTGATTCTCCCCTTCACCAGGTCAGTGTCAGCCCCCCCTACAGTGGGGGCAGGACCCAGGGCATGGACAGGAAGTGGGGCGGGGACCCCAGGCAGGGAAAAGGAGCCCGGGAGGGGACTGGGACTGCGACAGGAGGGGGGCAGGGACAGGAAGTGGGGCAGGGACCCCGGGCAGGGAAAAGGAGCCCGGGAGGGGACGGGGACTGGGACAGGAAGTGGGGCGGGGACCCCGGGCAGGGAAAAGGAGCCCGGGAGGGGACTGGGACAGGAGGGGGGAGGGGGGCAGGGACAGGAAGTGGGGAGAGCCTGGGAGACCAGGGATAGGGACAGGACGGGGGGGGGCTTTGCAATTTGGTAACCCCCCCCCCCAGGCAGCAACCTGAGGGGGGCTCTGCAGAGGAGCCAGGAGAGCGGGGCCCAGATCTGACCCCCAACCCAGCCAGGGAGCCCAGCCTCACCCTCCTCTCCCTGCACCGGCTCCACTGGCTGCTCCACCCATGGGCCCCAGCTCTCCCCACCCTCCAGGGTTTCACTTCCCCCCCCTCCTCGCCAGCCCCCGCAGGGGAGAGGAGGTGTCGGGGTCCCCGCCCCGCTGCAGGTATCCACAGGACAGGCCGGTAGGGGCTCGCCGGCATACAGCCCCACGCGCTGCCATGCAAACACGGTAACAGCCACACAGGCTAACATACAGGCACTCACGTGTGCCCGCACACGCACTGACATGCTAAGGGACATGTGTCAAACACGCGCTGACACAGACGCACTGACACGCCACGGCTTGGTGCACGGACGTGTGTGCTGAACACTCCTGCGGTGACACGTGTCAGAGCACACGCACGGATATCGCACCAATGCGTGCGCTATCCCACGCGAACATGCACCGACACACAAGGACACGCCAGCCCCACCCCCGGGTGCATGGCCCCCCCGACAGGGCCTGGCAGGAGAACACGTGATAACACGCACCGACACGGAGGGGACGTGTCGCCGTGCGAGGTCGCGAGGTCACAGCCCCGCCTGGCGTGATGTCATCGCGTGTGGCCAAGACCTCGCCGGATTGCGGTGTGGGTGGCCGTGATGTCACCGCAGAAGGTGGTGAGGTCACTGCTTCTGATTATGACATCATCAGATCTGGCCTGATGTCATGCTGCCGCGCCTGGGGGGCGCTCCTGCCAGCACTTCCTGCTTCTCTATGGTGCCTCCTGCCCCGGGCCGCTCTAGCCGCCAGGCCCGGCCCGGCTGCCCTGGGGGGAGGGGCGTGCGTGCCGCCGCTCTCTGTGGTCCCGAACCCGGAAGTTGGCCGCTCTACCCATCGCATCTCGTATGCTCCGAGTCCTCCGAGCTTCTTCGCGGCGCCGTGCGACACCTGTATTTGCGGCCGGGCCGGGCGCGCTTTACGGCCGGAAGGGCCGCCCGTGGCCGGCGNGCGGGACGATGGAAGGGGCGGGGCGATGGGGTTCGATGTGGTGGAAGGGGGCGGGGCGATGGGAGAGGGGCGGGGCGATGGGGTTCGATGTGGTGGAAGGGGGCGGGGCGATGGGAGGGGGCGGGGCAATGCGGTGGGGTTCGATGTGGTGGAAGGGGGCGGGACGATGGGGTTCGATGTGGTGGAAGGGGGCGGGGCGATGGGAGGGGGCGGGGCAATGTGGTTCGATGTGGTGGAAGGGGGCGGGGCGATGGGAGGCAGGGAATGGGGGAGGGGTGGGGGGCTGCAGCCCCCTTGTGACCCCAGCGTGTCCCCGCAGGGGGCGGGACGATGCCCCTGGAGGTGCCTTGGCCCTTCCCACCGGCCCCGCGGCTGCCCTGGACCCTGGCCAGTCGCCTGGTCACCGGCCTGGTGGGGACCTACAGCTGCTTCTGGACCAGTGAGTGCCGGGCCCCCCCGGACCCACACACTGACCCCCCACGTCCTGCAGGCCCTGAGCTCCCCCCCACCCTGCACTCCCCCGGACCCATGCACTGCCCCCCCCCCACCCTGCTCCCCAGACCCACACACTGCCCCCCCACGTCCTGCAGGCCCTGAGCTCCCCCCACCCTGCACTCCCCCGGACCCATGCACTGCCCCCCTCCCCCGCCCTGAGCTCCCCCCTACCCTGCACCTCGCACCGCACCCCCGCCCTGCTCCCCAGACCCACACACTGACCCCCCACGTCCTGCCCCCCCTGCCCCCGACGTCCTGCCCCCCAGACCCATGCACTGCCCCTCCACCCTGAGCTCCCCGCTGCCCTCCACTGTCCTGCTCCTGTACCCCAATCATCCAGGCCACTGGGGGTGGGGGAGCCCAGCACAGGTCTCCCCTGGCTGCTCCCCCCACATCTAAGTTGCCCCCCCCTCCCCGCAGGGCGCATGAACCGGCTGCGGGTCCATAACAAGGAGGTTCTGTATGATCTGGTCGAGCAGCGCCAGCCCGGCACCCCCCTCATCACCGTGTCCAACCACCAGTCCTGCATGGATGACCCCCACCTCTGGGGTAGGTGCAGGGGGCCCCATCTCTGGGGGCAACCCCTGGAGAGTGTGGCTGGGAGGGGGATTTTGCATGCTAGGGGCGGGGGGGGGGCAGAGCCCCTTTTGTCAGGGGAGGGGGGCTGGTTTTTGGTGTTATTCCTGCTCCCCTCGGAGCAGCCCGTGGAGAGAACAGACCCCTCTCCCATATCAGTTATCTCCCTGGGGGGCAGCAAAGAATCCTGTGGCACCTTATAGACTAACAGACGTTGTCTGGCTGAGATTCCCCCACTAATTGTTCTCCCCTGCCCCCAATTTCCAGGTATATTGAAGCTTCGGCATGTCTGGAACGTGAAGAAGATGCGCTGGTGAGTGGGGGGCTGTATGAGGAACCCCTCCCCATCAATCGTCCCCATAACCTCCCTGCAGGGGCCCTCACCCACTACATCGGGGGGCCCACATTGTGCCGGAGGGTCCGAGGCAGGCCAGCCTACAGGGGTTCCCCACCCCGCTGCCCTCTGTCCAGTGGGGGAGGGGCCCGCAGTGTGGGTCCCCCCCCCCCCCCCCCCCGTTTATGTGTTATCTGCTCCCCTCTCAGGACCCCCACGGCCGCTGACATCTGCTTCACCCGAGAGTTGCACTCGCGCTTCTTCAGCCTGGGCCAGTGCGTCCCCGTGTGCCGAGGTGAGGGTGGCAGCTGTGGGGGCTGGCCTGGGGGGGCACATGGGGCCAGGCCAGGGGAGTTGGGAGATACATGTGGGAGAGGGGGCTGGCCTGGGGAGGGGGAGTATGGAGAGAAGGGGACTGGGCTGGGAGGAGAGGGGGATACGGGTGGGGTGGCTGGGCTGGTGGGAACACGGGGGGGACTGGGGTCACATGGGATGCTGAGGCACCCCGGGGGCAGGAGTTGGAGGGGAAGAGGCTGGGGGGAAAATGCGGGGGTGAGGGGCCGGTGCGGGGAGCGGCTGGGAGGGACACAGGGGGAGGGGGCTGTGGCAGGGGCTGGCGCAGCGTGCGGGGAGCGGCGGAGGGGGGCAGCTGGGGGGGACCTGTGGGCCAGGAGCTAATGGCAATGCTCCCCCAGGGGATGGCGTCTATCAGAAGGGGATGGATTTCATCCTGGAGAAGCTCAACCACGGAGACTGGGTGCACATCTTCCCCGAGGGTAACTCCGGGCAGGGGCCGTGGGGGAGGAGCTGAGCACAGCCCCTTGGGGCGTGCTCATTTGGGGGGAGAACAGCATGGGGGTAGTGGGGGGCAAGAGGTAGGACTGTGCTGCACGGGGGTGGTGGCGGCGGCGAGGGGCACTGCAGAATAGCAGGCCCCGCCAGTCATGGGGGGGTGGAGGAGTCCTGATTGGGGCCCAGCCACGGTGGGTGGGGGGGCAATCAGGGGGTCTCCTTGTGTCCCCCAACCCACCTCTCTCTTCTCACTCCCAGGCAAGGTGAACATGAGCCAGGAATTCATGCGCTTCAAGTGGGGTGAGTGCGTGGGGGGAAGGGGGGTGGGGAAGGGGGGGGGGCTGCCCTTTCTAACCCCTCCTCTCTCTGCCCCCCAGGGATCGGGCGACTCCTGGCCGAGTGCCGGCAACACCCTGTCATCCTGCCCCTCTGGCACGTTGGTGAGGCTTTGCTGGGCCCCTCAGATCTCCTGTCAGCCAAGGGGAAGGGGGGCTGCTAGCAGGGGGGGTATGGTGGGGGGGCTGGAGAACATGGTGCAGTGGGGGCTGTGAGGCCATTAGCTGCAGGCGGTGGTTAGCTGGGAGCGTGGGGCTGAGAGGGCATGACTGGTTGGCGG
The DNA here is from genome assembly GCA_003942145.1 of Platysternon megacephalum. NCBI lineage: Eukaryota > Metazoa > Chordata > Testudines > Platysternidae > Platysternon > Platysternon megacephalum. Next base: position 51,866 of record QXTE01000590.1, read on the forward strand.
AGGGGGGGCCTGGGAGGGTGGGGCTTGGAAGGGGCGGTGGTTAGCTGGGGGAGGGGGGCATGGGGAGTGTAGGGCTGGGGGGCGGTGGTTAGCTGGGGGAGGCAGGCACGGGGAGCGTGGGGCTGGGGGGGCCGGGTTAGGTGGATAACCTGCGGGGGGAGTGGGGGGATTGGAGTCCCCCCCACATGTCTCTAACATTCTCCCCCCCCAGGTCTGAACGATGTGCTGCCCAACACCCCCCCGTATATGCCCCGTGTCGGCCAGGTGGGTATTGAGCGGCCTGCTGGGGGGGTGCGGAGTGGAGCCCTTTCCCTGCCCCCTGCACTGGGTAGGCCCTATGTAAACATCAGCGGGGGGGGGGGGGGGGGCCCCTGCCCTGGGGCGGGGGGCAGGAGGGGGGCTCTTCCCGCTGGGGTGTGGTTTGGGGGGGAGGGGGCAGGGGCAGCAGCAGGGTCCCCACTCACCCTCGTGTCCCCCCCCAGCGGATCACCGTTCTCATCGGGAAACCGTTCAGCGTCCGGCCCGTGCTGGAGCGTCTCCAGGCCGAGAACAAGTCAGCGGTGAGCTGGGAGGTCATGGGGGGCCCTGTGTTTGTGTGGGGTGCAGGGAGTGACCCATGGGGAGGGGGGTAGTGACCTGCTGGGGGAGACCCGGTGAGTCTGGGGGGCAGTGTCTTGGGCGTGTCTGGGTGTGGGTATGGGGCAGCATCTGTGGAGGGGTGTCTGGGGTTGGGGGGGGGCAGTGTGTCTGGGGGGGCGTGTCTGGTAGGCAGGGTGTGTGTGTGTGTGGGTGTGTCTGGGAGCCCTGACCCCCCCCGTCCCCCCCCAGGTGGAGATGCGCAAGGCGCTGACGGATTTCATCCAGGGCGAGATCCAGGCGCTGAAGGGCCAGGCCGAGCGGCTGCATCAGACGTTCCAGTGGCAGAGATAGCCCGGGGGGCGTGGGGGGTGTTTGCGGCTGGTCTCCCTGCCCCACAGCTCCGCCCCACACACTGGCCTCCCTGCCCCACAACTGTGCTCCACATGCACGCCGGCCCCTCCCCTCTTCCCCACATGTGGCGGGCCGGCCCCTCCCACCTGACATCTCTGCCCCACACGCCGGCTGGCCGCTCCCCTCTGCCCCACACGTCAGCGGGCTGGCCCATCCTCCCTGCCACACTCACTGGCAGGCTGGCACCTCCCTGCCCGACACCTCTGCCCCACATGCCAGCCGGCTGGCCCATTTCCCCCTCCCCCGCCCCACTGCCGGCCCCTCCCAATCTGACACCTCTGCCCCACATGCTGGCTCCTCTCCTCTGCCTCACATGCCAGCCGGCTAGCCCATTCCCTGCCCCACTCGCTGGCCGACCGGCCCATCCCCGACTCCCGTAATAGGAGATTGCCCCATTGCTGCAGCTGCCCCTCACCCGCCATGGGGCAGGGTCTGGCTGAGCAGCCCACATGTGGGGACCCCCTGGAAGCCATTGGAGCCTCCTGTCCCCCTGGACCCTACCGGTGAAGGCCTTACAAAGGGGGGGGCAGCCCCTGAGGGGCTGCTGCCCACACCCCATCCAAGCTGTGGGGGCCCTGCTGGGTCAGGCTGGATTGGAAGGGGTGTTTCCTCCTGGGAGGGGAAATAACCCCCCTCCCCCGACATGCATGGGGGTCAAAGTGGGCTGCTGGCTCAACTCCCCTAAATCATGCAGAAAGACAGTGACTTGCATGAGTCAGGATAGGGCCCCCCCAGCACCCCCCTTCTCCTGCTCCCTGCGGTCCCTGGCACCCAGCCCCCCCCCCCCATTTTTTTTACTCTGGACTTTTCCAATAAAGGATTTTAACCCTGATGTCAGAGTGGAGACTGTCCCAGGGCTGGGGGGTGGCAGAGGGGGCTGGGGTAATGGGGGGCTGGAGGGTGGGGGAGCTTGGTGTCCATCTTAAGGGGGGAGGGATCTGGGCCAGGACAGGGCCTGCCCTCCTGCCCCTTCCCTCAGCCACCCGCCAGCGCCCAGGCTGGGGGCGAGACCTGGCTCTGGTGGGCGCCGGCTTAGCCAGCTGGTCCAGGAGCCGTGTGGGGCAGCCGCCCCGGCGCTTGGCAGGCCTGCTCCAGCTGAGCCAAGGACGGGGCGCTGGTGGTGGGGGGCTGTGGGGGCAGCCGCTGCTCTCCCTGGGAGTGGGCCGGGAGGAGAAGCCGGCAGAGCTGGTGGGCACCGTGCTGGCCGGAAAGGGGCTGGGGACGGCGAGCCGGCTCCGGCCCCCGTGTCTGTAGCACCCCATGGGTGTGACTCAGTTTCCCCACCCGCCAGGTGTGCAGGGGTTCAAGTCTCCCTGCGATGGGGGTCTGGGGCCTGACCCCTAAGTAACCCTGGGGGCTGCGCTGCTGGGTCCTTCCCCTGGGGGGCCCTGGGGGGAGCAGCCCCCCCACATCCCCTCCCCTGGGGGGCAGTGCCCAACATCCCTTCGGGGGCGGGGGTAACGGGGCTCTGCCATTGGCTGGCTCTCCGCTTCCCCGCGCTCTGATTGGCCGCCGTGGGCGCGGCCCGCGCTCTGATTGGCGGGGCGGGGAGGACATCGCTGTGATTGGCGGAGCGGGGGCAGGGCGGCCCGCGCTGTGATTGGCGGGGGCAAGGTGACCCGCGCTGTGATTGGCGGAGCGGGGGCAGGGCGGCCCGCGCTGTGATTGGCGGGGGCAAGGTGACCCGCGCTGTGATTGGCGGAGCCGGGGCAGGGCGGCCCGCGCTGTGATTGGCGGAGCGGGGTCAAGGGGCGGTGGCAGCGGCCAAGGCCCGGCGGCGGACGCGGGTGGGGACAGAGCCCAAGATGNGGGGGGCGGCGCTGTCACCCTCTGACCCCCATGTGCCCCCCCAGCTCCCTCTGGCCCCCCCTGGCCGACAGCTTCGAGGGGCAGGTGGTGGGCGCGGCCCAGCTGAGCGCGCTGCTCGTCCCGGCGCTGGAGCGGGGCCCCCGCAACGTCCTGCTCTTCCTGCAGGAGCAGGTGAGACCCCGGGGCAGCCCGGACCCCCCCAGCCGGGACCCCCAGCCGGGACCCCCGCCCCAGCCCCCCGTGGGGGTCCCCCCTGCCTGGCCTCTGGGCCCCCAAATACCCTTTGCCCCTAAAGATTCCCATCTTCCTGCCCCAGTGAACCCCACAACTCCCCTGCCCCCCACAACTCCCCTGCCCCCCAACTGTCTCTGCCTTATCCTGTCCCCCCACAGTGCGCTTACCTGTCCTGCCCCACTCTCCTCCTGGGGCTCAGCCTGGGGCTTCTGGCCCAGGTGGGTTGGGGGTCTGGGGTCCCCAGCTCCCTGGGGGCTATGGGGGCCATGACCTTGGTGGGGGGCAGCCTGGGCCCTGTCACCTGAGGGGGGGGGGGTTGCTCCCGCTTGTTGCCTCCCCTCACAGCCCAGCCCCCTCCCCCCCCCATCATGTGATCAGTGACTGATTTCCCTGTGAGATTCCAGCTTCTGTGCTCCCCCCCTCCCCCCAATAATACATGTATCATGTCCCATGGGGAGGGAGCTGAGCCTGGGGGGGCCTCAAATCACCCCCCATTAACGTCCTCTTGCCCCCCCCCCCCCCCCCCCCCCCCCCCCCCCCCCCCCCTTCCCAGCTCAGCCTGGAGGATTTCACAGCCTACGGGGGGGTCTTCGGCAACAAGCCTGACAGCGCCTTCCCCAGCCTGGAGGTGAGCAAGGGGGGCCCAGACAGACCTGGGGGGTGGGGGCCCTGATGGGGCTGTGGGTTGGGGGTGAAGGGCTCTGGGGGGCCGTGGGTCAGGAGTGAGGGGCTGTGATGGGGCTGTGGGTCGGGGGTGAGGGGCTCTCAGCAGGCTGTGGGTGGGGGGGTGGCAGGGGCTGCAGGGTGGGGTAAGGGGCCCTGATGGGGCTGTGGGTCAGGGGGTGGGGGGCTGTGGGTCGGGTGCCTGTCTCTAACTCTTCTCCCCCCACACACACACAGAGCGCCCTGGCGGGGGCCCCCTCAGCCCTG
>QXTE01000590.1:64090-75645 GCA_003942145.1 Platysternon megacephalum
CCTCCTGTGTGCCTGACACATCCCCCTTGGCACCCCCGGCTCTCCCCCCCCTCGCCCCCCCGTCTTCCTCCTTCTACCCCAGTGTCCCTCAGCCCCCCATGGTAATACCTCCCTATCCCCCCTTGCGTCTCCTCTCCATGCACCCCTCTATTGCACCCCACCCCAGGCACCCCACTAGATTCTTATTGGATCCTCCCCCATTGTGCTCCGTGCACCCCCCGTCTCTGGGGTGCCCTCCCTAACCTGTCCCCCAGTGCACCCTGTAAATGGGGCACTCCCCCATTTATCCCCCCGCTGCATTTCTGCCAAGGGAGGGGTGGGAAGTGACCCCCCAGCTCCCCCTCTGTCAGCGCCTCCAGGATCACAGAGCCCCCCCCCCTTCCCTGCAATGCCCAGCAGGGTGCAGCCCCCCCCCCCCCCCCCCCCCCCCGCTGGCCCCTTGCACCAGCCAATGGGACCATGAAGTCCCCCCTTATCACCCCCACCCAGGTCTTGGCAGCTGGCGGCATCCTCCCTTTGCACCCCAAAACTGCCTCCTCAACAGTCACTAACCCCCCCCAGCACACCAGGTACAACTGGGCTGCCCCACTCCTGCCGCGGTGGGTGCCCCCCACTGCACCCCAAATGTAACCCTGCCCCCCTTCCAACATCCCAGCTCCTGACCCTGCGTCAGCTCCCTCCAGTCCCACGCAGCCTCCTGCCCCATCCCGGATCGGGGCCGGCGCCCCCCCCCGGGCCAGATGGGAGCCAGGGCTCTGAGGCGGGGGTCCCCGGCGGCTCTGGCACTGACCCCTCCCCTGCCCCCCAGGAATGCATCCTGTCGGGGATCATGTCGGTGAACGGGAAGAAGGTTCTGCACATGGACCGGAACCCCTACTACGGGGGAGAGAGCTCCTCCATCACCCCCCTGGAGGAGGTGAGGGGCTGGGCCTTGGGGTGATGGGGGGGGCAGAGGGGAGTGGGTCTCAGGGGGGCTGATTTGGGGGTGTGGGCCCCAGCAGAAGGGGGTTTGATGGGGGGCTGGTTCAAGATGGGGTCTATTTGGGGGGGCATGGGGGTCCCCTAGAAGGACAGGGTTTGAGGTGGGGGGCTGGTTTGGGGGTGCAGGGGGCTCATCAGGAAGGAGCCTGGGGGAGAGTTTCCCAGCGGGGGGATGTGGGGGGCTGGCTTGGGGGGCAGGGGTGCCCCAGAGGGCAGGGGGCTGGGACAGGTGGCTCTAACTCTCCCTCCCCCCCCCCCCCCAGCTGTATAAACGCTTCGGGCTCCCTGAGGGGCCCCCTGAGTCCATGGGGCGCGGCCGGGACTGGAACGTCGACCTGATCCCCAAATTCCTCATGGCCAACGGTAAGGGGGGGAGCAGGGGCCTCGGATGTGAGGGGAGTCGGGGTTCTGGGGAACTCATGCGGGGCTGGGGGGGGGGTGTCGCTCCATCACCCCCCCCTCACCACAGTCCCCCCCGCCCCCAGGCCAGCTGGTGAAGATGTTGCTGTACACGGAGGTGACCCGGTACCTGGACTTCAAGGTGGTGGACGGGAGCTTCGTCTACAGGGGGGGGCAGGCACACAAGGTGCCCTCCACCGAGACCGAGGCGCTGGCGTCCAGTGAGTGACCCCCCCCCGCTGCCCCCCCAAGGGGCCCCTCCCCGCAAGGGAACTCCCCCACTGCTCTGGGGACCCCCTGCTGTCCACCCCGCTAGACTGGGGGGAGCTAGTGCCCTCTGACCCCCCCCCCCATGGCCCCATCCCCTGGGGTGATGAGAGAGCCCCACAGCCTGGTTTTCTCCCCCCACATGGCACCTGCCCCCCCCAGTCCCCCTGGCCACGGCCCCCCCATCCCCCCGCACTAACAACCCTCCCACCCACCGCAGATCTCATGGGCATGTTCGAGAAGCGCCGGTTCCGGAAGTTCCTCGTCTTCGTGGCCAATTTTGACGAGAACGAGCCCCAGACGCTGGAGGGGGTCGACCCCCGCGGGACCCCCATGCGGGACGTGTACAAGCGCTTCGACCTGGGGCAGGACGTGATCGACTTCACGGGCCACGCGCTGGCGCTGTACCGCACCGACGAGTGAGTCCCCCCCCCTTCCCCCCGGCGTCACGTCCCTGCAGCGAGTCCCCCTCGGTCAGAGCCCCGGGGGAAGGGCTCCGCCTGGCGCTTTGTCCCCCAGCGGGTCCCCGGCCGGCTTCCTGCCCAGGGGTTGCCCAGATGTCCACGCAAGGGGCGTGGCCATTGTCTCCTGCGGGCACCGGGCCCCGCTGGGTCTCTGCAAAGATCACCCCCCCACCCCCACCCCCCCCCCCCCCCGCGGCCCCCCCCCCCCCGGGGCCCCCCCCCCCCCCGGCGTCACGTCCCTGCAGCGAGTCCCCCTCGGTCAGAGCCCCGGGGGAGGGGCTCCGCCTGGCGCTTTGTCCCCCAGCGGGTCCCCGGCCAGCTTCCTGCCCAGGGGTTGCCCAGATGTCCACGCAAGGGGCGTGGCCATTGTCTCCTGGGGGCACCGGGCACCGCTGGGTCTCTGCAAAGATCAACCCCCCACCCCCACCCCGCCTAGTTAGCCGTGCAGCTCGTGGGGAAACTGAGGCACTCGCACTATTCCTACGAAATATGAAACCCCCTGCCCTGCCCTGGACCCCACCCCCCCAGCTCTGCCGGTGCCCCTCACTCCCGACCCGCAGCCCCAGCCCTGGGCCCCCCTCACCTCGTCTCTCCCCACAGTTACCTGGACCAGCCCTGCCTAGAGCCCATCAACCGGATCAAGCTGTACAGCGAGTCGCTGGCCCGCTATGGGAAGAGCCCCTACCTCTACCCACTCTACGGGATGGGGGAGCTGCCCCAAGGGTTCGCCAGGTGAGTGGGGGGCGGGGGGAGGACGGGGGGGACCCAAGGGGGGCGGCGCCTGGTCTCCAAGGTCTCTGTCCCCCTCCAGGCTCAGCGCAATCTACGGGGGCACCTACATGCTGAACAAGCCCGTGGACGAGATCGTCATGGAGAACGGCCGGGTCGTGGGGGTCAGATCGGAGGGGGAGGTGAGCGGGAGGTGCAGGGGGGAGGCACCAGCCTGGGAGTAACCCCCAGCCCAACACACACACTAGGCCCCCCGTTAAATCTGAAGGGGGGTTCTCTGGTCTCCATCAGTGCCCCCTGCCTGGGGTATCGGGGGGCTGGCTTGTCCGATAGGGGCTGGGTTTGGGGCGCCTCTTCCCTGGGGAGGGGGGCTCAGGCCCAACCCCCAGTGGCTGCCCCCAGTTCTCCTCCTCCTGGGGGAGGGGTTGCCTGTCCCCTCCCGGCCCGGTTCCTGGCTCTGCTTTGGGGTACCCCTTGGGGGGGTCGCTTTACCCAGCAGGGAATTTGGGGGAGGGGGAGCCGGGCTGGGGGTTTCCCACCTCTCTCTGGGCTCAGGCCTGGGGGGGCTGAATTCCTGTCCCCTCAGGTGGCGCGGTGCAAACAGCTGATCTGCGACCCCAGCTACGTGCCAGAGCGAGTCCGCGGGGCCGGCCGTGTCGTCCGTGTCATCTGCATCCTGAGCCACCCCATCCACGGCACCAGCGAGGCCGGCTCCTGCCAGATCATCCTGCCCCAGAACCAGCTGGGCCGCAAGTCGGGTCAGCGCCGGGCGGGGGGGGGGGCTGGGCCTGTCCCTGGGAGCCTCCCACCCCCTGCGGCATCGAGCGGGGGGGGGGCTGAGCCACGGGGGAGGGGGGCTGAGCCACGGGGGAGGGGCGCAGCGCCGGGGGGGCCCGGCCACCACACTGAGCGCCCCGCAGGCCTGGTCGCCGTGGGGGTGTCGCCGGCTGCATTTCCTCGTCTCCCTGGCCCCTCGTTAACTGGGCAGCCTCTGGGGGAAACTGAGGCACGCCCGCGATTTCTACGAAGCCTCACGACCCCCACCCCCGACTCCCCAGATATCTACGTCTGTCTGGTTTCCTGGGCCCACAACGTGGCCGCGCCCGGGAAGTTCATCGCCATTGTCAGCACCACGGTGGAGACGCCGGAGCCGGAGCGGGAGGTGGAGCCGGCGCTGCAGCTGCTGGAGCCCATCGACCAGAAGTGAGGCCGGGGGGGGGGGGGGGGGNTGTCCCTCACCCTGGGCCGGCCAGGAGAGGCGTCTGTGGGCGTCTCCCAGCCCCCGTCACGGCCCTGTGCAGGCCCACGGGACGATAACACCCAGCAGGCCCGGACTCGCCCCGTGCCCCGCCCCACGGCTCTGCACCAAATGAGGGGGGCCCAGGGTGCTGCCTGAGGTGCAGAGCCCCCCAGGCGGGGGAAGGTCAGCGTGGGGGATGGGGAGATTCTGCTTCACCAGGTGAGCTGGAAAGCGGGGGAGGGAGGAGCTGGGGGGGGGGGTAAAGGCCTCTGGTGGGGGCTGTGTGAACTGTGACTCACCCTCCCCCCTCTTCCCCGGCAGGTTTGTGGCCATCAGTGACTTGTACGAGCCCATGGATGATGGCACGGAGAGCCAGGTGAGCGCCCCTGCAGGGAATTCCCTTCCCCCTCCCTTGTGGGACTTCCCATCTTCCCCCCCCCGCTAGACTGTGTAAGCAGGAGCTGCTCTGGGGGGTGCCAGGGGAGGGGCTGGGGCTGGGGGAGGGCGGCAAAATCTGCAGATGATACAGAACTACTCAAGATAGTTAAATCCCAGGCAGACTGCGAAGAGCTACAAAGGGATCTCACAAAACTGGGTGACTGGGCAACAAAATGGCAGATGAAATTCAATGTTGATAAATGCAAAGTAACGCACATTGGAAAACATCATCCCAACTCTACCTATAAAATGATGGGGGCTAAATTAGCTGTTACCGAGGAGAGGGGTTTTGGAGTCACTGTGGATAGTTCTCTGAACACATCCACTCAATGTGCAGCGGCAGCCAAAAAAGCAACAGAATGGGGGGAACCATTAGGAAAGGGATAGAGAATAAGACTGAAAATATCATGTTGCCTCTATATAAATCCATGGTACCCCCACATCTTGAATACTGCGTGCATCTCAAAATTATATATTTGAATTGGAAAAGATACAGAAAAGGGCAACAAAAATAATTAGGGGCATGGAACAGGCAGCTGGTTTAAAACAAATAAAAGGAAGTATTTCTTCACACAGCGCAGTCAACCTGTGGAACTCCTTGACAGGGGATGTTGTGAAGGCCAAGACTATAACAGGGTTCAAAAAAGAACTAGATAAGTTCATGGAGGATAGGTCCCAGGGATGGTGTCCCTAGCCTCTGTTAGCCAGAAGCTGGGAATGGGCGACGGGGGATGGATCAGTGGACGATTCCCTGTTCTGGTCATTCCCTCTGGGGCACCTGGCACTGTCGGAAGACAGGAGACTGGGCTACATGGACCCTTACTCTGACCCAACCTGGCTGTTCTGATGCTGCATTAGGGGTGTCCCATGGGCTGGGGGTATCATGGTGCTGATGGGGGATGGATGCGTGGTAGGTAGGGGATGTCGGGGGGGGGGAGCAGGGAAGGGAGCGAGTGCAAACTCACCACCACCCCAGGTGACACCGTGTTCATCTCCCCCCCCACAGATTTTCTGCTCCCGGTCATATGACGCCACCACCCACTTCGAGACAACCTGTGACGACATCAAGGACATTTACCGGCGCATGGTCGGCGCCGCCTTTGACTTTGAGAGCATGAAACGGCGCCAGAGCCACGTCTTCGGGGAGGACGAGCCGTGACCCCCACGCCGGGGCCAGCTGGGCCCCCCCCCCAGCACAGGACCAGCTGTGACTTCTCCTCCCCCATCTGCACCAGGACCAGTCCCCCCCACTCGGGCCAGCTGTGACTCTTCTCCCCCCCCCCCAATCCTTTGGGACCAACCCCCCCTACACACACACACCAATCCAGTACCTCCCTATCACCCCCAAATACCCCCACCCCACAGCTGCTGCCCCAAGCAGGGACCAAGCCTGGCACTACCCCAACCCCCACCCCACCCTGGGGGCAGCTTCTGTAGGGCACTTCTAAGGCCCAGGAGACTTCCCCCCACATCGGGGGGGGGGCGGCATTGGAGATGTCTTGGGGGGGGTCACCCCGCTCCCCCAAAGCTGGTCCCGTTTCCCCTGTCTCGTGTCCGCCCCCCGCCTTAGCCGTGTAGGGGGGCGGGTTTGTGTACGTCATGGGGGGGGGGGGCAGTGCTCCCCCCCAGCACCTGCTGCTCGCTGTAATTTATTTTAAGTTATTATTAATACTGGACCAGGGCCAAGAGGGGGAGAAGAGCTGGGGGGGCACTGCAGCCCCTGTTCCGGGGGGGCTCTGGCTGGGGTGTGCCCTCCCGGCCCCATGCTGTCACTGTTTAACAATGCCCCCCCCCCTCCCCCGCTCAATTGTGTCCAGGCAATAAAGTTACTTTAGTCAACCATGCTCCTGCCTCCTGGGGGGGGAGTGGCTGATACCTGGCACGTGGGGGGTGTATATGTGGGGGGTGGCACACTGGGGTGGCCAGTACCCACAGGGGAGCAGCTGGAGAGGGGGGCGGGACCCATTGCCCCCACCCCCCCAGGTCTCTGGTGTGTCGCTGGGGCGGAAGGGGGCACTTCAATCCATTCTGAAGCACTTGGAGGAGAGGAAAGTGATCAGGAACAGTCAGCATGGATTCACCAAGGGCAAGTCGTGCCTGACTAACCTAATTGCCTTCTATGAGGAGATAACTGGGTCTGTGGATGAGGGGAAAGCAGTGGACGTGTTATTCCTTGACTTTAGCAAAGCTTTTGATACAGTCTCCCACCGTATTCTTGCCGGCAAGTTAAAGACGTATGGGCTGGATGAATGGACTATAAGGTGGATAGAAAACTGGCTAGATGGTCGGGCTCAACGGGTAGTGATCAACGGCTCCATGTCTAGTTGGCAGCCGGTATCAAGCGGAGTGCCCCAAGGGTCGGTCCTGGGGCCGGTTTTGTTCAATATCTTCATTAATGATCTGGAGGATGGCGTGGACTGCACTCTCAGCAAATTTGCAGATGACACTAAACTGGGAGGAGTGGTAGATACGCTGGAGGGTAGGGATAGGATACAGAGGGACCTAGACAAATTAGAGGATTGGGCCAAAAGAAACCTGATGAGGTTCAACAAGGACAAGTGCAGAGTCCTGCACTTAGGACGGAAGAATCCCATTCACTGTTACAGACTAGGGACCGAGTGGCTAGGCAGCAGTTCTGCAGAAAAGGACCTAGGGGTTACGGTGGACAAGAAGCTGGATATGAGTCGACAGTGTGCCCTTGTTGCCAAGAAGGCTAACGGCATTTTGGGCTGTATAAGTAGGGGCATTGCCAGCAGATTGAGGGACGTGATCGTTCCCCTCTATTCGACATTGGTGAGGCCTCACCTGGAGTACTGTGTCCAGTTTTGGACCCCACACTACAAGAAGGATGTGGAAAAATTGGAAGGAGTCCAGCGGAGGGCAACAAAAATGATTAGGGGGCTGGAGCACATGAGTTATGAGGAGAGGCTGGCTCAGGGGGGGCTGGGCTGGCTTTTGGGGGGGCTCTAGGCTGGCTCAGGGGGGTTCAGGGGGCACTAAGCTGGCTATGGGGGGCTCTAGGCTGGTTATGGGGGGGCTGGGGGCACTAAGCTGGCTATGGGGGGGCTGGGCTGGCTCAGGGGGGCTCTAGGCTGACTTTGGGGGGGCTCTAGGCTGGCTATGGGGGGGGCTGGGCTGGCTCTGGGGGGCGGGGCTAGCTGGGGGGCGGGGCAAAGGCGCTGGACCCGGCTCCCTGGGCCCCTGTTTGAGGCCCGGCTGGGACGGTTCACTGGGGCTGCTCCCGCTTCACGCTGGGGGTGGGGGGGGTGGGGGGACTAGGTGACCCCCCCCCCCTCTTCCAACCCTGATTTTCTGAGTCTGTGAAAGGGGCGGAGCCCGGCGGTGCCCCCCCCACGTGCATGTGGCAAGCTCCGCCCCCGCCTTGCGGTAACCGCCCACTCCCGGCAGCCTCTGCGGCTCCCTCCGGCCCCGCACACAGCGATTTGCATAACGGGGGGCGGGGCGAGACAGCGGCTGCGCTGCGTCACTCGGCGGACGGCGCGTGCGGGTGACGTCGCATCAGCTGGTTGCTGCGGAGCTTCTTCGGGTCCTGCGGGCCCGACCGGAAACGTCGCCGGGATCCCCCCACGTGACCCGCCGGGAAACCCCTTCTCGGGCCCCCCCGCGTCACCCGCTAGGGCTTCCCCGGCCCCCCCCCGGCTCCAGTGACCCCCCCCAGGCTGCCCCCGCCCCTGGGACACCCCCCAGCTCCACCCCCCGCCTAGGGACCCCCCAGCTCCACCCCTAGCGCCCGGGACCCCCCCAGCTCCACCCCCCGCCTAGGGACCCCCCAGCTGCACCCCCCCCACCTCTGCCCCCCAGCGCCCGGGACCCCCCCCCGCCCCTGGGACCCCCCCCAGCTCCACTCCCAGCCTCTGCCCCCCAGTGACCCCCCCCCACCTTGCTCCCCATATCCAGGGACCACCAGGCCCCAGCCAGCCAGAGGGCCCCTGACATCCCCTCCACTGACCCCCCCCCCCGCGGGCGCCTCACAGGCCGTGGTCCCCCACCCGCTCTCTCTGTCTTGGGGTCCCCCCCAGCCCCCGACCATGGCGCAGTACAAGGGGGCGGCCAGCGAGGCCGGTCGGGCCCTGCAGCTGATGAAGAAGCGGGAACGGCAGCGGGAGCACATGGAGCAGATGAGGCAGCGCATCGCGGAGGTGGGGGGCTGGGGGACCCCGGGGGTGGGGTGGGGACCAGGGATGCAGAGCTACTGGGGCAGTGCTGAGGTAGAGGAGGCGGAGGAATGGGGACCTCTGGAGGGGGGGACAGATGGGAACCCTACGGAAGGGGGGCAGATCCTCGGGGGGTGGGGACGGTACCTGGGGGGGTGCAGCTGGGGGCAGAGACCTGGGGGAGGAGGCAGGACATGTTGGGCAGACCGGCCCCCCAATTCCTCACGCCCTAGCCCCCCGGCAGGAGAACATCATGAAGTCGAACATCGATAAGAAGTTCTCGGCTCATTACGACGCGGTGGAAGCAGAACTGAAATCCAGCACCGTGGGTGAGTGTGGGCAGGGGACCCAGGAGTCCGGGCTCCCAGCCCCCCCTGCTCTAACCACCAGCCCCAACTCCCCTCACAGAGCCGGGGAGAGAACCCAGGAATCCTGGCTCCCAGCCCCCCCTGCCCCAACCCACCAGCCCCCACTCCCCTCCCAGAGCCGGGGAGAGAACCCAGGAGTCCTGGCTCCCAGCCCCCCCCTGCTCTAACCACCAGTCCCCACACCCCTCCCAGAGCCGGGGAGAGAACCCAGGAGTCCGGGCTCCCAGCCCCTTGCTCCAGCCACTAGTCCCTGCTCCCCTCCCGGTGCTGGGAGAGAACCCAGGCGTCCTGACACACACCCTCCCCCCCAGGCCTGGTGACCCTGAACGACATGAAGGCCAAGCAGGAGGCGCTGGTGAAGGAGCGGGAGAAGCAACTGGCCAAGAAGGAGCAGTCTAAGGAGCTGCAGCTGTGAGTGGGGGTCCCAGGGGGGTGTCTCTGACTGCCGGGCTCCCCTGCTAACTTGGGGGGGGCGGGATCTGTGGGGGGGTCATTGTGTGTCCTCTCTGATGGAGGGGGCCCTTTTTAGGGGGTATTTCCTGGGCGGGGGAGGAATGGCCGGCTCCTCAGGCTTCCGCTCCTCTCTCCAAGGTGGGTTCCTCATGTCTGGGGGCCCTGTTGGGGGCTGATCCCTCTTTGCTATGGGGCGCCGATCACCGGGTTTGAGGTTCCTGTGGGGCACTGACCCCTGTCATTGGATGCTGATCCCCCCCCCCCACACACACACACACACACACACAGAGGGTGCTACCCCGCCGGGTGCTGATCTGCTCCCCCACCGGTGGGGTCTGCCCCCCCCAGGAAGCTGGAGCGGCTGCGGGAGCGGGAGCGGAAGCAGGAGCAGAAACGGAAGATCTCCAGCCTGTCCTTCACCTTGGACGAGGAGGAGGAGGATGAGGAGGAGGATGAAGAGCAGCTGGAGGAGGAAGAGCCGGAGCTGGAGAAAGAGGGTGGGTGGGTTGGGGAGCTGGCGGAGGGGTCTGGGGTGGGGGGCTGGGCTGTAGGGGGCGCTGTGGGGCCAGGCTGGTGGTGGGATGTGTGTGTGTGGGGGGGGGTCAGGGATGCTGCCCATGAGGGAGCTGGGGGGGCTGTAGGGGGTGCCGTCGGGCAGGGGCCAGTCAATAGGAGGTGCGGTGGGGGGCTGGGGAAGCAGGGGAAGCCTGGGAGTGGGTCTATGCGGGGACTGTATGGGGTGGCGTCGGGGAGGGATGGGGGGGGGGGTCTCATTCCCGTTCTCCCCACAGAGCTGCCTCCCAAGAAGCGCAAACTGGGAAAGAATCCGGACGTGGACACCAGCTTCCTGCCGGATCGGGACCGCGAGGTACGCGCCCCCCTCCCCCCCCAGCCGGGACCACGAGGTACTGCCCTGCCCCCCCCCTCAGACCGTGAGGTACGGCCCCCTCCCTGCCCCCCAGCTGGGACCATGAGGTGAACATCATAGACTGACATCATCCCCCCTCCCCCCGAGCCGGGACCCCATGGTAACCCGGGAGTCAGGCCCTCCCCGACTGAGCTGTGTCCCGTCCCCCCCCCCAGGAGGAGGAGAACCGCCTGCGCGAGGAGCTGCGTCAGGAGTGGGAGGCCAAGCAGGAGAAGATCAAGAGTACGTGTCCAGGGGAACTGCCTGCCACTGGGTCCTGGGGGGATGCCGGCGGCTGGGCCTGGTGGGGGGACGGGACGGGGAGTTGGAGCCATTAACGGGTTCGGGGGAACGGAGTGGGGAGGAGTCCAGCTGTCAGGGGGCATTGGGGAGGGAGGTTGTAGCCGAGGGGGTTGGACGGGATCGGGGGGGGGTGTTAGGGGCAGGTGGGGAGGCAGGACTGTCCCCTCCCCCCATTGACCCATGCCTCCCCTCCCCCCCCTCCCCAGGTGAGGAGATTGAAATCACCTTCAGCTACTGGGATGGCTCCGGCCACCGGCGCACGGTCAAGGTGAGTGGCTGGGAGGCGGGCAGAGGAGCCGTGACTGGGGGGGGGGAGGGGGGAGGAGGAGAGGAGCTGTCCCAGCCCTGTGGGGGAGAAGGATCGGGGTGGGAGGCAGCGGAATGGGGAAGGGACGTCCCAGCCCTGACCGCCCCTATCCCCCCAGATGAAGAAGGGGAACACGATGCAGCAGTTCCTGCAGAAAGCCCTCGAGATCCTGCGCAAAGACTTCAGCGAGCTCAGGTGGGAGCCGGGGCGCGGCTGGGGGGCAGGGCAGTGGGTGACAGGGAGGGTGCGTGTCGGGGCGGGGCGCGGCTGGGGGGCAGGGCAGTGGGTGACAGGGAGGGGCGCAGCTGGGGGGCAGGGCAGTGGGTGACAGGGAGGGAGTGTGGCGGGGCGCGGCTGGGGGGCAGGGCAGTGGGTGACAGGGAGGGGCGCGGCTGAGGGGCAGGGCAGTGGGTGACAGGGAGGGAGCGTGCGTGTTCGGGGAGGGGAGCAGTGGGCTGGGGGTGCATACTGGGGAGGTGGGTTGAGGCTGGCGTTTGGGGGCGGGGACGTGGCAAAGGGGGGGG
>QXTE01000590.1:80492-91067 GCA_003942145.1 Platysternon megacephalum
CCCCCCCCCCCCCACACCCACAAACACACACCCACACCCCCAGGACTCCGCCGGGGAGCCCGAGAGGCAGGAGATCAATCCCTGGGGACCAGGGTGCGAGCGGGGAGGGATGCGGCCCCTGGGCACTGGGACCATCAGGCTGACTCCAGCCCCCGTGAGACCCGGAGTCCCCCCCGCCCCGGACGCCAGGGTCCCGTCCCGGGGCAGCCCCGCCCCCTCCTTCCCTGCTCCGGAGGCAGCAGCCACCGCCGCTCGCCGTGCCATTGGCCGCCTCCCGGCCCCGCCCACCCAGTGCCGGCCAATGGGAGAGCCCCACGCTGCTCCCCACTGCGCATGCGCCTGCTGGGCCACGGGGTGCAGAGGCCACCAGGCGGCAGCAGAGAGCACGGGGGGAGCTGAACTAGGATCACTCTGTGCCCCGCCCCACAGAGCCCAGGGGTGGAGCCTGGACTAGGCCCCGCCTCCCAGGAAAAGCCCTCAGCAGGTTTATAGCCCGGTGGAGGTTACAGGTCTGATCAGAGATTTGCAGCAAGGGAGGGGGGGGGGGGGGGAATATATATATAACTAACGGAATGAAGGGGAAGATGACAGTAATGAGGATATAATTAGGAACTAGGAAATGTAGAAAATTGATAAGGGAAGCAAAGGAGACCCGGAGAACTCTATGGCTAGTAGAGATGTCAATAATAATGCAGAAACGGCAGACGTGTCCAATTAATATTTCTGTTTTGTTTTTAAGAAAAATACATGAGGCAGCCGTAGCATATAATGAAACATTTTCCATTCTATAACTTCAGAGAGACTTTTAAAATCAGCAGGTCCGCATGACTGGAAACCAAGAGTTTTCAAAGAGCTGGCTGAGAAACTCACTGGACCATTAATGGTGATTGTCAACAACTCTTGAATACTGGGGAAGTTCCAGAACTGTGGAGGAAAGTTAATGTCGTACCAATGTTTGAAAAGGGTAAATGGGATGACCTGGGTAAGTAAAGCCCCCCCCAGTCCAACATTAAATGTACTAAAAACCATCTAGGTGCTTGGTCTCAGAAGGTAGCTGAGAACAGGAAACCAGCCTGGAGCAAGGGGGCGGAGGCTGGTGGGGTCCTGCTGATGGGGTTGTTTCTTGGCCAGGGGCTGTTTCGCTTTTTCATTCGTGAGCTGGAAGAAAACATTCAACGATCACGGATGCCCCAAGCGCTGGGTGCTGGTAAATAACAAAGAGGACGGGCCCCGACACAGAGCAACCTGAATCAGCCGGTTGCAAGCCAGCGAGATGCATTTAACCCACCTAGGGACGCAGTGCGTGGGCCGTGCTCCCAGGCTGGGGGCTCTCCTGGGACACGGCGACTCTGGAAAAGCTCTGGGGGCCGTGGGAATAGGAGCTCCCAGTACGACGACGACGACGCCCCGGGCTGCACAAACCGGGGGCTCTCTCTAGCAGCAGGGAGGTTATTTTATCTCGGTGTTCGGGGCTGGCGCTGGGGCTGCTGGGTCCTGGCTCCGGTTCTGGGACCTGCAGCTCCACGAGGCCGGGGATCTGTTGGAGAGGCTCCGAGAAGAGTTGTGGAGGAACTGCAGGGTCAGAAAAAGGGGCCTGGAGGGGGCTGCTCCATCGGTTGGGGGGGGAGGGGGGGACTCGATCACCGTCTGCAGGTACCCGCCTGGGGAGCAAATATCGATAAAGGGCCCAGCAAGCACCGGACCCAGGTCTCCCACGGCCCCGGGAGCTGACATGGGACGAATTCGGCGGCTAACCCCAGGAGTGAGTTCCCAAGGCTGTGGAGGGTTCCCCATCCCTGGCCGGGTGGCCGTTTTCCTGAGAGCCCGGCTCGTGTCCGACCAGGAGCTCGTTCGGGGCAGGTCCCCGGCCCGCGCCACGCGGCTCACACTGGGTCATCACGCCGCTCCCTGCTGGTGTTAGGAGCTACGGAAAGGGCCGGGGCAGCAGCCAGGGATCCTGAGGGGCCGGGCTTACAGCAGTGCTGGCCCCAGCCTGCCACGCGTGTTCGCCCCTCGCCCAGACCCACTTTGGGGGGCACCGAGCCGATCTGGGGCATAACTCTGGGACCCTCCCCCTCTTCTCCCTGCCTCTCAGCTGAACTCTGGCCCCAGTTCCCAGCCAACCTGGCAGAGTCAAAGCTCAGGGCCGCTGCGTGCAAACCCCGACGTGCAGCTCCACGGGGTGGGGGTGGGAGGGGAGCACCAGCGCCTGGCAATCCCTGAATGCGCAGAGCAAACACCATCCGGCAAAGGCCTGTGGGACACTCAGGGCCCGGAGCTCTCGGCCGCCTCGCTTTGCACACAGAGGCCCCCAGAACATTTTGGGCTCTGTTCACAAGATGCCTGAGATGCACAAGTCCACCTCCCGCCCCCACCCCGTAGTGTGACCGTTTACATGAAATATATTCCTGGCCTGACGTTGTGACCACCCACGTTCAGGCCTCAACTCCCTGCCCTCCACTGAAGTCACTAACGTTCCTCTAGCACAACAGAACGTGACGCGGCTCATGTTTGCTGCTCACCTTTTCTCAAACGTCTCCCCACTGCCCTGGCTGGAGCACCCAGAACCAGCAGCGAGTGAAGGGCTGAACCAGCTTTCTACAGCATTCACCTCCTGCAGAGACGACATTTTCTTTGGTTCCATCTATTCGGGTCATTCAGTTCAGTGACGGGCTCGGGCAAAGAGAACACGTGGACGGAGAGCTGTAAAAAAAGCAGGAAAACTGGCTTCCCTCTTCCGATCTATGAATAAAACGAGGTGTGAAAAGGTGAAGTCTAGTACTTCTAAAATTACCAGGGGCCTGGTGACCAAACGCAGCCGGCTCGATTCACTCACCAACCGTTCTGCCTTTGTTGAAGAAATTGGTTAGTTTTAAGGGGAAACCGCCTTTAAACTGAGAAACTTTGTTCAGTAAAACTACCCTCAGCGTGCTGGGCAGATGAAGAACAAACACCACATTTAAATGCTGTTTCTGTGCATTTCTCACTGAACTCAATTTCCAGCCACACGGAGCTGGACACAATCCCCAGAAGGAATCATCGGGTAGGAAACAAGAAAAGCATCGCTCAGCATTTTCTAACACCAGAAAAGGGGGGAAACGAAGCACTGGGAGAAACCCATCGAACTGTATCATTGCCCAGAGCCAGCGTCTCGTCCAGCTGGCACAATGGTGCACCAAACTCAGCGTAAGGGCTGCAGGGGGTTATCGGCCACTGCGAATGAAACTTTCGTTCAGAAAGTGACCAAGCAGGACCTGGGAGACACCAGAGGAAATCAATGATTTAAATCAAGGTTTCCGGCCTGCCCATTAACATTGGCGATTTGATAGAGCCCAAGGACAGACAGGACCAGTGTGATCGTCCCGTCAGCTGGAGAACGGCCCCACAATTCCCGGAGCAGACCTGCCAGAGAAACCGCCAGTCTAGATTTCTGCTCTGCCGGCGACGTCACTTCCACCGTTAACGATCTGCCCCGTATTTCCCGTCTCACCTATTCCGCTCGCCCAGCCAAGATGGGGGCCGGTCTGGCCTGCACATTATTGACCACATTACGGGGTGATGGTAGCCAGGACCCAGGCTCCATTACGGGATGCACGTTATTAGCAGTATTACGGTAGCTGGGACCAGAGCCCCATTGCAACATGCTCATTATTAGCAGGGTTAAGGTAGCTGAAATCGGGGGGGGGGGGGGGGGGGGGGGGGGCCNGGGCGGTTCCCATTGATCTGGGCTCTGCACAGACCACAGGGACAGACCCCCACACATCCAGAAGAGTTCCTAGTCCAGAGGTGGGCAAACTTTTTGGCCCGAGGGCCAGCTCTGGGTATGGAAATTGTATGGTGGGCCATGAATGCTCAGGAAATTGGGGTGTGGGAGGCAGTGAGGGCTCTGGCTGGGGGTGCGGGCTCTGGGGTGGGGCCAGAAATGAGGTGTTCAGGGTGCAGGAGGGGGCTCCGGGCTGTGGCAGGGGCATAGGAGGAGGTCAGGGGTGCAGGCTCCGGGTGGCGCTTACCTCAAGCAGCTCCTGGAAGCAGCAGCATGTCCCCCCGCCAGCTCCTATCCAGAGGTGCGGCCAGGTGGCTCTGCGCGCTGCCCTGTCCGCAGGCGCCGCCCCTGCAGCTCCCATTCGCCGCCGTTCCTAGTCAATGGGAGCTGCGGGGGTGGCGCTTGGAGTGGGGGCAGCGTGCGGAGCCCCCTGGCTGCCCCTACACCTAGTAGCCGGAGGGGGGACATGCCGCTGCTTCCGGGAGCCTCGGCACACGCGTGTGGAACGGCCTCCGACCCCGCTCCCCGGCTGGAGCGCGAGGGCTGGATGTGGCCTGCGGGCTGTAGTTTGCCCACCCCTGTCCTAGCCTGTCCAGCCACAGGCGTCCTGGCTCTCAGCCCCCCCCCCCCCCCCCCAGCCCGGGCGCCACCCCCCGCCCCCCCCCCCCCCGCCCCCCACCACCCGCCCCCCCCCCCCCCCCGCCCCCCACCACCCGCCCCCCCCCCCCCCCCGCCCCCGGGGCAACCCCCCACGCCCCCCCCCCCCCCCCCCCCCTCCCCGGGCCGGGGAGAGAACCCAGGAGTCCTGGCTCCCAGCCCCCCCTGCTCCAACCCACCAGCCCCCACTCCCCTCCCAGAGCCAGGGCAAAACACCCAATCTCTGCTCCGGGCCCCGCCGATGCCCCTCACAGACACCAGGTGGCAGCAGCGCCCCTCTCACAGAGCAGCCAGGCCCGACACCCCCCCTCCCCGGCCAGCCGCACCCCAAGGCTGAGCCGGGCAGGGCGGGGCCCGGACTCCTGGGTTCCCTGATCCTTCCAAGGTATGTTCCCTTGATGAGAATGTTGCAAAAACACCTTCAAAGGGAAAAAAAAAAGTTACTTGGTGCTTCCAGAGCGAGTGAGCCCCCCGGGCACGCCCAGTGCACACTCACCCCCTGGCACGCCCAGTGCACACTCACCCCCTGGCACGCCCAGTGCACACTCACGCTCACCCCCGGGCACGACCAGTGCACACTCACGCTCACCCCCTGGCATGCCCAGTGCACACTCACCCCACCTTTGCACAAGCACCCTGCCTTTGCCCAGCGCACTCAGGGCATCCTCCCCCTGCCTTTGCACCCTCACCCTCTGGCACGCTCAGTGCACACTCACCCCGCCTTGACACACCCACCGTGCCACCTCCTTTGCAGACTTGTGCCCACACTCACGGGTGCACGGTCACCGCCTCGCTGGTCACACCCCCGTGCGCTCGCTCACTCCCCCTCCCTTGCCCCAGCCGCGCAGGCTCACGCCTGGCCCGGGCCCTTGGCACGTGCCCGGCCTGGCTCCGGAGCCGCATCTGGTTCCTATCAGCAGCTCTGGGGTTTTACATTTCAGCTGTTTACATGGCAGGCGGGACGGTGAATCGCGGTGCCAGCCCCCCGCCCCCCACCCGGGGCCACGACTCCCACCCAGCCGCAAACACGCACCCCCCAGCCCCAGGGCCCAAGGCCGTCCCCCTCCCCCCAACCGGGGCTGGGACACCAGCCCAGCCCTCCCCCCCACCAGGCCCCAGACACCAGCCCAGCCCCCCAACCACTGACACCCCCCCCACGGTGAGTCACAGGCAGTGAATGAGCAAAATGTTTTTTTATAGCAAAAGACCAAAACTGTCAGTAAGAGACCAGCCGGGGGGGGGGGGCAGGGCTGGGGGGACAGCCAGAGATGGGGACTCTGTGCCCCCTGACTGGAACCCCATTGCCCCCCTAAAACTACCCCCAGTGCCTGGCTCCCCCCCATCCCATCCGTCTCTAAGTTCCCCCCCCCATGTGCCTCCCTACATTGATTGATCCCCCCCCCCCAGAGCCCCACCATCTCCGGAGTGATGAGACCCCTCCTCAATTTACAGCCCCTTCTTTGCCTGGCTCCTCCAATACCTCCCAGCATCTCCCCCCCCATGCCCAGCGCCCCCCATTCCCCCCAGCTCCGTCCTCTCTCCCCTGCCCCACTGCCGGCTGCCCCATCCCTTCCCCCCCATGCCCAGAGCCCCCCTCCCCCCAGCTCTGTCCTCTCCCCCCTGCCGCACCGCCGGCTGCCCCATCCCTTCCCCCCCATGCCCAGCACCCCCCATTCCCTCCAGCTCCGTCCTCTCTCCCCTGCCCCATCCCTTCCCCCCATGCCCAGCGCCACCCATTCCCTCCAGCTCCGTCCTCTCTCCCCTGCACCATCCTTTCCCCCCCTCCGTGCCCAGAGCCCCCCATTCCCCCCCAGCTCTGTCCTCTCCCCCCTGCCCCACCGCCGGCTGCCCCGTCCCTTCCCCGTGCCCATGGGGCGTTGCCATGGCGTCCATCCTCTGTCTCCTCGCTCCATCACCATGGAAACGCGCCCGGGTGCAGCGGTGGCAGCATGTGCTGATCCCCCCCTTCCCCACCCTGATACGGGGGGCCTCCAGGGAGGGGGATGGGGGGCAGGAACAAGGGGGAGAGTGGATCAGTGGGGGGGTGGGAGCTCCTCAGGTGGGACCCCTGGGCTCGGATCTCCCCAGAAGGGGGCGCCAGATGGGCTAGCAGGGGGCTGCGGGTCGGGAGTGAGGGGCACTGGCAGAGCTGGTGGGGGGGGGCTGGGCTAGCAGGGGGCTGCGGGTCGGGAGTGAGGGGCACCGGCAGAGCTGGTGGGGGGCAGGGCTGGGCTAGCAGGGGCTGCGGGTCGGGAGTGAGGGGCACCGGCAGACTCATTCACTGACTCCCAACCCCCCCATCTAAGCCACTCCCCTCACAGAGCTGGGGATAGAACCCAGGAGTCCTGCCAGGCCCTGACCCACCTCCTCCACCTCTTTTCTGCCCAGGTGTGTCTAGGAGGGGAAACCAGGATCCCGCTCTCTGCCCATCGGGCTGCCAGTGGTTTCCATGGGGTTGTGATAGCAGCCCCTGGACATAGTCACCGTCCGCACGGGAGTCCCACGCTCAGTGGACAGGATGAGGCCTTGCACACTCGACGGGCAGTGTGTCCGGGTGTCTGAATCCCTTGCACACCCAGGTGACGGTGTGTGTGAGTCCCTCACATGTGCAGCAGACAGTATGTGTGAAAATGCCTCTCACCCTCAGTGTGCAAGTGAGTGAAAGCGCCTTGTACACTCATGGCACCAGGGGAGTGTGAATGCCTTGCACGGCCACAGTGTGTGCGAGCCCCTTGCACACCCAGATAGCAGGGTGTGTGAAAACACCTCGCGCACAGTCTGTGCAAGAGATCTCCTTGCACGGCCGAGATGCAGGGTGCGTGGGGACAGGCCTTGCACGCTGCGGGCACGCGCGAGCCTCTTGCACACTCGCCCCCTGTGGCTCCAGCCAGCGACCGCTGGGCTGCAATGAATGATCGGGCTGATCCATTCCTGCAGCGGGGGGAGGGCTCAGGGGATTGTGGGGGTGGGGGACTCGCCTGGCCGCCCCATCGCCCGAGGGCGGTCCTGGGGGGAGCAGGGCAGGACGGGATCAGGGGGGTCGCAGGGCGGGGCTCTTCGGGGGGGCTCCCCCATCCCAGCCCCTCATCCCGCCCCCCCCGCCCGCAATGGTACAGCCCGCGTTTAAAGGGCCCGGCCGGGCGGGGAGGGGGCAGAGCCGGAGCGGGGCGCGCGGCTGCAGGTAGAGCCGGGGCGGGGGCCCCCCAGGATCGGGGGGCGGGTCGGTGCATTGGGGGACCCCCCAGGATCGGTGCACGGGGGGGCAGGGAGGGGGTCAGTGCATTGGGGCCCCCCAGGCTCGGTGCACGGGGGCCTGGGAGGGGGTCAGTGCATTGGGCCCCCCCAGGATCGGGGGCCTGGGAGGGGGCTCGGTGCATTGGGGCCCCCCAGGATCGGGGGGCGGGTCGGTGCATTGGGGGACCCCCAGGATCAGGGGGCCGGGGAGGGGGTCGGTGCATTGGGGGACCCCCAGGATCGGGGGCGGGTCGGTGCATTGGGGGAACCCCCAGGATCGGGGGGCGGGGAGGGGGCTCGGTGCATTGGGGCCCCCCAGGATCGGGGGGCGGATCGGTGCATTGGGGGACCCCCAGGATCGGTGCACGGGGGGGGCAGGGAGGGGATCGGTGCATTGGGGGAACCCCCAGGATCGGGGGGCCGGGGAGGGGGTCAGTGCATTGGGGGGTAGGGAGGATGCTGGGTGTGTGGGGCTCAGTTCATTGGGGAAGTCCCCCACACATCAGTGCAGTGGGGCAGGTGGCTCTGCATTGGGGAGAGGGCCAGGATTTGGGGGTCAGGGACTGGGGTGGGGAGGAGACACCCCCAGCATTGGAGCACAGGGCGGCCTGGCAGAGGCAGCCCCCAGATCAGCCCATGCAGGGAGGATTGGGGGGGATGGGAGCAGAGCCCCCATACTGGGGGGCTCCATCTCAGCCCTGGGGGTGCAGCCCCTCTGCCTGCTCGGTTACTCTGGGGGGCCATGTGGGGGGCTGCAGGGGGTGTCACTCTGGGGGCAGGGCTGGGGCATCCCCACAGCTGTCTGACCCCCCATTTTCCCAGCAGAGTGAAGTGAGGGGATTCACTGCTGCCTGGCCAACCCCCCCAAAAAAACAAACCCCATTGGTCCTGACCATAGGCGGGCACTAAGCTGGGTCAGGCGGAGGGGGGGGCTGGGCGCCAGGACTCCTGGGTTCTCTCCCCGGCTCTGGGAGGGGAGGGGGGGCTGGTGGTTAGAGCAGGGGGGGCTGGGAGCCAGGACTCCTGGGTTCCCTCCCTGGCTCTGGGAGGGGAGTGGGGGCTGGTGGTTAGAGCAGGGGGGGCTGGGAGCCAGGACTCCTGGGTTCCCTCCCTGGCTCTGGGAGGGGAGTGGGGGCTGGTGGTTAGAGCAGGGGGGCTGGGAGCCAGGACTCCTGGGTTCTCTCCCTGGCTCTGGGAGGGGAGTGGGGGCTGGTGGTTAGAGCAGGGGGGTTGGGAGCCCAGCCTCCTGGGTTATTTTCCTGCACAGCAATGGGGGGGGGGGAAGAGAACAAGCGAGCAGGTGGCCATTTTCCCACAGATCCCTGGATGGGGGTGCAGTTCTATAAGGGGGGGGCACCTGGCTTGTCTTTCCTGGCCCTTTCTGGGGCACTGGGATCCTCTCTCAGCCTCTCTTCCAGAGGGAGAGGAAAGCTGGGGGGCGGGCAGGGGGCTTAGAGAAAGCTGGGGGGCAAGGGCTGGGCCCTAAGGCTGGGCCCGGGTCAGCTTAACATCGGCGGGGTGGTTGTAACACGGTGTGGGCTGAGCAGGTTGTGGGGCTCTGGGGCCAGGGTGGGAAGGGAGGTTGTGGGGCTGGGTTGGCAGGGGGCTTTGGGCCTATGGGGCTGGGCTGAGGCAGGTAGGAGGCTGTGGGATGGGGCAGTGGGGGGCTCTGACCCATGTCTCTGTGGTTATCTCGGGGGGGGGGGGGCACTGCTTAAAATGGGTGTGAAAAGTAAGGGTCTGACACCCCCCAGCCTCACCTCTGCTCCCCCTGGTCTTCGTCAGCCCTCTGCCAGCTCAGGGGGGTGTAGTGAGGTCTCCAGCCCCCCAGCTGCTGGGCCCTTTAGCCCGGGGGGGGGGGGTGTATGGGGCAGGGGGTCCCACCAGCCCTGGCTCATTGGAAGGCCACAGGCCTGTTTTCGGGGCTCTTAAGGCCTGGGAGTGGGGTGGGGTGTGATTGGGGTGGAGCTGGGGGGCGGGGCTTGGGAGGGCGGGGCCTGGCAGTGGGAGGAGCTGTGGTGTGTGGAGAGGGGCTGTGGGGGCCTAGTGATGGTGGGGGGCTCGTGTGTGTTGTGGGGGCCAGCGCTGGGGGTCCTGGGTGTGTTATGGGGGGGGCTGTGGGGCGCATGTTGCTTTGGATCCTCTGACCCATCCCCGTCTCAGGGATTCCCCCCTCTTGCGTCCCACCCGCACTGTGGGGGGGCCCCCCGCTCTCTGCTCTCCAGGTCGCGAGCCCCCCGCCCTGGCGCTGCGGGGGAGGGGTGTTTTGACTCCTTGCACAGGGTGCTAACGAGGATCCGGGCGTGCGTGGGGGGTGATGGGGGGGTGCTAAGAAAGGCGGGGGGGTGTCTGGCGGCGGGGCGCTCTCTGCCCTCAGTGCCCAGTGGGGAGGGAGCTGGGGGTGTGTGCCTGATTTTGGGGGGGGGGCTGGGCCCCGGGGTAGCCCCATCTGGAGTGGGTTGGGGGTCCGGAAAGGGGCAGGGGTTCAGCTATAGGGGGGATGAGCCGGGGGGTGGGTTGGGGGGCACAGGCCTGGGGGGGGGTAACCCTGTGAGGATTGGGGCTTGTGTAGGGTGGGAGGGCTGAGTCTGCTATGGGGAGGCTGAGGGGCAAATTAGCTGAGGAGATTGGGTGTTGGGGGTCAGCCATGGGGAAGTGGGGGGCTGGAGGGGCGCTGGCTGCGGGTGTTGGGGGTCAGCCATGGGGAAGTGGGGGGCTGGGGCTGGGCGCTGGCTGCGGGTGTTGGGGGGTCGGGCATGGGGAAGTGGGGGGCTGGGGGTGGGCGCTCTGACTGCGGGTGTTGGGGGTCGGGCATGGGGAAGGGGGGGCTGGGGGTGGGCGCTGGCTGAGGGTGTTGGGGGGTCATCCATGGGGAAGTGGGGGGCTGGGGGTGGGCGCTGGCTGCGGGTGTTGGGGGTCAG
>QXTE01000590.1:103852-120750 GCA_003942145.1 Platysternon megacephalum
CTCCCAACCCGCGGCCCCGCCATCGCCCCTCACTCCCGACCCACAGCCCCCGGCCCCGCCCCTCACTCCTGACCCGCAGCCTCCGGCTCCGCCCCTCACTCCCGACCCGCGGCCCCCGGCCGCTGCCCCTCACTCCCGACCCACGGCCCCCCGGCCGGTGCCCCTCACTCCCAACCCGCAGCCCCCCGGCCGCTGCCCTTCACTCCCGACCTGCGGCCCCCGGCCCCACCATCGCCCCTCACTCCCGACCCGTGGCCCCTGGCCGCTGCCCCTCACTCCCGACCCGCAGCCCCCCGCCATCGCCCCTCACTCCCGACCCGCAGCCCCCAGCCCCGCCCCTCACTCCCAACCCGCAGGCCCCGGCCGCTGCCCCTCACTCCCGACCCGCAGCCCCCCGCCGTCGCCCCTCACTCCCGACCCGCAGCCCCCCCACACTCAGTGGGTGGAGGGAGCCTGTGTCTCTCGCTGGGGAGGGGCGGGGGGGGGGCAGGTGGCTCCTTGCTGAGGCCGGGCTAATAGAATCCCCTTCCCCCCATGTAAACACCAGGGGGAGGGGCTGTGGTGCCAGCATTGTCCCTGACCGCAGGGGAACAATGGGGCTGGGAAGGGGGGGGGGGCGCCCGACATCCGGGGCATGGGGGTCAGTCGGGTGGGGGAGGGGGAGATTCCCCCCCATTAACCCTTTGCTGCCCTCCCCAGGTGTCTGTCCTGCGTGAGGAGCCGCTTCGCCTGTCAGTGGTGCAAATATCGGCACCTCTGCACCCACGACCCCCAGGAGTGCGCTTTCGCCGAGGGGCGGGTCAGCACCACTGAGGTGGGTCCCTGCGTAACCAGCCCCTGCCCCACCCCAGAGCCAGACACATCTCGGCACTGGGCGAGGGGCCCTTGGATAACCGTCCCCCACCCCCACCCCATAGGGGCCATGTCCCGGCACCAGGCAAGGGGGCCCTGGTAACAGCTCCTGCCCCACCCCAGAGCCAGCTGCATACCGGCGCTTTGTGCGGGATCCTGGCTGTGGAGGGGGAGGGGTGGCAGATGTCAGACCATGCGACTGGCTGCCCCTAATGGAGTGTAATTGGCTGGGGCGGGATCGATGGGGCGGGGGGACCCCGGCTGGATCGATGCACCAGGCGGTGCCCTGTGGTCAGGATAATTGATAGCGCCGGGGCTGCGGTTTGGAGCAGCGGCCGCAGACAACGCCCAGGGCCAGGCAATGGGGCCCTGGGGACTGGGGGGAGGGGAAACTAGCTGTCGCTGCCCCCCTCCTGCTCCCCCCCCAGTCAGGAGTCTCTGAGCCACTTCCCCATAATCAGCGTCTAACAAGGGGCAGGGGTGGGCTAGCTGGGGCTGCGGGTCGGGAGTGAGGGGCACCAGCAGGGCGGGGGTGGGGCAGGGCTGGGCTAGCGGGGGCTGGGGGTCGGGGGTGGGGGGCGCCAGCAGGGCGGGGGGGGGCAGGGCTGGGGGAGCAGGGGCTGCGGGTCGTGGGTGAGGGGCACCCGCAGGGCTGGTGGGGGACAGGGCTGGGCTCGCCGGCGCTGCGGGTCGGGAGTGGGGGGCCCCGGCAGGGCGGGGGGGGCAGGGCTGGGCGCGCAGGGGGCGCGGGCCGGGGGTGGGGGGGGGGGGGCCCCGGCAGGGCGGGGGGGGCAGGGCTGGGCGAGCAGGGGCGGCGGGGCGGGAGGGGGGGGCACCGGCAGGGCTGGTGGGGGGGAGGGCTGGGCGAGCAGGGGCTGGGGCTCGGGAGTGTGGGGCACCAGCAGGGCTGGGGGGGGTCGGGGGGGGGGGGCACCGGGGGGCCTGGGGGGGGCAGGGCTGGGGGAGCAGGGGCTGCGGGTCCGGGGTGCGGGGCACCGGCAGGGCTGGGGGGAGCAGGGCTGGGCTAGCAGGGCCGGCGGGACGGGTGGTAGGGGCACGGGCGGGGCTGGTGGGGGGCAGGGCTGGGCTCGCAGGGGCTGCGGGTCGTGGGTGAGGGGCACCCGCAGGGCTGGGGGGGGGCAGGGGGGGGCTGGGGGGGGAGGAAGTGGCTCTGAGGACTCCTTTCCTTTATTGCCAATGTCCCCCCCACAAAAAAAGAGCAGCCCCTCCCCCACCAAGGAACAATTAAGCAGCTGCGGTTGCCATGGCAGCTCCCAGAGATTCAGGATCCTGCATCTCCAGCTCCATCCCCTGGCGCTGGGGGGGCTGGGAGCCCGGACTCCTGGGTTCTCCCGGCTCTCCCCAGGCGAGGGCCCCATGACTCTCTCTCCCCAGGGCTGCCCGGAGCTGCTCCCGGCGGGCGAGATCCTGATCCCGGTGGGGGTGCTGCAGCCGATCACGCTCCGGGCCAAGAACCTGCCACAGCCGCAGTCGGGCCAGAAGAACTACGAGTGCGTCTTTGCCGTGCAGGGGCGGCGCCAGCGGGTCCCAGCCGTGCGCTTCAACTCCAGCAGCGTGCAGTGTCAGAACACCTCGGTCAGCCCCCCGGCCGGGACCCCCCGCTAGCCCCCCGGCCTGGCCCCCCGGCCCCCCCGCTAGCCCCCCGGCTGGGACCCCCTGCCCCCCCGCTAGCCCCCCGGCCGGGACCCCTGCCCCCCGGCCTGGACCCCCTGCCCCCCCGCTAGCCCCCGGCCTGGACCCCCTGCCCCTCTGCTAGCCCCCCGGCTGGGACCCCCTGCCCCCCTGCTAGCCCCCTGGCCGGGACCCCCTGCCCCCCCGCTAGCCCCCGGCCTGGACCCCCTGGGGCTAGCCCCCCGGCCTGGACCCCCTGCCCCCCTGCTAGCCCTCCGGCCTGGACCTCCTGCCCCCCTGGGGCTAGCCCCCTGGCCTGGATCCCCTGCCCCCCTGGGGCTAGCCCCCCGGCCTGGACGTCCTGCCCCCCCGCTAGCCCCCCGGCCTGGACCCCCTGCCCCCCCTCTAGCCCCCCGGCCTGGATCTCCCGCCAGCCCGGCTCCCTTTGCTCCCCAGTCACATGCGGAGCCAGGGCACCGTGGTGACACCCCCTGCGCCTCCACCCCTGCCCCTTCTGAGCACCCTTTTTTTTGGGGGGGGGGGATCAGCCTGTGTGTCCTGGCCCCAGCGATGGGGGAGGGGCATTGAAGCTGGGTTCAGCCAGACCCCTGGGAGGGTGGGAGAAAGCTTCGGGCCCCGGCTGGCTGGCTGGGAGGGGGAAGGGCGGCTGGGAGGTCTCTAACCCCATGGGCTCTGTGCCAGACACCCCCTCCCCTCCCCCCAGCCATCAACTCCCCACTGGCTGCAGGCCCAGAGCCAGGACGTGCTGGGGTTAAGGAACCGCTTGTAAATGTCTGAGCTGGGCTGCGGGTCGGGAGTGAGGGGCACCGCAGAGCTGTGGGGGGGCGGGATGTGTTTGATGTTTCACCCCTTGTAGGGGGGGATGCTCTGTTGCTAGGCGACGTGACAGTTGCCATCTCTGTTGCTAGGAGATGCCTTGGTACCTCCTTTTAACCCTTTGTGGTCCTGTTGCTCTCTCCCTGCCCAGCCCCAGGGTTGGGGGGCGAGGCTGCTCCCCTGTGGCTTTCCATGCCCCTAAACTCCCTGTCTGTACCTCACCTCCTCCACTGCCCGCTCTGACCCCCCGTTCTCCCCCCAGTACTGGTACGAGGGCGACGCGGTGGGGGAGCTGCCGGTGGACTTCTCCGTCGTCTGGGACAGCGACTTCCCCATCGACCAGCCCCCCGGCTTCAAAGGTGCAGGGGGCTGCGCCCTGAGGGGGCGGGGGGGCTGGGTAATGGGGAAGGGGAGGGCAGTGCCCGGGGGAGGGGTGTTGGGGGGGCAGGGGGAGTGTCACAGGGAAGGGGGTGGGGAGGGCAGGGGGTGGGGGGCAGGGGGGCTGCCTGTCTCTGACCCCCCCTCTCCCCCCAGCCCTGCTGTACAAGTGCCCAGCCCAGCGCCCCAGCTGTGGGCTCTGTCTCCGCTCCGACCCGCGCTATGAGTGCGGCTGGTGCCTGGCCGAGCGACGCTGCCTCCTGCGCCCCCAATGCCCGGCCCCCAAACTCAACTGGGTGCCCCCCGGCCGGCGTGGAGCTCGCTGCAGCCACCCCCGCATCACCCAGGTAACACCCCCCCCCACATCGCCTGGGTAATGCCCACACTCGTTACCCAGGTAACTGCCCCCTCCCCGCAGCACCCCATTAAAAGCCCCCTCCCCGGGTCTCCAAGGTAACAGCCCCCCCCGCGGCACCCCGGTAATGGGGGCCCCCCGGACCAGCTAACCCCCTCCGCCCACCCCACTGGAACCCACACCCCAACCGCGGCCCCAAGGAGGGCGTGTGGGAGGGTGTGGGGGGGTCTCTGCCCCTCTGACTCCCCCGGGCTCCCCCAGGTGGTGCCGGTGGTGGGGCCCAAGGAGGGCGGGTGGGGGTCGGGTGGGGGGGTCTCTGCCCCACTGACTCCCCCGGGCTCCCCCAGGTGGTGCCGGTGACGGGGCCCAAGGAGGGCGGGTGGGGGTCGGCTGGGGGGGTCTCTGCCCCACTGACTCCCCCGGGCTCCCCCAGGTGGTGCCGGTGGCGGGGCCCAAGGAGGGCGGGTGGGAGGGTGTGGGGGGGGCTCTGCCCCACTGACTCCCCCGGGCTCCCCCAGGTGGTGCCGGTGACGGGGCCCAAGGAGGGCGGCACGCGGGTGACGGTCGAGGGGGAGAACCTGGGGCTGCAGTTTCACGAGGTCGCGGTGCGCGTGGCCGGCGTGCGCTGCAACTCACTGCCCGGCCAGTACGTCCCCGCCCAGAGGTGAGGGGGCCAGTGGGGGGAGCTGGGACGCGGGGGGGTCAGGCGGGGGGAGCTGGGATGTGGGGGGGTCGGGCGGGGACGCCTTTGATGGGGCAGGAGCTGGGGGGTGGGCCAGGGACGTGTTTGATGGGGGGAGCTGGGGGGGTCAGGCGGGGGGAGCTGGGACGCGGGGGGGTCGGGCGGGGACGCGTTTGATGGGGGGAGCTGGGGGGGTCAGGCGGGGGGAGCTGGGACACGGGGTGGGCGGGTTTGATGGGGTGGGAGCTGGGGGGTCGGGCGGGGGGAGCTGGGACACGGGGTGGTCGGGTTTGATGGGGTGGGAGCTGGGGGGTCGGGCGGGGGGCTGGTATGTGGGAGCCGGGGGGGCAGGAGCCGGGGGCTGACCCCTGTGTCCCCCCCAGGCTGGTGTGCGAGATGGAGGAGTCGCTGGTACCCGATCCCCCGCCCGGCCCCGTGGAGATCTGTGTGGGCGACTGCAGCACCGAGTACCGGGCCCACTCCCCGAACCCCTTCACCTTCGTGGTACTGGGGCAGGGCCTCCGTGAGGGAGGGAATTCTGGGGGGGGTGGGGGCATGGGGGGCTGGGAGGGGCTGGGGGTGGCCCATGGGGGTCTGTGGGGGGAGGGGGTAGCTGTGGGTCATGGGGGGCTGTGGGGGGTGGGAGGGGAGGGGGGCTCTGTGTGCATTTACCCCTATAACTGCTGTCTCCCGCCCCAGACCCCCAGGCTGCAGGGTCTGAACCCTGGGGGGGGGCCGGTGTCAGGGGGGACCCGCGTCACCCTCACTGGGACCCATCTGGACGCCGGCAGCAGCGTCAACATCTCATTGCAGGGGGCACCCTGCCCGATGCTCAGGTACTGGGGGGGCCAGGGATGGGGGGCGGGATGTGGGGCGGAGGGATGGGGCAGGATTAGGGTTGTCGGTATGGGGGCAGGTGGTGGGAATTTAGGGGCAGGGGATGTTGGGAGGGCGGTGGGTAGGTCAGGGCTCAGTGGGGAGATGTGGGGCAGGGGGGAATTTGGGGGGTCTCTCACTTTCCCTTTCCTGGCAGGAGGGGGCCTGAGAAAATCGTCTGCCTGACTCCCCCGTCCACGCTGGGCCCTGGTCCGGCCCCCCTCAGTGTCTGCATCGACCGCGCCAGCCTGGCCCCCCTTGAGCCCCCCAATGGCACCACCAGCCCCCCCGTCCTGATCTTCCGCTACACCCCCGATCCGGCGGTGACCCACGTCGAGCCCCAATGGAGCATCGTCAAGTAAGAGACCCCCACTGCCCCCCCTCCTGTGCCCCATCCCCCCTCACCCCCACACAGCCCCCTGCTGACCCCCCCACTGCGCCCCCCTGCCCCCCTGTGCCCCATCCCCTTCCACACCCCCATACTCCCAGCCCCCTGACCCGCACACCCCTGCCAAAAAAAACCCCGGTGCCTCCCTGCGCCCCATCCCCGTCCCCACACTCCCAGCCCGCTGGGGCCCGCTGTGAAATAGGTTCACGTAACCCATGTCCAGCGGGGTGCACCACAGGTGGGTTCAGGGGGCTCCATCCGGTTCTGGTTTTGGTCCCAGTTCTGGTCCTGGGCCGTCGCCTCAGGCCACGTTGTTCCATTCACCCCACGCCCGGGCTCTGGTTCCCACGGGGCCCTGCTCAGCCAGGGGGACGAGCTGCAGACCCTGCCTGCCGGCGCGGGCCGGTCCCCCCGTCACGGAGTCCCTGGGCGATGCTCCGGAGCTGCTCCCTATGCAGCCAGGCAGGACTCTGGGGCGTCTCCTCTCTCTGAGCAGACTGTCTTCAGGGCAAGGAGCTCACACGGCTTCCACCTTCCTGGGTCTGACCTTGGAGCATTCAGCCTCCTCTGCCCCTCCGTGTGCTTCCCACAGCGAGTCCGCCCTGGTGGGGTCATGGGGAAGCCAGAGGGTCCTGCACCCCCACTTCGCAGCCAGACGTGACTCTCAGCCAGCCGGGAGAACAGAGGTTTATTAGACGACAGGAACACGGTCTGAACCAGAGCTTGTCGGTCCAGCGAGCGGGACCCCTCAGCCGGGTCCATCTTGGGGGACAGGGAGCTTAGACCCCAGCCCTGGGGCTCCCTCCATTTCCCCAGCCAGCTCTAAACTGAAACTCTCCAGCCCCCCCCACCCCCCCAGTCCCTCCTCTGGCCTTTGCCTCTTTCGGGCTGGGCGGCACCTGATCCCTTTGTTCTCCAACACCTTCAGCTGGCACCTTGCGGGGGGGGCCAGGAGACAGAGCGTCGGCCATTCTCTGTGCAGACAGCGTCACATTGGCCCTCTCGGCCTCTGCACCAATCACACCCCCTGATCCCACCAGCTAGATTAAGAAAAGCATAGGGGAAACTGAGGCACCCACACAGTATTCAGAGAAACCATTAAGAACATTCCCACTTGGTCACACCCCCGCAGCCCCGGCCCGGCTGGGACCCGGCGTTTGGCCTAGGACGAGCATCCCGGTGCTGGCACTGAGCCGGGCTGGGTGGGGCAAGGCAGAGGGTAGCCGTGGCGCGGGGGGATGGACATGGCCCGATGGCGGGAGACGTGTCACAGCCCAAAGGGCCACCCCCCCATGCCAGCCCTCACCCCACACCAAGCTGCGTCCCCCTGGGAGCGCTGATGTCTCCCCCCCCCTCCAGCGGCAGCACCAGCCTGACAGTGACTGGGACCCGCCTGCTGAGTGTCCAGGAGCCGCGTGTCCGAGCCCTGTACGGGGGCGTCGAAACCGTCAACGTGAGTCGTGCCCCCGTGGCGAGGGGGGAGGGAGGGCGGGGGACTGGGATGAGGGGAAGGGGACGCAGCAAGGGGCCCATCTGCTGGGCACAGGGGATCTGAGTGGGGTGGGGGGAAGTGGGGACAGTTTCGGGGGGGGGACGGGACAGTTTCCTGCAAGGGAATCCTGAGCCTCCCGATCCACCTCCCTTCCCCACCCGAACTGACAGACCCAAAACTTCTCCCTGCTGTCCCCCCCTGGATCAGACCCCCCCGGCTTGTACCCCACAGAATCCCCTGACATGCTGCCCCCCAAGCTTCTGCCCCCCCCATTCCTGGCTGCCCCTGCTGGGCTTCTGAACCACCCAACACGCTGACTCCCCCCAAGCTGCCGCCCCCCCCGGAGTCCTGTCGTCCCCCCCCCCGTTCCCAGCCGTCCCCACTGACCCTCTGCCTCCCCCCAGAGCTGCCGGGTGCTGAATGACTTCCTCATGCTGTGCCAGGCGCCCGGCATTGTGCCGGGGGGGCGGGAGCTGCCCGCGGGGGGGGCCTCCCCTGACGAATTCGGCTTCCTGCTGGACCACGTCCAGGCGGCTCGAACCCTCAACCGCTCGGCCTTCACCTACTACCCCGACCCCCAGGTCGAGCCCTTCGGCCCTGCAGGGGTGCTGGAGGTGAAACCCGGCTCCCACATCGTCCTCAAGGTATGGGGGGAAGGGGGGCTTAGCAGGGGCTGCAGGTCGGGAGTGAGGGGCACTGACAGGGCTGGGAGGGTGGGAACCCAGGGCTGGGCTAGCAGGGGGCTGCGGGTCGGGAGTGAGGGGCACCGGCAGGGTTGGGCTAGCAGGGGCTGCGGGTCGGGAGTGAGGGGCACCACTGGTGCTGTGTCTGGCCCGGACGCCTGGGTCCAATCTCCCTCCCCGTTTCACTGTCCCCGTCCCCCCCAGGGCAGGAACCTGATCCCGGCGGCCGCCGGGGGGGCCCGTCTGAACTACACGGTGCTGATTGGGGGGGAGCCCTGCGCCCTGACGGTGTCAGAGACCCAGTTGCTCTGCGACTCGCCCAGCCAGACAGGGGAGCAGCCAGTCACGGTGCGTTGCTGGGGGGAAGGGGGGGCACGGCCAGGGGCTCCCCCAGGGGGTGGGGTTGGGGGCATGTGTCCTGCGGGGGGGGCAGCCCCTCGCTCTGTGGTGTGGGGGTGGGACACGGGGGGAATCAGAGATCACGGGCGGTTGGGGGGGTGAGCAGTCCCTCTTGGGGAGCTGTGGGGGGAGGTTACATCTGTGGGGTGTGTTTGGGGGGGACAGACTGAGTGGGGGGGCTGGGAGGGGGTTGTCTCATCAGATCCATGGAGGAATTTGTACCCCCCATTGCAGATCTGGGGGGGTTGCCAAAATGTGGGGGGAGGTTCCCCCGATTCCCCCCTCCCACAGTTCTGGGGGGTTCATTCCTGGGAAGTTGGGGGGCGCCCACCTGTCTAACCGCTCCATCCCCTTGTTCCAGATCCTGGTGGGGGGCCTGTCCTTCTCGCCCGGCTCCCTGCACATCTACCCCGAGGCGGCCCTGCCCCTGGGGGCGCTAGTGGGGCTGGGCGCGGGGGGGTCCCTGCTGCTCCTGGCCATTATCGGGGTGCTGGTTGCCTACAAGCGCAAGACCCGCGACGCCGACCGGACCCTCAAGCGGCTGCAGCTGCAGATGGACAATCTGGAGTCACGGGTCGCGCTGGAGTGCAAGGAGGGTGAGGCTGGGGGGCGGGGAGGGGGGGCAGGAGGGCAGAGAGGGGGTTGGACTGGGGGGTTGAAGCGCAGGGAGGGTGAGGCTGGGGGGCGGGGAGGGGGGCAGGAGCGCAGAGAGGGGGTGGGACTGGGGGGTTGAAGCACAGGGAGAGTGGGGGGGCTGGGCGGGGGGTTGGACTGGGGCTGGAGTGCAGGGAGGGTGAGGCTGGGGGGCGGGGAGGGGGGGCAGGAGCGCAGAGAGGGGGTTGGACTGGGGGGCTGAAGCACAGGGAGAGTGGGGGGGCTGGGCGGGGGGTTGGACTGGGGCTGGAGTGCAGGGAGGGTGAGGCTGGGGGGCGGGGAGGGGGGGCAGGAGCGCAGAGAGGGGGTTGGACTGGGGGATTGAAGCACAGGGAGAGGGGGGGGGCTGGGCGGGGGGTTGGACTGGGGCTGGAGTGCAGGGAGGGTGAGGCTGGGGGGCGGGGAGGGGGGCAGGAGCGCAGAGAGGGGGCTGGAGTGCAGGGAGGGTGAGGCTGGGGGGCGGGGAGGGGGGGCAGGAGGGCAGAGAGGGGGTTGGACTGGGGGGTTGAAGCGCAGGGAGGGTGAGGCTGGGGGGCGGGGAGGGGGGCAGGAGCGCAGAGAGGGGGCTGGAGTGCAGGGAGGGTGAGGCTGGGGGGCGGGGAGGGGGGCAGGAGCGCAGGGAGGGGGTGGGACGGGGGGGTTGAAGCACAGGGAGAGTGGGGGGGCTGGGCGGGGGGTTGGACTGGGGCTGGAGTGCAGGGAGGGTGAGGCTGGGGGGCGGGGAGGGGGGCAGGAGCGCAGAGAGGGGGTTGGACTGGGGGGTTGAAGCACAGGGAGAGTGGGGGGGCTGGGCGGGGGGTTGGACTGGGGCTGGAGTGCAGGGAGGGAGGGGGACGCAGGCTGGGGTGGGGGAGGGATGGGAGGCAGAGGGGGCCCTGGGTATGGATTGGAAGGAAGGGGGGACTGGGAGAGGGGCTGGGGCTATGAGCAGAGGGGCTAAGACGAGGGGGCTAGGCTGGGGGGCAGGAGCACAGGGAGGGTGGGGCTGGGGGGTCCTGCTGTGGTGCTTGGCAGGTGCCGAGTTGGGGGGCAGGAGACGTTGGGATGGGGGGCGAGCGGTTGCCCCTGCATGGGGGAAGGGCAGGGTCGGGATTCCCCCCTGACCCCCCTGCCCTCCCCCAGCCTTTGCTGAGCTACAGACCGACATCAACGAGCTGACGAACAACCTGGACGGGGTGAAGATCCCGTTCCTGGACTATCGGACATACGCCCTGCGGGTGCTGTTCCCCGGCGAGGAGCCCCCCATGCTGCGCCATGGCCACGTGAGCGGGGGCCGGGCCAGGGGGGCTACAGAGCACAGTGGGGGGCTGGGCTGGGGTGACTGGGGGGCAGAGCAGGGAGCTGGGCCGGGGGGGCTGGGGGGAAGAGCGGGGGGCAGAGAGGAGGGCTGGGCTGGGGGGACTGGGGAGCAGAGTGGGGGGCAGAGAGGAGGGCTGGGGGGAAGAATGGGGGGCAGAGCAGGGGCTGGGTTGGGCCAGGGAGACTGGGGGGCAGAGTGGGGGGCTGGGAGGCAGAGCAGGGGGCTGGGCTGGGGGGACTGTATCTCACCTGTGGGCCCCCCCCCAGGCACCCCCCGGGGCAGAGTGGGGGCTGGGCCGGGGGGACTGGGGAGCAGAGTGGGGGGCAGAGAGGAGGGCTGGGCTGGGGGGAAGAATGGGGGGCTGGGGGGCAGAGCAGGGGCTGGGCCGAGGGGACTGGGGGGCTAGGGGGCAGAGAGAGGGCTGGGCTGGGGGGAAGAACGGGGGGCTGGAGGGCAGAGCAGGGGCTGGGCTGGGCCAGGCCGGGGGGACTGGGGGGCAGAGTAGGGGCTGGGCTGGGGGGACTGGGGGGCAGAGCGGGGGGCAGAGAGGAGGGCTGGGGGGAAGAACGGGGGGCTGGGGGGCAGAGCGGGGCCTGGGCCGTGGGGACTGGGGGGCAGAGCAGTGGGCTGAGCTGGGCCGGGGGGACTGGGGGGCAGAGCAGGGGGCTAGGGGGCAGAGCGGGGGCTGGGCTGGGCCGGGGGGGCTGGGGGGCAGAGCGGGGGCTGGGCCGGGGGGACTGGGGGGCAGAGCAGGGGGCTGGGCTGGGCTGGGGGGACTGGGGGGCAGAGCAGGGGGCTGGGCTGGGCCGGGGGGGCTGGGGGGCAGAGCAGGGGGCTAGGGGGCAGAGCGGGGGCTGGGCTGGGCCGGGGGGACTGGGGGGCAGAGCGGGGGCTGGGCCGGGGGGACTGTCTCTCACCCCGTGCCCCCCCCCCAGGCGCCCCCCGGGGCAGAGCGGGGCCTGCGGCTCTTCGGGCAGCTCCTGCACTGCCGGCCCTTCCTGCTGACCTTCATCCACGCGCTGGAGGGGCAGCGCGGGTTCTCCATGCGGGACCGGGGGGCCGTGGCCTCCCTCACGCTGGTGGCCCTGCAGGGCCGGCTGGACTACGCCACCGGCGTCCTCAAGCAGCTGCTGGCCGACCTCATCGAGAAGAATCTGCAGAACCGGGCCCATCCCAAGCTGCTGCTGCGCAGGTGGGGCCTGGGGAGCCCCCAAGCCCCTGGGACCCCCCCATTTCCCAGGGACCTCCCTGGACCCCCTGGGACTGCCCGGGACCTCCTGTTCCCCTGGGACCCCCCAAGATCTCCTCTGTTCCCCTGAACCCCCAGAACCCCCATTCCCCAGGCCCCCATCCTGCCATAGGGAACCTGCCGAGCCATGTGCTCCCCAGGTGAGACCCCCCCACAGGAACCCCCCCTCCCATGACCCACAGTAACCCGGACTCTTGGGTCCCCGGTCTCTCCCTCCCCCAGGACGGAGTCCGTGGCTGAGAAGATGCTGACAAACTGGTTCACCTTCCTGCTGCATCGGTTCCTGAAGGTGAGAGAGGGGTGGGGGCTGGGAGCCCCCCCAGACACCTGGGTTCTCTCCTGGCTCTGGGAAGGGAGTGGGGGCTGGTGGTTGGAGCAGGGGGGACTGGAAGCCCGGACGCCTGGGTTCTCAGCAGTAATGCCCCCCCAGGAGTGCGCCGGGGAGCCGCTGTTCCTGCTGTTCTGTGCCATCAAGCAGCAAATGGAGAAGGGGCCAATGGACGCGGTGACGGGGGAGGCGCGGTACTCGCTGAGCGAGGACAAGCTCATCCGCCAGCAGATCGACTACAAGACCCTGGTCAGCCGGGGGCAGGAGGGGTGTCGGGCCGGGGGACCCCATTTGCCCAGGCGCGGGGCCAGGCCCCAGCTGTTATCGGAGCCCTGGGGAGTGACCTCTCTGGCCCCCACGCATCTCCCAGGGTGCCCGGGGGCCCTGCTCCGACCCTGTGTCCCCCTGTCTGTGCATCTCCAGCAGCCCCCCAAAATCCCATTTGCCCCCCAGCACCCAGCACTGGGGGGGAATCACTTGCGGGGGCTCCAGGCATGTGTCATTCCCCCACCCATGGGTCACTCCCCCAGGGAGGGAGCAAAGTCTGGGGATGGAGAAACCGAGTCACACCTCTGCTAGAAACTCCAGGGGGTGGGGGCTGCAAGAGGGGAGAGGGGAGGGGAGGGGGACTCAGACTGAAGGGACCCCCCCCGACCTGCCATCCCCCGCAGACGCTGTACTGTGCCAGCCCCGACCCCCCCGGTGGCCCCGAGGTGCCCGTGAAGGTGCTGAACTGCGACACCATCACCCAGGCCAAGGAGAAGCTGCTGGATGCTGTGTACAGGGGGGTCCCCTATTCCCAGCGCCCCCGGGCCGATGACACGGAGCTGGGTATGGGGGAGATGGGGGGACGGGGGTCCCCTATTCCCAGCGCCCCCAGGCCGATGACACGGAGCTGGGTATGGGGGAGATGGGGGGACAGGGGGGTCCCCTATTCCCAGCGCCCCCAGGCCGATGACACGCAGCGCGGTATGGGGGCGATGGGGGGACAGGGGGGTCCCCTATTCCCAGCGCCCCCGGGCCGATGACACGGAGCTGGGTACGGGGGAGATGGGAGGGACAGGGGGGTCCCCTATTCCCAGCGCCCCCGGGACGATTACACGGAGCTGGGTATGGGGGAGATGGGGGGGACAGGGGGGTCCCCTATTCCCAGAACCCCCGGGCCGATGACACGGAGCTGGGTATGGGGGGTGTCACGGAGTCCCCGGGCGATGCTCTGGAACTGCTCCCCACCAAGCCAGGCAGGACTCTGGGGCGTCTCCTCTCCCTCGGAGCAGACTGTCTGCAGGGCAAGGAGCTCCCACGGCTTCACCTCCTGGGAGCATTCAGCATCTGCCCCTCCGGGTGCTTCCCACAGCGAGTCGCCCAGGTGGGGTTCCTGTTCCCAGCGCCCCCAGGCCGACGACACGGAGCTGAGAATGCGGGGAGATGGGGGGGACAGGGGGTCCCCTAGTCCCAGCGGGGAGGGGGGGCACTGGGGAAGGGGTAATGGGGCTTTGGGGCCCAGAGCCGTGGGGTATGTAGGACGCGCAAGAGGGGGAGGCTCGGGGCACAAGGCTGCCTCAGGGGAGGCTGGGGGGGGGGGGGGTGTTGCTGCCCAAGGGACGTTTGATGGGGGTGGGGCTGTATTTGGGGGTCTGACACACACCCCGTTCCCAGAGTGGCGCCAGAGCCGGTCGGGCCGAACCCTCCTGCAGGACGAGGATGCGACGAGCCGCATTGAGGGCGACTGGAAACAGCTCAACACTCTGGGGCACTACCAGGTGGGGTGGGGACCCCCCCGAGCCGCTCCCCAGAGCCCCCCACTGCCCCCCAGAACCTCCCTGCTCCCCATCCACACCTCAACTGGAAGCAGCTCAATATGCTGGGGCTCTACCAGGTGGGGCAGGGACCCCCCAGAGCCCCCCCACTGCCCCCCAGCCCCTGCTCTCCGCACTGCCTCCACAGAGCCCCCCGCTCCTCCCATAATCTCCTGCTCCCCCCCCATCCGCACCCCAAATGGAAATGTGTCAATGCGCTAGGGCTCAACCACGTGGGACAGGCCCCCACATAGGGCCCCCTCATTCCCCCCCCCCATGGCCCTACACCTCCATCCCGACCCCACACCCTGCCTGGAATTGCGTCAGCGCACTGGGGCAGGGACACCACCCCCTATATCGTCCCCAGACAGTCCCCCATGGCCCTCCCCCGCCCCCTCACCTGCTGCCTCTCCCCCAGGTGACCGATGGCTCCAAGGTGGCCCTAACGCCCCGGCAGGTTTCGGGGTGCAACCTGCCCAACTCCTGCACCTTCAGCCGCTCCCTGAGCCGCTACGGTAAGGCGCCCTGGACTCCCCAAGAGACCCACCCATCCCTGCCCCGCCTGCCCCACAGAGACCAACACCCCACCCCCTGCCTGACAGGGGGCCTGTGCTGCCCTTAGGGTGACCAGACAGCAAGTGTGAAAAATTGGGACGGGAGTGGGGGTATTAGGAGCCTATATAAGAAAAAGACCCAAAAATCAGGACTGTCCCTATAAAATTGGGACATCTGGTCACCCTAGCTGCCCTAGAGTGACATGGCGTTGTGGGAGGGTGGGGCTGGGACTTGGGGAGCTGGGGGGAGTGGCTGCCCCCCACATCCCAGACACCTTGTTCAGCCCCTGCCCCCCGGGCCCTACCTGCCCCAATCAGAAGACCTGCCCTGATCCCCCCAGCCCCTTATCCCATCCAGACTGGGCGAGGGGTAGTCAAAATGGCCTCCCCCGTGCTGCTGGATGGGCGGGGAGGGGGCTCTGGGCTCCGACGCCTCCCCATGACCCGTCCCCCCGCCCCAGAGAGCCTCCTGCGGCCATCCAGCAGCCCCGACAGCCTGCGCTCCCGCGCCCCCATGTTGAGCCCCGAGCGCGACGGGGGCACCCGGCTCTGGCACCTCGTCCGCAGCCACGACCCGCTGGGCGACCCCAAGGAGGGGGGCAGCAAGATGGTGTCGGAGATCTACCTCACCCGGCTCCTGGCCACCAAGGTATGGGGTGCAGGGACCTGGGGGTCATGTCCTGGGCTGAGAGGAATTGGGGTGTGGGGGCAGGGTCCAGGGGCTGTGCTGGGGGTTGGGGGGCCAGGGGCTGTGCGGGGGGGCCGGGCCAGGCCTCAGGGCTGGGGGCCGTGCAGGGGGCGGGGCAGGGCTGTGCCGGGGGGGAGCATGCGGGAGGGGGCGGGGCCATGTGTGGCAGGGGGGCCCGGGCCAGTCTGACCCCCGGCGCCCCCAGGGCACGCTGCAGAAGTTCGTGGATGACCTGTTCGAGACGCTGTTCAGCACGGCACACCGGGCCAGCGCCCTGCCCCTGCCCATCAAGTACATGTTCGACTTCCTGGACGAGCAGGCGGATCGGCGCCAGATCAGCGACCCCGACGTGCGGCACACCTGGAAGAGCAACTGGTGAGACCCAAGGTCCCGCCCCCGAAATGCCGACAGCGGCAGCGGAAGGTCCCGCCCCCAAATTTCCACGGACGACCGGGGCGCCGGCGCCCCCCAAATAGCAGCGCCCTAGGCGACCGCCTAGGTCGCCTAATGGGTTGCGCCGGCCCTGCCCGGAGTGGCCTGGGGGCTCCGACCGCCCCGCCTGCCCCTGCGGTTCTGGGTGAATGCAATCAGGGTGTTGGGGGGCTGTGGGGGTGTCGGGGGTCCCGGGGGGGTCTCTGGCACTCTCTGACCCCCTGCCCCTCCTGCCCCCGCAGCCTGCCCCTGCGGTTCTGGGTGAATGCAATCAGGGTGTTGTGGGGGTGTTGGGGGTCCCGGGGGGGGTCTCTGGCACTCTGACCCCCACCCCCCCCGGCTCCCCTGCAGTTCTTGGTGAATGTGATGAGTGAGTTGGGGGGCTGTTGGGGTGTTGGGGAGGGCCATGGGGGGGCTGGGGCTCCCGGGGGGGTCTCTGGCACTCTCTGACCCCCTGGCCCCCCAGCCTGCCCCTGCGGTTCTGGGTGAACGTGATCAAGAACCCGCAGTTTGTGTTCGACGTGCACAAGAGCAGCATCACGGACGCGTGTCTCTCCGTGGTGGCCCAGACGTTCATGGACTCGTGTTCCACGTCGCCCCAGCGCCTGGGCAAGGACTCGCCTTCCACCAAACTGCTCTATGCCAAGGACCTGCCCGGATACCGCGGCTGGGTGGAGCGGTGAGTGGGGGGGAGCCAGGCAGGGGGCAGAGTGGGGGGGCAGCGAGAGCTGGGGGCACACTGCAGGGGGGAGTGGGGGGCAGGGGAGGGGCTGCGATGAGCGGAGGGGTTGGGGGGAGTGGGCGACGTAGGGGGCTCCCTGTGTGGGGAGAAGCGGGGGAGGGGCCTCAGGATACAGGGGTTGGGGGGTAGAAGGCGTAGTGGGGCCGTGGGGGGAAGGAGCAGTGGGGGGAGATGACCCTGCCCCCCCTCACCCTCTGCCCCCCAGGTACTACCGGGACATCACCAGGATGGCGCCCATCAGCGACCAGGACATGGACGCCTACCTGGGCGAGCAGTCGCGGCTCCACGCCGGGGAGTTCAACACACTGGGGGCGCTGGGGGAGCTCTACCAGTACGTGGGGCGCTACCGCCAGGAGGTGAGACCCCTGACCCCCCCATTGCTGCCCCCCCCTGCTCCCCACCCCCTGAACCCCACCATCCCCCTCGCCAACCCCGCCCGGCGCTGGGGGAGCCCCCGGCCCACTGTCCCCCCTGCCCCCCCGGTCCCACCAACCCCGCCCGGTGCTGGGGGAGCCCCCGCCCCCCTGCCCCCCCAGTCCCACCAACCCTGCCCGGCGCTGGGGGAGCCCCCGCCCCCC
>QXTE01000590.1:149957-163000 GCA_003942145.1 Platysternon megacephalum
GGTTCCTGGCAGTGCCGGGGGTGTGAGATGGGGAGGGTTTGTGGGGGAGGTTCCTGGGGGATGGATGGGGGGCACTGGTGGGGGTGGGGGGTGTTGGGTG
The DNA here is from genome assembly GCA_003942145.1 of Platysternon megacephalum. Lineage (NCBI taxonomy): Eukaryota > Metazoa > Chordata > Testudines > Platysternidae > Platysternon > Platysternon megacephalum. The sequence goes on from QXTE01000590.1 coordinate 150,058, forward strand.
AGGCAGGTTCCTGGCAGTGCCGGGGGTGTGAGATGGGGAGGGTTTGTGGGGGAGGTTCCTGGGGGATGGATGGGGGGCACTGGTGGGGGTGGGGGGTGTTGGGTGAGGCAGGTTCCTGGCAGTGCCGGGGGTGTGAGATGGGGAGGCTTTGTGGGGGAGGTTCCTGGGGGATGGATGGGGGGCACTGGTGGGGGTGGGGGGTGTTGGGTGAGGCAGGTTTCCTGGCAGTGCCGGGGGTGTGAGATGGGGAGGGTTTGTGGGGGAGGTTCCTGGGGGATGGATGGGGGGCACTGGTATGGTTTGTCAGTCCTGGGCTGGGGTGTAGCTCCCCACTCCAGCCTCCCCCCCCCATTTTCCCTAGGTCTCCCCGGATGAGCGCGTCAGCACCCTGAAGCGCCTGGTCTCGGAGAAGTTGAACGTCCCAGTCTCTCAGCAGCGGCTGCTTTTCAAGGGCAAGGCCCTGTCAGGTGGGTGCCCGTTCCCGGGGCACACGAGTCTGCAGACAGGCAGCCCTCAGAGGGGCACGACTGCTCCCCATATGTCTTGTTACACTGAAATGTCATGACAACGCATATAATTACTAACACCAGCCATTTCATCGCCCACCCGCTTCATCTAATCTCATTCGGTGCGGCTGCCTCTGGGGTGGGGCAGGGGGTGTTTATATGGGGACTCCTTGCCTGGTGCCAAGATGCAGGGAGCCAAGTATCAGAGGGGCAGCTGTGTTACTCTGTATCCACAAAAACAAGGAGGAGTCCAGTGGCACCTTAAAGACTAACAGATTTATTTGGGCATAAGCTTCCGTGGGTAAAAAACCTACTTATTTTTACCCATAAAAGCTTCTGCCCAAATAAATCTGTTAGTCTTTAAGGTGCCACCAGACTCCTCATTGTGTTTGAAGATGCAGGGAGTTGGTTACATGGAGACTCCCGTACTGAGTCTCACCCGGTACTGAGACGCAGCCCCTCTGGGGTGGGGCAGGGTGTGTTTATACTGGGACCCCTCGCCCAGTGCTGAGACATGCCCGCCCCGCACCTGTGGCAGGGCGCAGGGGCTGGTTATCCAGGGACCCTTCACCGGGCGCTGAGACGCAGCCCCTCTGGGGTGGGGTAAGAGTTGTAATGCTCCATAATTTCTGTTTTTCAGTGGTGTGGGGGGTGCCTTTATCTTGGGGTCTCACAGTCCCGGGGGTCCCTGTGAGCTGGGGGGAATGGGAGCTCATGGCCCCTCTGCCACCCCCACAGATGAGCACCGGCTCTCGGACTATTCCATCGGCCCCGAGTCCAAGCTGAACCTGGTAATCAAGCCACCGGAGAAGGCTTCCCCCGAGGAGCCGGGGCACAGGGGACCCCCGCCACCATTCCTGACCATCTGGCACCCGCTGGGCCAGGTCCTGGCGCGGCACTTCAGCACGGCCGACGCGGAGAAGGTGCTGGAGCAGCTGCAGAAGGTGATGCCCTGGCGCAGAGGGAGCTGTAGGCTGGGGGGATTCCTGGATGGGTCATTGCATCCTTGAAACCCACCTGGCACTAGGACGCGGCGCCTCTGGGGTGGGGCTGGTTATCGAGGGACCCAGCACTGAGATGTGGCCCCTCCGGGGTGGGACACGGGCTGGTTATCCGGGGACCCAGCACTGACGGTGGGGCAGGGAGCTACAGGGATCCCAGTGCCCCCCCTTCCCCTACACCCTGGGGGTTGCCGTGCTAACCCCCCTCTCCCTCCAGGATTATGAGCGGAGCCTTCGCCTGCTGAGCCTGGACGACATTGAGCGGCTGGCCACGCGCCTGCTGCATCCGGAGGTGGCTGATGCGGTGGAGATGGGATTCCTGGACTAGTGCCCAGACAGCCGTGGGCCCGGGGGGAAGACTTCAGCCCGGCCCTCCCTGCACCTGGAACAAGGAGCCTGCAGGCAGGGCCCAATAGGGGGCTTGGGGTCCCTCTGCCCCCTCCTCACACCTCTGAACTGCTGCTAAGGAGCCTGTCTGTGTCTCCCATTCCCCATTAAAGATGATGGTGGGTGTGAGACCTGCCCAGCTCTGCATGATGTGTTAACTGGGGTGGGGCAGGGAGGGGGCCGGTTATCTGGGGTCACCTCGCCTGGGGCCACCTCTGGGGTGGGGGTAGGGGGCCAGTTATCTGGGCATCCCTTGTGGGGTGCTGACATGGCCCTTCTGGGCCTGGACAGGGGCCAGTTCCTCAGGAACCCCTTGCCCAGCGTCGGGACACGGCCCCTCTGCTGTGGGGCATGGGGCTGGTTATGGGGGGGCCCCTCACCGGGTGATCCCCATCTCTGTCCCCATGGGGCAACTGTGTCCTCTAAGTCCTCGCCCCCCCATAGCACCCCCGTGCTGAGGGTGAAGAAGGAAGAAGCTGTTTTTCAGCCAGGCTGATGCTGGAGGTAAATTTGCCCCGTGGGGGCGGGGGTGGGAACACGGCGAATAGGGCTGGGACTGGGGAGGGGGGGTGCTGCTGAAGGGCCCTGTGATTGGGGTGTGACTTGCTGGGGGGGGGCGCTGGGGGGTCACCCCTGCACAAGAGGGTAGGTCTCTGCCCCCTGCCCGGTGGGGGGGGGGGGGGGGGGGGGGGGGGGGGGGGGGGGGGGGGGGGGGGGGGGCGCTGGATTTCCCCCACTGGGGGGTCACCCCTGCACAAGAGGGTAGGTCTCTGCCCCCTGCCCGGTGGGGGAGGTTGGGGGGCTCTGGGCACCGCCCTGCAGTGGGGGGGTGAGGGCAGTGGCTGCCTGGGGCCCCTCAGGAGAGGGGGTGATGCTGGGGGGGGGGGCTCAGCTGGGGGTCACTGTGGAGGGCGGGGGGGGCCCTGCAGGCGGGTCTCAGGGAGGGCGAGTTCCGGGTGGGGGGCGGGATTGACGTGTGCAAGGGCGGGGCCTGGCCGAAAACTCCGCCCCCTTGTGTCACGTGGGGCGGAGCCGTGGCCGGGATGGAAGAAGCTGGAGCAGCGCGGGCCGGGCTGGGCTTGTATCCGTGGGGCGAGTAGGCGCAGAAGGGGCCGGGGGGGTGAGGGGGCTGTGGGCAGGTCTGGGGGTGCAGAAGGGGCTGGGAGGATTTGGGGGGATGAGGGGGCTGTGGGCACATCTGGGGTGCAGAAGGGGCTGGGATGATTTGGGGGGGTGAGGGGGCTTTGGGGAGGTCAGGGGCCTGTGGGGGTCTCTTGGGGAGGGGGCTGTGGGGGGTCTCCCCCATGCCCCATGGGACTGGCCATGTCTCTCACCTGCCCCCCCCAGTTTTTCCCCACTCCCTTTTTCCTTAACCTCCCCCCCCCCACAGCACCTTGAGTGTCCCATTTCCATCCCCCTTGGAGGCCCAAATCGCTCATGGCTCCCTGGCCCCTGACTCTGAGCCCCGCAAGGGGGGGATCAGCAAAGAACTGATGGTGACCGAGAACTTCCTACACGTGTGAGTGAGCCCCCCCCATGGAGACCAACCCTCACTAGGGGCTGCAGGTCGAGCACCGGCAGAGCTGGGGTGGGGGGGGCAGGGCTGGGCTAGCAGGGGCTGCAGGTCGGGGGCTGGGCTAGCAGGGACTGTGGGTCATGAGGGGTACTGGCTAAGCTGGGTTTAGGGGGGGCTCCCCTCCCACCTCACCCCCTATCCTCCTACCAGGCGCTGGAAAGCAGACGAGGCCCGGATCCTGCGTGTTTCCATCAGCTCCTTCCTGGACCATCTCTCCCTGGTGATACAGACCATGGAGATGTTTGGGCCACCGGTACCCCGATAGCACCTGCCCTCTGGCACCCTGGGGATCCAGGGGTGAGGCAAGAGGCTGGGACGACGTCCTCTCGGCCCCCACTGCCTTGAAGATGCTGGAGCCGGTGCTGCTGGGGGTGCAGGCCAGGTGTCAGCTGGACTGTCCTGGTCGGGGGGGGGGGGGGGGGGGGGGGGGGGGGGGGGGGGGGGGGGGGGGCCCNGGGTGTGACAGAGACGGTCCCTGCATCTGGCCAGCACCTTGGACTGGTTTCAGCTCTGAGGCTAGAAGAGCCTGGGGGGAGGGGGGTGTGGGGGCACAATGCTGGGGGGTGGGGGCTGGGGGACTCTGTGCAGGGGGCTCTGTATAGACCTCACCCATGTTGTGATAAACTCTGCAATAAATGGCGCTGTGGAACCCTCTGAATATAAGCAGGAAAAAGACCCTCCCCTCCCCGTGCTGGGATCCACCCCTTGAAGCAGCCCCCACTGGAACCTCCCCCAGCACAGCCCGCTGGGGTCCTCCCACAGCCCCCCCTGCCAGGAACCTCCCCAGGATACCCCTCTGGGATCAACCTTCTCCTGGGACCCCCCATATACAGCCTCCCTCCCGGGAACTGTCTCCTCCCTTTGGTTAATGAGCCCTGCTGCCCCCTACGCAGCCCTCCCTGGGATCCTCCTTCCGCCCAACATGGGAGATGGGACCCTCCCAAAGACCCACAAACAGCGTCTCCCAGAATCCACCTCTGCAGCCTGCAGGCCCCCTACCCCCCCCCCCCCAATGGGACATGTGCCCCATGCTGGCAGGTGAAGGGTTAACAGGCAGCTGAGTGGCCCAATTAGCCCATCCTGGAGAGGGGTGGAAGGCAGCTAATTAAGGATGAGGTGCAGGCTTGGTGGTTTGGCTCCTATAAAGGAAGAGGACTAGGGTGCACTGGCTGGAAGGCAGAGACAGAGGGTGTGTGTTCCTATACTGCTGGAAAGCCTGCTTCTATCAGTGCAGTCTGTCCATGCTGCGGGGTCACTCTGGTGTGGTCTGTCCCATAGACACCCCTGTGGCCAGGGTTGTAGGGTGGTCCCCTGAGGGAGGGACAAGGAATTGGGGTGACCTTAATGAAGGCGGGGCTAATTTCACAATTAATTTTATATTTTTATTTTTAAAAACAAAAATGTATTTAATTACAAAAAATCTCCATTTTTGAATTAAGACTATGACACCCCCTATTTTGCGGATGCTTCCCCGGGGGAACGTAGGTGCCTGCAGCGTTGGGGGCAGCTGAGTGGGGGTTTTGTTAATGCCAGGGGGGCGTAAATGCTGGAAGTGCCCCTTGCGACTCCAGCCCGCAATGTTCTGTTGCCCCCCATCCACTGGAATCGACGTCCCAGCACTGAAGTGGGGCAGGCTGCACGGGGAACGCTGGCAGAGTCACTGCCCAAGAGCTCGTATTTGAGACAGGTTTCAGAGGGATTCCGAATGCCGCTGACCATTTGCCGCCTGTAGTACGGGTTTGGTTATGAAGGGGATGTCCACACTTCAGACACCCCATCAGTGCAGCGTCAGCGTAGACGCTACCTACTCTGACAGGGGGCGGGGGGGTTTCCCATCGGCACAGGTAATCCACCTCCCCAAGAGGATGTAGCCAGGTTGATGGGAGAATTCTTCCGTCTACTTAGTGCTGTTTACACCAGGGGTGGGTCGGTGTTGCTGCATCTCTCGGGTTTTTCACACAGTAGCTGCACTGATGTAAGTTCCTAGTGCAAACCAGGCCTAAGAGATTGGCTGGTATGCTCGACACGCATGCTCGCTCTCTTCCCCCCTCCCCCCCACCCGTGGGAAGCTGACTGGCAGCTATTAACACCTGCGTAGGATTGTACACACAATAGCTCTGAGGACTGACTCTGCTGAGCGCAAGGCCTGATACTGGTCTTTCTAGAAAACTTTCCGCAAAGGCCTAGTCTGCACTAGGAAGCCCGTCGGTCAGGGGTGTGGAAAATCCAGTGTTGTCCCAATTCCCGGTGGAGACAGCGCTAGCTGCCTAGCTCCTGCCTCTCGGGGCAATGGGTATCCTATGTGGACAGGAGAGCCAGTCCCATCGGCGCAGGGCGCGCCTATGCTGTAGGGCCAAGTGTAGACAAGCTCAGCGAAGGTGCACACTAAAGGGGTATGCACCAGTCATGGTCCGAAAGCCAGAAGAGAAGAGAGGTAACTGAGTGAGCAACGGGCTGCACCTCATCGCATTTGACCTGCAGGTTGTTCGGGGACATAATCTGCCCCAGGTTTGTACATGGGGCCCATGTCTCTGAGATAGACCTGCTGGGAGCCGCCCGCACAACGGCTCAGCGTGGGGTCAGCCAGGGGCATGCTGATGTTTGCCAAGGTGAGGAGAGGCCCTGGACTGATGCAAAGGACTTGGGGAGAGAGACTCCCCGCTCCTAGAACGTTCTTGGGGCTGCTCCTCTGGGCGGTAGGCGCTCGGGTGGGTTTTGAAGTAGCTGCTGATTCCTTTCTCGCTAAGAGCGCTGCCACAATTCACGCCTGTGGGCAGAGATCTTAAGAGATTCTGGCCACCCAGTTAGTGGCAAGTAGAAGCCGCAAGGATCAGTCGTTGCTGCTGTTTGGGAGCTGGATGGAAGAACGCTGCTGTTGGCTTCACACCTCACCCACAGCTGAGCAGCGGAGTGAGAGCGGTTGCAGGGGGTAGTGTGGGAGCAGAGGAATTCACAGCCGCTGTCTCCAGGCCCTGGTGTCGGTGCGACTGCATCATTCACCCCCCGTGCAGACAGCACTGTCGAAGGGCAGGCTTCTCCCATCGACACAGCTGGTGCTCCCACCTCTCCAGTACTGGTCTGCAGGCTCCAGGAATTAAAGATTGTCATGTGATGAAACCTCCAGGAATCCGTCCAACCAGAACTGGCCACCCTACGATGGCCTCTCGGGGAGGCAGGGGACCTGTGATGACAGGAGAACCCCTTTGATGCTTATGGTCTGGCTACTGGTGTCAAAGCTCTGAGCCGCAGACGCATTAAAGGGCCCCCAGTTATAGGGGAGGCGGTGACAGAACCCCTTCCCGGTCTGGGGGAGCCCACAAGTGTCAGGCTCAGGTGACTAGAAAGAAAGGCAAACTAAAGGGGAGTGTAAATCTGTCCCTATGTGTCTTGACAGGCCTATAAGCATAGGGCTGGTGTCCATACCAAAGCATCTCAATTATTCCAGTATCTCTATTGTATTGTTTTCATAGAGCCACAGGGTTAGCAGGGACCGCAAGGGTCAGCTAGTCTAACCCCTGCTGAGATGCAGGATTTGTTGGGTCTAAGCCATCCCAGACAGCTGGTTCCAGCCGCCTTTGGAAAACCTCCAATGAAGGCTCTTCCACAACCTCCCTTGGTGTCTGTTCCACTGTCCTACTGTTCTTAGTTAGGAAGTTTTCCCCGAGGTTTAATCTAAATCTGCTCTGCTGTAGTTTGAACCCATTGTCTCTTGTCCTGCCCTCTGTGGCCAGAGAGAATAATTTAACCACGCTGACAGTTGGGAAGTTTTTCCTAATATCCAACCTAAACCTCCCTTGCTGCAATGTAAGCCCATTGCTTCTTGTCCTACCCTCAGCGATTAAGAACAATTCTTCTCCCTCCTCCTTGTAACAACTATTTATGTACTTGAAAACTGTTATGTCCCCTCTCAGTCTTCTCTTCTCCTGACTAAACAAACCCAATGTTTTCAATCTTCCCTCATAGGTCATGTTTTCTAGCCCTTGGATCATTTTTGTTGCTCTTCTCTGGACTTTCTCCAATTTGTCCACATCTTTCCTGAAATGTGGCGCCCAGAACTGGACACAATACTACAGTTGAGGCCTAATCAGCACGTTTTATATGTTTTATACATCGCTCTAGTAGCTTCCCAGGGATTGAGGTCAGGCTGGTTGGTCTATAGTTCCCCAGCTCCCCCCTTTTTAAAGATGGACACCACGTTAGGCCTGTGTGAGGCGTCCATCTTTTTTGGTGAATTTGTCTGGCACTGTTCTCACAAAACTGGCCTTCCGCTGTTTTGTTAATTGATTCCCCGTTTGTACATCCCAGGATCCCAATAGCTCTTTTGGCTATGTTGTCACACTGGGAGCTGATTAGCCACTTCCTTCCCCCCCGCTCCCAAATCCTTCTCAGAGTCGCTGCTTCACAGGATCGAGTCCCCCAGCCCCTAGGTGCGGTCGACGTTCTTTGTTCCTAGATGGATACATTTCCATTTACCAGTGTTAAAATGCATCTCGTTCGCTTGCGCCCCGTTTGTCAAAGGGTCCAGGTTGCTCTGTATCGGTGACCTGTCCTCTTTATTGTTTTTAAGGTCAGGCTTGACAAAGGTTTTTAAGGTCAGGCTTGACAAAGCCCTGGCTGGGCTGATTTAGTTGGGTTTGGTCCTGCTTTGAGCAGGGGGTTGGACTAGATGACCTCCTGAGGTCCCTTCCAACCCTGAGATTCTATGATTCTATGATTTACCACTCTGCTCATTTTGTGATCTACAAACTGTACCAGTGATGACTTTGTTTTCTCCCAGGTTATCGATGAAAATGGTCAATAGCGTAGGGCCAAGAATCAGTCCCTGAAGGATCCCACTAGAAACACACCCACTTGAAGGTGAGTCCCGTTTATCTCATTGTGCACCCTGTTAGTGTGCAGCCCAAGCCGGGGAAGGGAATGATCCAACCAGCAGCCCAAATTCAGTGATGAAACCTGGTCACGTCCACCTGAGGCATATCATGCATACGCTAAGGAGATTGGTTCCAACGGATTTACAGTGCAATCAGTCTGGTTTTAGGGTGATATTTTTTAATCCAAATGTTGTGTGGTACCAAGTCAAAGACCTTACCGAAGTCTAAGTACATGACAGCAATACGATTACTTTATCAATCAACCTTGTAATCTCATTTAAAAAAATCAAGCTAGTGTGACTGGACCTATTTTCCAGAAACCCACGTTGATTGGCATTAATTATATTATCCTCCTTTAGTTCTTTATATAATCACATCCCATGTCAGTTACCCCATTATTTTGCCTGGGGTTGATGTCAGGCTGCCAGACCTATAATTACCAAGGTTGCCCCATTTACCTTTTTAAAAATATTGGCACAACATTAGCTTTCTTTCACAGTGCTGGAACTTCCTCGGCCAACTCTTTCAAAACTCTTGGATGCATAGCTCAGTGGTTTGAGCATTGGCCTGCTAAACCCAGGGTGGTGAGCTCAATCCTTGAGGGGGCCATTTGGGGATTTAGTTGGGGATTGGTCCTGCTTTAAGCAGGGGGTTGGACTAGATGACCTCCTGAGGTCCCTTCTAACCCTGAGATTCTATGATGTTATCCATACCAACTGATTTTAAAATGTCTAACTTTAGTAGTTGCTGTTTAACATCCCCCTGAGGTACAACTGGAACTGAAAGAGTTTCATCATAGGCTATGACTGCATCAGTGCCGGAGTCCTAAAAAATAAGTTCCAGAACACAAAATTTCAACAAGAATACCTTACAATTGACCCAGTGGAGCCAGAGTCTGCTGCAGCACAACCAGGAGCTGCTGCTGCTACTGACCTTGATGTGGGTGAGTGCCCTGGGAGTGTCTGGGGGAGGCTCACAGAACCAGGGGGTGGTTGTCCCACTTTCACTGGTGACACCCGAACACTGGGTGGGGTGCTGGGGCCTGAAGAGGGGAGTGGATGGGGAAGCAGTGAGGAGGTATGAAAGGGAACATGGGAGGGCACGGAAGATTGGTGGGAGGTCTGTACCTTCCTTTGCCACCTGGATCCAGCCCAGGTCTGGGAGTGTGGGCGGTGGGATGGGGTATGGTCCTGTGGGGCAGGGGGAGCAATGCGAGGATAGTGATAGGGGTGGTGCAGTGGGGAAGTTGGGAAAAGTCCCTTGTGAACCCGTTTGCAGGGATCCAGGGGGAACCAGCTGAACCCCCATTTGCTGCAGCAGGGGGTATGGGGCTGGGTCCCATTCCAGGGCACTGGTTCATGGTGACGGGAACGTCTCTCTGCATCGCCTGGCCAGGATTTACGGTTCTTGCTGTTCAGCTCCCTCTAGGGATTGGTGGGCAGTCGTTCTGCCCTGCTTCTTCACCTACACTTGCCCCCCAAGATGGAGCCGCTGCGAGACATCCAGGTTTATCGGCGACGAGGTGGGTTTTGTGCCACAGTCATCTACCATCACACAGAGCGGGACATACACCTGGCCGTATGGGGCTGCATCACCATGGTCAGAAGTACCGGAACGGCCTCCTGGATCATTTTGACATGAGGTGAACCCTGGACTGCATCATCTGCTTTTCTTTTCCTAAATACAGAGCCTTTTCTGCATTAGTACTGACAGTTCTATCATTTCTATCTAGTAATGGAGCAATACCATTGCTAAGATTCTCTTTGTTCCTAATATGAGTTTTAAAAAATCATCTTCATGTTGTCCTTAACTGTACTGGGAATAGATTTGTTTCCTTATGCCCTTTTGCTTCCCTTATCAATTTTCTACATTTCCTAGGTTCTGGTTTATATTAATCTTTCCTGTTCTTCCATTTGTGTGTACACATATATATATATATAAACTCTTTCCTCTCCAATCAGACCCACAAGCTCCACCTCTAGCTGAGGGAGGTCCAGTTCTTAAGGCACCAGGGACCATGCTGCGAACCAGACCCTCTTGCGTAATTATGATCCCTGCATTTCAGCCCGAGATGCCACCTGAAAGGTGTTGCAATGCTATGCTGCCGTGAGTGGAATATTGCTCAGAGCTGAGGAAATTTCCCATCCTTTATTTTGACATACAAAAGTGTTGCTACCAAAATATCTCCCGCCCCGCCCCATCTCCTCCACCCCATGCATCATCCAACACACCTTGGTCTTCTAGGGCACACCACAGAGTCTCTCTGAACGGGCCGGCCCATCTCCCCTTTAGAGAGGGGGGCTGCATTTGGCTAATGGAGCCTGATCTCCCCCCCACACCCCATGCATCCTCTTCTCCAAGGGACTGGAAGCCCTGTCTGAAGCTCGTGAGACAAGAAGGGAAGCTATCTACTGGGGAGAGCAGGGGCTGTTGACTAATTTACATATGAACTGTGGATAATTTGGGGACAGTAGGGTATGATTTTGGCTAATTGTTGTAGTTGGGGCCCATATTTTGGAGACTGTTCTGTTGGGAGCCCCCTGGACGAGGTCTGGACCATGACTGGGCTTGTGGGTCATGCTGACGAGGACAACTGTTTGCCAAAGTCAGGGGGGAAAAAATGGTGTCCCCCCAGGTTGTTGGGGGGCACGTTACCTTAGGTGTCAGGGATGGTATTTGAGGCCGTTAATGCCATCGCTTTTTTTCCTCCAAGGCCTGGGCCAAGAAAAGCAGCGCCGCTGAACTGGTTCCTGGCTGAAAAGTAGAGTCTGGATGCAGCAAAACAAGATCTCTTCCCTGCTGAGAAGCAGCCTCTGCAGTGGGAGCAGAGCAGCAGCCCAGGTCTCCAGGGAGAGCTGCCAGTGGTGGAGGAAGCACCAGTCGTGGGTGAGATCTATGCTCCGCAACTACCAACTGTGCGCCAAGGGACAGAACAAAATGGCAGCGTAGGCTGCTAACTGAGTGGGGAGCCAGGCTGGTGCCCATACTGCATTAGCCACTCAGTGCACCCATCACTTCCCTTCCACCTTGAAATTCTTTAGGGTGCAGGTGTCACCCCAGGTAACAATCCAAGCCAGCTCTTTGCACAAATGGGTTTTATTCCGTAACACCAACCCACCATCGGAGCGGCTCAGATACACAGGCAGCAAAGAACAGGGGGAGGGTGTGTGTGTGGTGTCTCTGCCACTGTCCCTCTCCCCCCCCCCCCCCCAGGGAGTAGAAACACTCAGCTTCTCCGGACACCCCCACGGGTCAGCAGGGGTGTTTGTGACACCAAGTGAGTAAGTCAGGCTCTGGGCAGGTAGGGGTGCCCCCCTGGAGCCATGCTGGGAGAGCAGAGCAGAGCCCAGGGCTTGGTTTGTGGGCACAGCCTCCCCTCACCAGAGCTGCGTCTCCCGTATCTCAGAGATGGTCTGGCTGGCTCGCTGCAAGGCCTGATGGGAGACAGAAGACATTAGCACAGGCAGGGGGCAGAGAGACCACCCCCCACACACACTCCTCCCCTCACCTGGAGCAGCCCAGCAGCCTCCTTGCGCTGCTGTGCCATGTCCTCTGACTCTGTGAGCAGCATGTCCAGCAGCTGCTGCTTGTATAGCTGCCCAACCAGCTGGCTCTGCAGATGGTCCTTGACGTAGTTCACCAGGAAATGCATGACCGTCTTGGGGACGCTGTGCGGGAGGAGCAGAGGTCACAAGGGCGCCCATCTAGAGCCCTTTCAACTCCCCGTGGCCCTTAAGGGTCCAGGAGAGGGACTGCAGCTTCACCCCCTCGTCCCCCCCACATCTTACCTGTCCTGGATGCTTTTGCGCACAATGAGGAAATAGGATTTGATGAGTCTGCGGATCACCTCGCAATCCCGCTGTTCCCGCTGGCTCAGCTTCCGTGTGGCCGGCATGGGCTGTGGGAAGAGAGAGAGGGCACGGGACTTCAAGGGAAATGGGGGTCCCACCACGCAGGGCCTTCGCCCAGGGATAACAGTAGTAAGGTTATAAACCAGGCAATCTCCAGTAGCACAACGCTGGGATCACACGCAAAGGTCAGAAAATTCTCCAACAAGGAGGTGGGTCGAAGCTGAAGCTAGAAATATTGAGACTGGAAATAAGGCAGAAATCGTTAAGAGTGAAAGAATGGATTGTGGTGCATTGTCCAGCACTGGCCAGCTTTTCCCTAGGAATAACTTTGGAGCAGTTCTCTGGCCTGTGGGTGTTGCGGGGTGTGTGTGTGTGTCAGACTAGATGATCAGGATGGTCCCTGCTGGCCTTGGAAGCAAAGCAGCTCTGGAAAGGCACAAAGGGAGCCCGAGCAACGAGGTTGGCCCAGACACAGGTCTCCTGCTGTCACTACCTCACCATCACCTGCCTGTGTGGGGAGGGGGTAACTCACCGGGTCCAGCAGATTGACAGCATGGGAGCGACTGGGGCTGGAATACATGGGGGGCTGGGCATTCCCCTTGGGCTTCTCCTCCATGCCAGCATCTTCCACTTTGTCACTCTTCCAACGCCGGATCCCCTCCGCAGGGGGGTCATTCTGGGGAGAGCAGAGACCAGCTGGCCACCAGCATGTCATGGGGGGGGTGGGCGGGGGGGTGACACTGGTGCCCAG
>QXTE01000590.1:165001-194997 GCA_003942145.1 Platysternon megacephalum
CGCCGGGGCGGGGTACCTGCGTGTTGTAGGTGGAGCGGGGCTGGATAATGGGGGGGGTGAGGGTCGCCGGGGCGGGGTACCTGCGTGTTGTAGGTGGAGCAGTGCTGAATGATGCGCTGCAGCTCCTCGTGCACCAGCTCCACACAGCGCAGGCTCGGGTCCTCCAGACGCTTGATCTGACGTTTCACCAGCAGCTCAAAGGAGACCTCGGGCACGAAGAGGGCGGGACGGGGGCCCTGGGGGGGGAGGCAGGGACCTCATCAGAGCAGCGGCTTCTCCAGTGGGGATAGAGAGACACCCCCACCCCAGTCACCACCCAGCCTCATCCCATTCTCCACTCCCCTGGGGCACAGAAAGCCAGAAGGGGGCTATTCAGGACACAAGGGGGTAGCCGGTCCCAGGCAGCCACAGCGAGATGGGACTGAGGGTTTTGTGGGGTGGGCACCCCCAGGGGCACGTCCCACTCCAGGGGACTGGAAGAGGGGCACATACACACGCTCGCCCCGCAGTCCACTATGGTCTGTTACCCCCCCGTCATAGCTCGGTACCATCCCCAACACGGTGAAAGAATAGGGAAGAGGTCCATACCGTGTAGAGTCAGGCGGTGTTACCGTACCATGCAGGGCTGGGGCATGGTAAGGGGCACCATGGGGGGCTGGCAGCCACGGTGGCAGGGGCGCTCCGGCAAGGAAAGGGGGACAGAAGGGGCAGGCCAAGCCAGGGGCTAGCCTTCCGAAGCCAGCTGTTCACACGCCGCTCATGGCTTTGCAGTCTCCTCTGTATCATTAACAACAGCTTACGAGGACAGCAGGTGGCATTTGCCATGGTGCTGGGCAGGCCGAGGTCTCTGGTACCAAACCCCGCAGGTCGCTTCGCACTATTTAATGTGGGACAGTGACTGGGCCATGGGAACATCTGTGGCCCATTTATTCCATCTAAATTAATAGAAGAGGGGCCAGTGGAGGGGCACTGCCCGGGGGGGAGGGTACCATACCGTGGCATTGCGAATGGCCGTCAGGATGTCCAGCATTGTGAGCCCAGCCAGCGGGTCGATGGACTCCAGCGTCCGGCCAAATGTCTCGTGGAAGATGTAGCACATGCGGGCACCCCCGCAGCTGGGGAGGGGGAGGGGGGAAGAGACACAGAAGGGTTGGGAGGGGGCATAGAAACAGTAGCCAAAGCACAGGCCCCCCTAAAATGGCCACACACCCCTGCCTCTCAGCCCTGCCCACCCTCATGCCCCCCACCTCTCAGCTCCCAGGTTTCTGCACTGCAGTTCCTGCCCGTGAGGGGGCGCCTCCCCCCAGCACTCACAGCTCTGAGGTCTCGATGTTCCGGGCCGTGCCCTCGATGGTGTGGCAGTACTCGGTGGCGAACTTGGTGATGATCTGCAGCAGCGTGGCGTTCTTGTCCTCGATGGGCTGCCCATAGCTCTGCAGCACTGACTGGTACTGGGCCGTCAGCACATTCACCCGGGTTTTCAGCTCCGGCAGGCAATCCCGGATGTGGTGCATCAGCAGCCTGCGGCGGGGCACAGGAATGAGCCCGTCTAACCCAGCCTCCCTGCTCCTGAATTTCCAGGGAATCATTCTGGCCCCCGGCGCTGACAGCCAGGGCTCAGCTCCTCCACTGGGGTGACTCCAGGGTCTCCTGCTGCCATGTGCTACCCTGCTCCTCCCACTGCCCCCCCCTGCTCCTGGCCATGAGTTCTGCAGGAGAATGTCAGGTATGACACTCACCCACACACCCCTTTCTGGTCAGCTGTAAACGGGCTCACTTCTATTCCGTCTGCTGGGGCAGCACACACCCCTCCGCCCTTTTCCTTCTCTGCAACAGATCCCTTAACTGCAGCCTCCCCAGCCCTAGTCCTCTGGCCCCGATGCCACGCCAGTGCCCCTCGCCAGGGAGAGCAGAGCCCCAGCTGCACAGGTCCTAGCCGGCACCACTCCTCCCCAGCTGGTACCCACCGGTTGAGGGTCTTGGCCAGGTGCCGGGTGCCATTGCGGTTGGCCAGCGACGGGTATCGCTTCTGCAGGAAGCCCTGCTCGTCCTGCAGTGACTCCGTGATGCTCTTCCCGGTGTTGATGTCATGCTGGCTCCTGGGAGGGGCGGGACAGAGTCATTGTCTGTCCCCCCTCCCCCTCCATTCCAGGCTGGGGGGGAACGTTGGGTTTACTGCCCCCCTGCAACCCCTCCAATCCCCCAAACTCCAGCACAGCGCCCCCACCCCACCACCAAAGACTTTCTCCACAGCCCTCCACCCCTCAAACTCCAATGCAGCCCCCCAACTCCACGCACACACCTCCAAACTCCAGCCAAGTCCTGCCCCTCCCACCTCTCAGCAGCCCCCCCATGCCCTACATCTCCACAGCCCCTCCACCGGCTCTATGCAGCCCCCCCCCGGACTCCTCCTGCCCACCTGTTCACCACCCCAATGATGCCCAGTTTGACAGGGATGACCCGGCCCATCAGAACGTCCATGGCGTCCGTCCCAGCGTCCATCAGGTCCAGCTTGGTGACCACGGCCAGTGTGCGGCGTCCTGCAGGAGGGGAGGGGGGAGGGATGATCAGGCAGGCCCAGGCTCAGAGACGGAGACCTAGGCCCAGGCTACACTTACCCACCTAGTGAGGTGGGTCAGGGTGTGAAACCCCCACGGCGACCTAACCCCCAGCGCAGACACTGCTGTGCTGGCAGACCAGTGTTTCCGGCACTAGGTGGCATTCCTAGAGCACCAGGAAAACCCCTCCATCAGGTACCCGCGTCTGGGCCGGCATGGCCGCTGGAGCCCCCGCAGCGCAGCCAGGGCAGGAGGCAGACCCCCAGGAGGTTTTGGAGCAGCAGGGCAGGTGATCCAGCCAACACAGACTCTGGCTTTTCTTCTCTAGCCTGGACCCTCTGATCCCGGACTTCAGGGGACCAACAAACATCAGCGGGTTTTGCTAAGGCCGCCCTGCGTCTCTCTTGGTCCCTGCTGCCTGCAGCGCTCCCATGAGGGGTGAAGTCTCTGCTAGGGACCCAAACTCCCCTGGACTGGTGGAGAGCCACAGAGAGGAACAGGGGGGCTGGAGCCCAAGGGAGTTATAGGGGAACAAAGCCAGAGCCTCGCACATTAAAGGGGGGGGCACTCCCTAAAGAGAGTCTGTGAAGGCTGCAGCACCAAACACCCAGTAAATCCACTGCATCCCCCTCACCACCTGCCTCCACTCCCCCATGCAGGGCTCACAGCCCAGCAGCTCTCAGCCCCACCCATGCCCTGGGTCCCCTGGGGGAGCCCCCCACATCAGTACCATCGGGGTCAACATCCCGGGCCAGCTTGAGCGCCTCAGAGGTGGCCATGTCGGTGTTGGCAGCTGTCACAGCCAGGATCAGGCAGTTCGGGTTGGAGACGTAGGAAAGGATCATCTCCCGCACCTGGCCTTCAATGTCGGGGGGCTGGTCCCCCACAGGCACCTGGGGAGGGGAGAGAAGAGCGAGTGCAGGCTCCTGCCAGACAAGATACAGGCGAGCCCGGACTGCTGGGTTCTCTCCCTGGCTCTGGGAGGGGAGTGGGGGCTGGTGGGTGAGAGCAGGGGGGGCTGGGAGCCCGGACTGCTGGGTTCTCTCCCCAGCTCTGGGATGAGAGCAGGGTCTGGTGGTTAGAGCAGGAGGGGCTGGGAGCCAGGACTCCTGGTTACAGACACCAACTGGCTGAGGGTCCGTAGTTGGGAAGGTCTCCCAGTGAGAACAGGAATAAGCCAGATTTTGGAAATATCCCCCTAGCGGCAGCTTTGACAGACACCCCACAGTGGGGCAATACCCTTCCCCACCCCATCCAAGGACCCCTCCCCATCCCATCTCCCAAAACCATGGGGCACCCGCCTCTCACCTTGGTGATCCCTGGTAGGTCGACCAGTGTCAGGTTCAGGACATGTGGGGAGTAGATCTTCAGATACAGGGGCTCCGGGCTGATCCCCTGCAGGGCAATAACCAGCAGAGTTAGAGTAGAGGGGGCTGGGAGCCAAGACTCCTGGGTTCTCTCCCCAGCTCTGGGAAGGAGAGTGGGGTCTGGTGGGTTACAGTAGTGGGAGGCTGGGATCAGGACTCCTGGTTTCACACACAAACATTGGGGAGGTCTATGTCACAGGTGTTCATTACCTTGTTGGTTCCTGTCGTCCTCTCAGTCTCAGTCTCGATCTCCTGCCGGATCTCATCGAAGTCGGTGAAGGTCTGAGAGGGGACAGAGAGGCAGGGCTGGCCCTGAGACAGGCTCCATGGCCCTCTGCCCAGAAGCTCACAGTACATGGAGAGGGGGCGTGCAATGACCCACAGCCAGGATGGGCAAGGGAGGCTGCCCCCCACCTCCGGCAAAGGACAGGGATGGGTGCTGGGAATATCACCCCCATACCCCTTGACAGACAGGTCAGGGAGGGGCATCCCCCACCCCTCCGATTACTATCATTTCCCCCCAAAACCCAGACAGGGGTTGAGGGTGCCACCCCCAGATCCCAAGCAGGGCCCCTACCTTGTGCTTGCAATGCAGGAAGGTTGCCCACTCCTCAGCCTGGGTACCTGCAAGGAGAGCCAATTCGGGGTCACTCTCAGCCCCCCAGGGCGTGGACAGGGCTTCAGGGGCTTGCGCATCCCCACTCCAAGCAGCTCTGTTTCAGACCCTGGCTCCCCATAGGAACCACTGGCTTCAACCCACAGACACGGGCTCCCCAGCAGTAGGGAGAGAGGGGGTCACAGTGAGCCAGACGCCTCGAGATCTCACCACCTCAGCCCTTGGGATCTCTATCCTCAATCTCTCAGAGCGGGGAGGGGGTAGGGGGCCTCCCAGTGAATGGTACTGCAGAGCAAGGGAGAGAACCCAGGAGTCCTGCCTTCCAACCCCCCACCCCCACTCTAACCACTATACCCCACTCCCCTCCCAGTGCTGGGTTACAACCAAGGAGTCCTGGCCTCCCACAAACTTCTGCCTCCTGTCCCCTCAGCCCAGGGAGAGCCCACCCTGGCTCCCAGCACCCCCTTACTTGTCTCCCCACTGGCTGCACGTTGCCGCTCCTCCAGTGATGGCACGTTCACCAGCTGCAGGACCAGGGGCCGCCGGGTGACAATGCCTGAGCCCCGGGGCAGGAAGTCGCGACCCACAATGCTCTCCAGAACCGAGCTCTTCCCGCTGCTCTGTGAGGAGGGGAGACGGGGTTAAGGCTGGAGGGGACAGGAGGGTGAGGGGCAGCCAGACGAGGTGGGGAGAGGGAGAAGAGGAGCCTGGGGCTTCAGAGATTAGAGGGTGTTGGGGGGGTCTCACCTGGACCCCAATGGGGCAGCTGGATCCCCCGAGGGAGGGAACGGTGGGATGGGGGGGAGGTTGGGGGGTCTCACCTGGACCCCAGTGGGGCAGCTGGATCCCCCCAGGGGGGGATGGGGGGGAGGTCGGGGGTCTCACCTGGGCCCCACTGGGGCAGCTGGATCCCCCGAGGGAGGGAAGGNGGAAGGGTGGGATGGGGGGGAGGTCGGGGGTCTCACCTGGACCCCCCCAGGGGGGAATGGGGGGGGTCTCACCTGGGCCCCGATCACCACGATCTGGGGCAGCTGGATCACCTCGGCCCCCACCGTGTTGAAAATCTCCTGCAGTTTGTTGATAACGGGGATCAGGGTCTCCATGGCCGGGCCGGGCACATGGGGCACCCCTCGAACCCAGGCGTCCGGGCTCCCCCGCCCCCCACAGACACGGAGCGGACCCAGGCGTCCGGGAAGGGTTCGCCCCGTTACCTGCTCTCAGGCCCCGGCTCCAGCCCCATTCACTCCCCAACCCGGAAACACCGCCCCGCCCCTCTCCGCTCCCTATTGGTCCGAGACCCCAGGAGTCCCATCGCTATTGGCGAAGGGGCCATCAATCACTGCCCAACGCCCCATAGCAGGAGAGTGGCTCGGCGCGAGGGCTGAGGCTGGAGGGTTATTGGCTGGTTCTCGCACCAATCAGCGGGGCCATGGTCTCCGTGGCGGCCATGTTTGAAAGGGGCAACGTGAGGGCAACGTAAACTGCCATGTTTGATAGGGGCGGCTCAGCCTAAGGGGCCGCCTGCAATGCCCCTCTGCCATGTACATTGGCCAAACCGGACAGTCTCTACGCCAAAGAATAAATGGACTCAAATCTGACATCAGGAATCATAACATTCAAAAACCAGTCGGAGAACACTTCAGTCTCCCTGGTCACTCGGTAACAGACCTAAAAGTGTCAATTCTTCAACAAAACAGACTCCAACGAGAAACTGCCGAACTGGAATTAATTTGCAAACTGGACACCATCAAATTAGGCCTGAATAAAGACTGGGAGGGGTTGGGCCATTACAAAACCTAAACCTAATTCCCCCCTACTGTTCCTCACACCTTCTTGTCAACTGTTTGAAATTGGCCACTCTCGTTACCACTACAAAAGTTCTTTTTCCTCCCTTGGTATCCTACTGTTAATTGTCTCGCTAGACTGACCTCACACTTGGTAAGGCAACTCCCATCCTTTCATGTATTTATACCTGCTCCTGTATTTTCCACTCCATGCATCTGATGAAGTGGGTTCTATGCCCAAATAAATTTGTGAGTCTCTAAGGTGCCACAAGGATTCCTCGTTGTTTTTGCTTATACGGACTAACACGGCTACCACCGTGAACCCCATCTTGGCTAGGACTATTGTGGGAGCCATCTTTCTTTAGGGCACAGTGAGGCTTCATCTTCCATAGGGTGAAGGCTGGCAGCCATCTTAGATATGGGAAAAAGGCACAAAGGGAGAGAGGCTCCACCCCTTTGACCAGTAGCCTAGTGGTTAGAGCACACGCCTGGGACACAGGCGACCCAGGTTCAAATCCCACCCCTGCCCCATGGGGAGGAAGGGTCTCCCTGAGCCTAGGGGAAACCCTGTGGGCTATGGGGGTGCTCCAGCCCCAGGAGCCTCTCCACCTCTCCCGTTAAATCTGCATCACTTTATGTAAAACACACTCACTGGGCCACCGAGCACAGGGGCGGACGTGCAGCCTCTGCCTGCCACCTCCATGGTACCGAAAACCGGGACCTCCTGAGCCTGTGGCACTGCCGAGTGCGCCGAGTCTGCTGAGAGCTTTACAAAGTCAATGTGTGCCTCGGTTTCCCCCTCTCCTTTGCATCGCCACCCAATGGAGGGAGGGGGAAGTGTTAATGCTGCTCTTGGAGCAGCACGGGCAACATGAGATGTGTCTAGGGGCTTGTCTACACTTAAAAGGCCACTATAGTGCTCCTGGGTCAACGCTACCTACACCGACAGGAGAGGTTCTCCTGCCGTCGTAATTAATCCACCTCCCCGAGAGGCCGTAATTAGATCTTCCAGCAACCTAGCATTGTCTACACCAGGGGTTATGTGGCTTAACCACACCGCTCAGGAGGGTGGCTTTTTCACATCCCTGAGTGACGAAGTTAACAACTTAATTTTCTAGTGTGGACCAGGCCTAGGGTGGATGAATTGGGTGACAGAACTGGGTGAAACTGACTCCGATCAACAGAGGAGCTGGAAAGCCCATGAGTCACTCCCAATGACTGAACAAGCAACACCTAACATGAGGAAACAGGGCAGGCAGAAGGTATGACCTCAATGGGAGAAGAACAAAGGAGAAAGGGGTGAAGTGGCTGGAATAACGTCAGCTGCTCAGAGAGAGACGCAGGGCTCTCCCACCTGGGTTTCAGGCCTGCTCTATACTAGGAAAGTAAGTCGGTGTACCTACGTCACTCAGGAGTGTGAAAAAACAGGCCTGGAAGAAGCAAATATGGTTCCTCCAGCAGCGTTGCTCAAGGGAGACGCGGCTCTGTCGTAACCTTCATTTCATCACGCTGCCCTAAGCACTTTCAGACGCCATAGGCCAGGGGACAGAGAAATTGTTACCTGGTGTCACCGCAAATAGGACCAGCCTTGCGCCCGGAAGGGCTGTGGAACGAGCCTTCTGCAGGAGTCTGGCTTGGCCGGATTCGCTGCCGGAGCCATGGAGAGAGACAGAGATTGCTGCCTCTCACCATGAGGCCAGAGTCGTGGAGGCCACATGCCAGCCCCTGGGGGGTTCTGTGGGGTCTGGCGCACTAAAAGGGTCACTCCCAAGGGCAGGGTTACAGACGGGGCATTGACCAGAGCCTGGGAACCCATGACACTTTCACTACAAGAAGGATGTGGATAAATTGGAGAGAGTCCAGCGGAGGGCAACAAAAATGATTAGGGGGCTGGAGCACATGACTTACGAGGAGAGGCTGAGGGAACTGGGATTGTTTAGTCTGCAGAAGAGAAGAGTGAGGGGCGATTTGATAGCTGCTTTCAACTACCTGAAAGGGGGTTCCAAAGAGGATGGATCTAGACTGTTCTCAGTGGTACCAGATGACAGAACAAGGAGTAATGGTCTCAAGTTGCAGAGGGGGAGGTTTAGGTTGGACATTAGGAAAAACTTTTTCACTAGTAGGGTGGTGAAGAACTGGAATGGGTTACCTAGGGAGGTAGTGGAATCTCCTTCCTTAGAGGTTTTTAAGGTCAGGCTTGACAAAGCCCTGGCTGGGCTGATTTAGTTGGGTTTGGTCCTGCTTTGAGCAGGGGGTTGGACTAGATGACCTCCTGAGGTCCCTTCCAACCCTGAGATTCTATGATTCTATGATTCTATGACACAGGGGCCTATGTCCTTTTGTAGATCTGATCCTCAGTGCCAGCCATCTTGAATTAGGGTAGCCTGCATCTGAATGGGGCAGAGGGGAAGGGGTGAGAGCCTGCACACCTGCACACGCATGGTCGGACAGCTACGATGCACTGCCCCCGGCATGGGATGCTGCCCCATGGATGCTGGCCCGGCAGGTTTCAGAACCAGGTGGGCCTGTCCCACAGCTGGAGCTGCTGGCATAACTGGAGGCGGCGACGGGAAATCAAAGTGCAAGATGGTGCTTTTCTGTGTGTTGTAAGAGACCAGGGGAAGTGAGAGATTGCAAAAGAGAGAGGCGGGGGAACACACATACGCCCCCCTCCCCATACACACATGCCCACCCACACACCTGAGTGCTGGAGGCATAAGGAAACGAGATAAACAGAATAAAGCCATGTGTGTTTGTCTGACCAAGGCCAGGAAGATCAAAACAACAAGGAATCCCAGAGCAGAGTAACACAAACACACACTGCCATGGAGAGTCGGGGCGGGGGGTGGGATAGATAGATAGATAGATAGATAGATAGATAGATAGATAGATAGAGTGTATGGAGATTGAGAGGGGGGATGGGGTGTATGGGGATAGATAGATGAATGGGGAGGTCTAGATAGCGGGGTGTGTATGGGGCTAGATAGCACCTATTCCAGGTGTTCTCAAACTGGGGGTCGGGACCCCTTAGGGGGCTGCGAGGTTATTACACGGAGGGTCGTGAGCTGTCAGCCTCCACCCCAAACCCCTCTTTGTCTCCAGCATTTATAATGGTGTTAAATATATTAAATTTATTTTTAATTTATAAGGGGGGTTGCACTAAGAGGCTTGCTGTGTGAAAGGGGTCACCACTACAAAAGTTTGAGAACCACTGGCCTATTCAATGCCATACATCCCCAGCTATCTCTCCCCATACACGCCCCCTCGATCTAACTCCCAATGGTGATGGTGTCGCCAGGACTCCATGTCTCCATCCCAGCCCCGGCTGCCTTTCTGGAAGCTGCTTTAGCCAAATACAAAGGATTGGTGTCAGTACAAGGGTAAGTGGATGAGTCTCAGGTCAGACTGAGGGCTAATGGTCCCCTCCTGGCTCAGAATCTGTCCCTCCTGGCTGCTGAACCCCCGGCCCCAAGCCACTAAGCTGCAGCTCTCTCGCTTCACCCGCTGTGGAGCAGTGGCTCTTGGCCCTTGCAGTAACCCAGTGAATGTGCCACCAGGAGATGGGTCTGAGCCCAGCCCCACAGTGTCTGTAACCTGGGCTGCCAGCTCCCCCTAGGGACCCGGCTCTTTAACTCAGCATCTGGGGCTGCCGGGTTGATGGGCACCTTATCAGCCCAGGCATTACGGATCAGCCCTGAAATCCAGCCCCTTCTCCTGCTCATTTCACTCCAGGCCTCCTTTTAGCCTTGTCAACAAAGGGCTCAGCCGCTCCCAGGCCTGGGACTTCCCCAGGGCTGAGGGACCTACAGGGCTGTGTCCATAGGGAACGGGAGAGCAGAGAGAGTCAAAACAGGTCTCGCCCAGCACTGAGATGCAGCCGATGGGGCAGGGAGGCTGTTTATACAGGGATCCCATGCCTGGCACTGAGTCGCAGCCCCACTGGCATGGGGCCCAGGGGGGAAGTTTACACGGGGACCCCTTGCCGGGTGCTGAGATGTGGCCCCTCCAGGTAGGGCCCAGGGGCTGTTTAGATGGGTGGACCCCTCGCCTGGTGCTGAGACACGACCCCTCCAGGGGCGCCATGAGGGGACACATACATAAGGTCCCCTTCACACTTGGCTTGGAGATGTAGCCACCTCTGGGGTGAGGCGCTGGGGCTGTTTATACGCTAAGTACAGGCTGCAGAACAGCCTATGAATGAGCTGTACATGGGCAATGCCCCCCCCCCCGTATTGCCCCCCCCTGTATTTCCCCAGCTGCCCCATCCTTCTGGGGGGTGGGTGGGTGTGCATTGGGGGGGGGGGACTGGAGGCTCACAGGAATGTGGGGGCGGGGTCTGGAGTTTCCTGGGGTGAGGGGCTGGAGGCTGTGAGATATGGGGGGGCTGGAGGATCCTGGGGAATGACGTGGCGTGCGGGGTCCTAGAGGTGGGGTCTGGGGTCTGGATGCTACTAGGGGATGCTGCGGGGGCGGAGGCTCCCGTCCCGTCCCAAGGGTGGCCGGGGGCGGGTCTCTCCGGTTTCCCCGCCCCGGGAGCAGCCCGCACCTCCCGCAGGTTAAAACACCCGGAGCCGGGGTCCAGCTGCAGCGCCTCCACCAGACACTCTGGTTCCCGTGGACCCGGACCCGAACCGGACCCCTCTGCCCGTGGACCCGGACGCGATCCCCCCGAACCGGACCCCTCTGCCCGTGGACCCGGACGCGATCCCCCCGAACCGGACCCGTCTGCCCGTGGACCCGGACGCGATCCCCCCGAACCGGACCCCCCTGCGCCTGGACCCGGACCCGATCCCGCCGAACCGGCCCCCTCTGCACGTGGACCCGGCCCCGAACCGGACCCCTCTGCCCCTGCGCTCGGACCCGCACCCCCCGGACCACCCGCCCCCACCCCGGGGCCCGCCGCCGCACCCCCCCCCCCCGCCCCCCGCCCCCGCTCCCCCCGAACCGGACCCCTCTGCCCGTGGACCCGGACCCGATCCCCCCGAACCGGACCCCTCTGCCCGTGGACCCGGACCCGGACCCGATCCTGTCTGACAGCTGCAGCCCTGAACCCTCCTAGAACCGAATTGACCCGTGACTACCCCGACCCCCGCCCTCGATCCCTCTCCGCCATGGGAGACCCCTTCCACCGCTCCCTGCTGCGCACCCCGCATGGCCGGTTCCGCGTCTCGCTGCCCCCGGGGGGTGAGTTCCTGCTGGGGACCCCGGAGCCCCTGAGTCGGCCGGGCGCCGCTGGTGAGTCCGGGACCTGGGGGTGGGGGAGTGGAGAGAGATAGGTCCTTTCCGCAGCTCCAGGAGAGAGGGGAGGTGTCTAGGACTCCTGGGTTCTATTCTCAAGTCTGGGAGGAATGGGGGAGGGGGACTCAGGACTCCTGGGTTCCATTCAAGTCTTGTGCACTGAGGGGGGCTCGGCCAAGGGGACGCTGTGTAGATCCCTGCCGCAGGTTGAGCTGCCCGGTCCTTTAATTGCTCAGGGGCAGGTGCCTCACCAGGAGAGAATTGTCCTAGGGAACTGCCCCTCCCTGGGGTGGGGGCTGATCCAGTGGTGAACCAGGGGAGATCCCACAGGAACGGGGGAGGGGGAAGACAGTTTTCTGAGTGCCCCTCACCCTGGATCCCCATCACCCAGCAGACCCCACTGTGACGCTTATTACGTCTGCACCCATCGCCCAGAGCTCTTTGCTAAGAGGGGGGCTCGGCCGTGCCAGGAGGCAGAGGAGCCCGTCCCAGGGCAGAGGCTGGCGAGGCGTTGGACAGATTATTCTGTGTCTAGCACCTGGCACTGTGGGGGTGTGGCCTATGGCGAGGGCCCCTAATGAACCAGTTGTGATTTATTATCTAATGTGACCCAGGCCGGAGAACGTCCCCCAAATCTCCCTGAATCGAGCATTTCAGTCCTCAGGGGCTTAGCTGCTGTGTGCCACGGGCAGAGAACAGGAGAGCTGTGGGGGGCTCGTCTGTGCCCCACTCCATGTCCCTTCCATCACACAGGGCCAGCGCTGCCCAGCCCGTGTGCGGAACCCCCCCACCATTCGTGTGGGAGTCTGGGATGGGGCGTCAGGGCCTCTTCTCCCAGGGCAACGTTCCCCTGTACAGCTAGGCAGAGGGTGCCCTGCAGAGCCCTTTGTTTCTGTGCGCCGCAGGAAGCGGACGTTCTGTACCTGTCTGGCTCTGCCCCAGCACGCTCAGGTGTTTAGGCCAGATGTGCGGCCCAGACTGTGTGTGTGTGTGGGGGGACGACTGGGCACTTCTGGGGTCTAATCAGTGGGGCCACAGGCCTCCAGGGAAAGGCCAGGTCCACTTCCTCCCACCCCAAGTTATTCGATAATATTTGCCCTTTGTTTTAGTGCAGATAAATGGCCCACTCCTCCATGGGTGTGATTTCCTCCTGTAATTAACCATTAACCAGGGCAGCCTGTTTGCATAGCAGGAACCCTCCCTGCACTTGTAGGAGGTCAGGCTGGGGTCGGACACTGTGGGTTAGGGTTGACTGGCCTGTGCTCCTGTCTGTCTGTCTCCAGCGGTGGTCTCTCATTCTCTGGGCTAGTTGTCTACATGAGAGGTTAGTCAGGACAAGCTGTTCTGGAATCATCATTCCCGATTAATCCCACGCACAGACAAATCCATTCCCACAGAATAAACTAGCGTAGCGCTTCGCGTCAGTATCTCTCGAAGTGTTTGCCATCCTCCCCCACCTCTGCGAGGGAAATACCACCAGCTCCATTGCCTAGCAGGGCAGCGGAGACGCAGACAGGCTGGGGCGGCCAGGGCAGAGCAATGAGAATTGAACCAGCTGCACCCTTCTTCACAGAGGCCATGTCTGCACTAGAGACCTCACAGCAGCACAGCTGTACCGCTCAGCAGCGCCACTCTAAGATCTCCCGTGTAGCTGCTCTGTGCTGGCGGGAGAGAGAGCTCTCCTGTCGGCCTAATTAAACCACCCCCAATGAGCGGCGGTAGCTGTCGTCAGGAGAGTGTCTCCTGCCCAGATAGCATTGTCCACACCGGTGCTTCTGTCGGTGCAATTTATGTTGTTCAGAGGGATGGTTTTTTCACACCCCCTGAGTGACATAAGTTATACCAACAAAAGTGCTAATGTAGACATGGCCTAAACTAGCCAGCAACAAGCTACTCCTAAAAGGTTTGTCTACACTTGAAGTTTAATCCGAATTAAGGGAAGGGAAGGCCATGTCTACACAGGGCAGTTAGTAAGACGTTTCTTACCGTCAATGGACGCAGAGACAAGAAGTGATGGACTCAACCTGCAAGAAGGAAGATGTAGGTTAAATTGTAGGAAAACACTTTCTAACTCTCAGGGTCGTTCAGCTCTGGAATCAGCTTCCCAGGGAGGTCCAGGAATCCCCATCATGGGAGGTTTCAGCACACGCTGGACAAGCCCCTGTCAGGGATGGTCTGGGTTTCCCTGGTCCTGCCTCAGCATGGGGGGCTGTCCTACGACATAGCTAGGGTGAGAATTTAAAGTGCAGTCGCTCCCTGTACAGGACACTACAGCGTCTTACTTCTGTTCGAAGGTGGAGTAAGAGGAAACAGAAACTAGGCACTCCTGTTCGGGAATGGCAGCATCCACACACGGAGTGAATCAGGAATAGCTGTTGTGCTTTAAATTCACACCCTATCTTAATCTACAGGCTTGTCTGCACCTGAGAGTTAATTCAGATTACGTCTCTTTGTTCTGTGCAGCGCCTAGCGCAATGTGGCCGTGGTCCATGACAGAGACACCACAATACACATCATAACAATGTGTAGATGCAGCAGGGTGGATGTGGCTTGTGCTTTGGCTGTGCTGCTGCCTCTGCAGGGAATTGGGAAACCAATTCTATCAGCCACGATGAGCAGTAAATAAACTCCACAGTGCAGGCCCCTCAGCCCTCCGGGGCAGGGGCACCGAGACGCTGGCCTTGTCATGCTCAGCACTGTCTCCTAAGCAGCCATCTAGCCTCATAAGCAGCCTGCGGCCTCTCCACAGCCTGGAGATAGGCCCACAGGCTCCTCGGCCAGGGAACGGAGCTAGACACCGGAGCCGCCCAGCAGTCTAGTGGTCAGAGCACTCCCCTGGGGTGCGGGAGAACAAGGGTCAAACCTCTGCCCCCCTCAGTGCAAGGACTGGCACAGACACACTCCCATCCAGGCTGTAAGGGAGGTTGGGGTGTGGCTCCCCTGCCGAAGCTGAGCCTGAGGATAAAACAGTCCTCTGAGGAGGGAGCCGTGAGACTAGCTGGGGTCCCACTCTACCCCCTGCCTATGGGGGACGCTAGGGCAGGGTGTTTTCAGTCTCTGGGTGAAGCTGATCCATGGCGTGAACTGCAGTTAAAGTCTTTAGACCCAGGGACTAGACCCAGCCGGGCTGATCTCCTGGGGACAAGCTAACCCCACCAAGCCATCTTGCGAGTCACAGGCCGGCTGTGTGCCAAGGAACGTTTGTTTGTACCAAGAAGAACAGCTTCAGCAGGAGAGACTGAACCAGCCCCATGCCAGCGAGCAGGGCACTGCCTTGGGAAGGGGAGACCTAGTTATTGTCTAAACCGGGCCAGAAACCTAACTCAGAGAGTCCTGACCCTGGGGGGGAAAGGCCCCGTATCCCCTCATCTGGACGGACCAGCCTCACCTGTGTCCCATTCCTGTTCTTCCAGCCCCCACAGCCCAGCCCGTCCTGGGGCTGGGTTAGCCAGAGACCCCGAGGGACCAGGCCCCATATCCCATTCCTGTTCTTCCAGCCCCCACAGCCCAGCCCGTCAGCAAAGAGCCAGCTGCTGTCAGAAGCTTTGGGCCACGTTAGGTACTTGCAGATGGTGATCATGTCATTGCTTAGTCTCCTGGCTAAGGCCTGGTATAAAGGGAGCCTTCAGTGAGATTAGGAGGATGGGCCAGCCCTGCGGGTGTCTGAGCTTGGCTGACTGTGGCCATGTTACTGAGTTTGTCAGGGGGCACAGCCGTACCTGCACCCTGGGGTGCTGTGACATTACAGAGCGTGAGGTGCTCAGACACTGGGGATGGGGGCAGAAAAGTGCCTGAGACCTGGTCGGCGCCACAGCCCTAGATGGGTAGAACCGCGTCGCTCAGGGGTGCGACAAGCCTGCCCCCCGGGCGACGTTGTGACACCCACCTCACCCCCTGCAGGCAGCGCTGTTTCACCAGAGCGTGTCTCAGGGAGTGGATTAACTACGCTTTCTCCTGATGCAGCGCTTTCAGGGGAGACCTGCCCTTCGATAAAACAGCTTCTCACTGAAAAGCAGCTTTTCCAGCCCTCGGATGATCCTTGTCACTCTTTCCTGAATCCTTCCCAATTTATCAGCGTCCCTTTGAAGCGTGGACACCAGAACTGGGCGAGCTATCCAGTCTCGGGCTCACCAGTGCCGTATGCAGAGGTGCCACCTCCCCCGCTCCTACTCACTAGTGCCCCATTTGTACCCAGTTCTCCTTTTCGCCCTGAGTGGCTGGCCAGTTTGGGTCCTGGGGGAGGTTCCCGTTGGATGCAGGACCTGACGGAGTCCATATTGCCTTTCATACAGTCTTGTTTGTTCATTCCTTGTAAATAAAGTCCTGCTTCTCCAAACGCAGGAGAGACCAGGAACAAAGTGAGCTGTTCCTTAGCTTGCAGCCCCAACCCCGTTAGCCACCAGACCCAAAAGCTCTCGCTGGCTTTTTCCAGCATCACGCTCTGCTCACAGGCCTTCTTGCTGTTTGCCTCTGCCCCCCCCTCTTTGTTCCCAGTTTGAGCCAGCGGGTTCTCCTTTCCCTCAGCCACACATTGGCAAAACAAGCCCCCTCTCCCCACAAGATGCAGGTTTCGGGGCAGAAGATTAGGCCTTGTTTTAGGAGTGGCCCCTGAAGCATTTCTTACAGCTATGGTGTGTGCTAAAACCTCACAAACACATGCAAACTCAGCCCATCCCAAGGGTTCACCCAGCTCAGAGCACCCTGGGCTAGGCCAATTACTTGTCTGTGTCTGAAGCAGCCTTGTGTTTAGTTAAAAGTGTAGCAGCTTCCAGAAAGGCAGCCAGTCGTTATCTGAAGCCATGGTCCGCCACTTCCCTTGGTAGTTTGTGTAGCTAGATATTCATCGCATGGTTAACCATGGGACCACCGCAGGCACTCAGGTTCAGTTGGTATCTGCTGGGACACCCCCGCCCAGTCCTCTCCAGAATCACAGTCCAGCTGCCCATCTTATGCCTGTTCCCTCCTGTTCTAAGAGCATCTGTATCTGTTGGGCCTGTATGACTGACCTGGTGTTCAGCTGCATTGAAACGCCCAGCCAGGTGTTGGTTGTACTAGCAATGCTCTTCTCTCTCCCTAGCCCGGGACCCTGGGGGGAAGTTCCTGCCTCCCCTGCCCGGCCCAGAGAGAGGCCAGCCCTGCGACACTGCCGGGAAAGGCCCCGTGCCCCATTCCCTGCGGCTGGAGCTGGTGACCTCAGGATCAACGTGTCTCCTATTTCTGGCACTGTAGTTTCGATGCCTGTGGGTTTGGCTCTGACCTCAGGGGTTCACGCAGCAGCGCTGGTATCGGAGCGTGCATCCGGGTGTCGCGAATTCTCCCTTAGGCCAAACAAGGGGCACTGGGGGTTAATTGCCTAGCTGCATATTTTAAAACACTCCTGTAATTAAGCGATTCCCCCAAGGGAACTCAAGCGCCAGGGATGGGCTGGCATTTATTACCCAGTGAAGTGGCAGCTGCAGTTTCTGCTTAAAACCTGAAATCTCCAGAGGCTCAACAACCCACCGGAAAGCCAAACCAGCCTGAAATGTGGCAGGTTGGGTTGGGCATGGGGGGGGGGGGGGGGGGGGGGGGGGGGGGGAGGGGGGGGGGGAAAATGGGATGCTGGTTGCAGAAAGAGTTCCTGAGTAGGGTGACACCCCCCCCCGGTCCCGATATTAGGGGGTTTGTCCTATAAAGGACCCTATTCCTGCCCCGGTCCCGATTTTCACACAATACTTGTTTCCAGGGAAGTGAAAGCGAATCTGAGCTTTCCCCTGTTTTCCCAGCAGGCGAGGGTCTTTCCTGGGGTGGATGGTCTGGGGAGGACATGGCTCTGTTAACTATCAGAATTTTGGTTCAATTTGCATTACGTTATCTGCGAGAGGCTCCATATAGAACCCAGGATTCCTGACAGCCAGCTTCCTACTCGCTGCTCTAACCCACCAGACTCCCCTTTCCTCCCAGAGCCGGGGGGAGAACCCAGCAGTCCTGGCTTCCAGCCCCCCTCCATTCTAACCTTCTGAACCCCACTCCCCTCCCAGAGCCGGGGAGAACCCAGGAGTCCTGGCTTCCAAACCCCCGCCCCCACTCTAATCCACCAGACCCCACTCCCCTCCCAGAGCTGGGGCGAGAACCCAGGCGTCCTGTTGAGTCAGGCAGGCATGCTAGGGGAACGGAACACAAGCTAGCTGAGGTGGGAATGCCTTGGGGCTGTGGGGTCTGAGGCCCCAGAGGAGCAGCGTCTATGGACAGCGCACAATGGTTTGTATGTACCCAGGGAGATATGACAGAGTGTCATGCTCCTGAGCACATCCGGTCCCACCACCCCTCCTGCCCCGCAGCAGCTGAGCTGGGTCAGTGAGTGGCACAACAGGTTGGGCTGGTCAGGGCTGCCCCAGGGCCCAGTCTGGCGACAGCTCCATGCACACAGATGCCTGGTACAGCTTCCCCCCTTCCCTGGGCTGGGGTAGGGAGGATCACTGGCTCCTGGGCTCTAACCACCAGACCCTGCTCCCGTCCCAGAGCTGGGGAGAGAACCCAGGAGTCCTGGCTCCCAGCCCCCCCTGCTCTAACCCACCAGACCCTGCTCCCCTCCCAGAGCCAGGATAGAACCCAGGAGTCCTGCGCTAACCCCTCTCCTGCTCCCTCGCAGGCCAAAGCTTCTGCATCCCTATCACCGAGATGGTCGGGGTACAGCTGGGCGGGTCTGGCTCATCCCTCACAGTGGAGGGAAACCAATTCACAGGTGAGTCAGGTGGTGAGGGTGGAGGGGCTGTGGGGCAGGGTGGAGGGGCTGTATTTGAAGCATCTGAGACCGTCAGCAACTGATGAGGTGGCGGTGCCAGCCAGCAGAGATGGGTTTGGGGGGCAGGGCCGGGCTGCGGAGATGGGTTTGGGGGGCAGGGCCGGGCTGCGGAGATGGGTTTGGGGGACAGGGCCGGGCAGCAGAGATGGGTTTGGGGGACAGGGCCGGGCAGCGGAGATGGGTTTGGGGGACAGGGCCGGGCAGCGGAGATGGGTTTGGGGGACAGGGCCGGGCAGCGGAGATGGGTTTGGGCGACAGGGCTGGACAGCAGAGATGGGTTTGGGGGGCAGGGCCGGGCAGCGGAGATGGGTTTGGGCGACAGGGCCGTGCAGCAGAGATGGGTTTGGGGGCAGGTACAGGCAGCAGGACAGGCTGGGGTGAGGCAGGTTGGAGCAATGGAAACGGGGGACAGAGACTAATGGGAGTGACTGACCCACCCATCCCCAGGGCAGCTGCTCTGCGGGGAGTCAGAGCCCCACCCTTGGGCTCTGACACCCCCCCCCCCCCGTCTCTGGTTCCCCCCAGTTTTCTTCGTGCAGCGGGAGAAGCGACAGCGCTGGAGCCTGGGCTCCCTGGAGTTCACTGTGACCCCTGGCTCGGGGCTGGCCCCACGCTGGGTCGATGCCCTGCAGCGGAGCATCCAGCTGCATGGTCAGTACTGGGGGACAATACTGGGGGGACTGGTCAGTACTGGGGGGGACACTGGTCAGTAAAGGGGGCAGCAGTGGGGGGTACTAGTCAGTAAGGCAGAGGGGACTGGTCAGTACTGGGGAGGGGGGACTGGTCAGCACTGGGGGGACCGGTCAGTAAGGAAGGGGAGACTGGTCAGCACTGGGGGGACCGGTCAGTAAGGAAGCGGGGACTGGTCAGCACTGGGGAGGGGGGACTGGTCAGCACTGGGGGGGGCTGGTCAGTAAGGAAAGGGGGACTGGTCAGCACTGGGGGGACCGGTCAGTGAGGAAGCGGGGACTGGTCAGTACTGGGGAGGGGGGACTGGTCAGCACTGCGGGGGACTGGTCAGTAAGGGAGGGGGGACTGGTCAGCACTGGGGGGACCGGTCAGTACTGGGGAGGGGGGACTGGTCAGCACTGGGGGGACTGGTCAGCACTGGGGGGGACCGGTCAGTACTGGGGTGGGGGGACTGGTCAGCACTGGGGGGGACTGGTCAGTAAGGAAGGGGGGACTAGTCAGCACTGCGGGGGACTGGTCAGTAAGGGAGGGGGGACTGGTCAGCACTGGGGGGACCGGTCAGTACTGGGGAGGGGGGACTGGTCAGCACTGGGGGGACCGGTCAGTACTGGGGAGGGGGGTGGTCAGTAAGGAAGGGGGGACTGGTCAGCACTGGGGAGACTGGTCAGTAAGGAAGGGGAGACTGGTCAGCACTGGGGGGACCGGTCAGTACTGGGGAGGGGGGCGGTCAGTAAGGAGGGCAGTAATGGGGGGTACTAGTCAGTAGCCTCGGGGAGGAGGCACTGGAGCAGGCTGGGGAGCCAGAGGGTCCCTGGGGATTGCAGCAGTCTGGTTATTTCCCACTCCCAGGGTCAGCAGTGCTGGGGGACCCCTCCCCACCCGTGATGGGCAGAGGCTGCTGTGACCCTCTCCATGGGGCTGGACCCATAGCAGCCGCTCCAGGCGAGCAGGGACGGGGGAGGGTGTCCCTGGAGGGGACGGTGGGTTGGGACATCCCTACGGCAGGGTGTGGGGGAAGAACCTGTGCTCCAGGAGCGCCCCACTCCATCACGCACCCCGCCCAGGAACCTGTGACCTGAGGTGACGCTCTCTCTGCTCCCCCAGGTGTGACACGCCCCAGGAAGCTGCTGGTCTTCGTGAACCCTGTCGGGGGGCGGTGCCATGCAAGTGAGATTTACCGGGACCGGGTGGCCGGGCTCTTTGCCCTGGCAGGGATCCAGACAGAGGTCATAGGTGAGTGCCCCCCCAACATACCCACCACTGCACTGTGCCGCTCCCTCCCATCTGAGTGACCCCCAGTCACAGACCCACAGGGTTGGTGCTATGCCCCCAGCTTGGGAACAGTCTCTGGGAAGGACCCTTCAGTGTGCCAGACCCTCCCGAGGTGTCTCTCTTCCTTCGGGGTACACACAGCCTCCCCCTCTGCTTGGACCGAGCCCCGGGGCTCCAGACCGCCAGATTCAGACAGGGAGCTCGGCCCAGTGAGGCTGCCGGGACAGACACCTGCTAGAGACTCGGCTGCGCAGTGGGACTGATGAGGACAGAACATAACGGCCAGGCTGGGTCGGACCAATGGTCCAGCTAGCCCCGTGTCCTGTCTGCTGACCATGGCACATGCCAGATGCTCCAGAGGGAATGGACAGAGCCAGGGGTTTATTGTGTGATCCATCCCCTGCGTCTAGTCCTGGCGTCTGGCTGTCAGCAGCTCAGGGACACCCAGAGCAGGGGGCTGCGTCCAGGGCCATCCTGGCTAACAGCCAGCCACGGACCCAGGCTCCAAGAATTTGCTTGTGTCCTCAGGGATTTATACATTGATCGGTGGCCAGCCTCGGACCCATTTAGTCTCCGGCAGCGAGGCGACATTCACCACAGTGTCTCTGAGCCTGCCCTGAGCCCACGCAGTCCTTTCCCACCCACCGGGTAACATGACCATGCACAGGGGAAACTGAGGCATGCATAGGGTTCATAAAAATAATATAGAAAATTCCCATTTTGTGACAGCCCCTCCCTCCCCATCCCCGGCCAACTCCACCATGCTGCCCCCTTCCTCTGAAACCCTCCATCACCAGACACCCCCCACCGGCCCCCCCATCCTGAGTGACCACCCCACTCCACCGCGCTGTGCTGCCCGCTCCCGCTGAGACCTCCCACCCCTGCCCCATGAGCAATTCTCACCCTGCAACCCCTCCCTCCAAGTGCCCCCTGACTCCCACCCAATACCCTCTGCTCACTCACCACCCCCATCTCCCCACAGAGACCCAGCGACCCCACGAGGCCCGAGAGCTCATCCTGCAGCGAGACCTGGGCGACCTGGATGGGTGAGAGACCCCTTTACCCTGCCCCCCCACCCAACCCTAGGACGGGGCACTCCCATTAACCCCCCCACACACACACCTCACGTACCCCCTGGGCAGCCCCGTCCCCCCCCAGCCCCAGTAACCCCTAGGTCTCTGCTGCCCAGGCTGGTTTGCGTCGGGGGTGACGGGACGTTTAACGAGCTGATGCACGCACTCATCTCCCGGACGCAGAGGAAGGCTGGGATTCCCGAGGACAACCCCCCGGCCCCGCTCCTGCCCCCCCGGCTCCGCATCGGCATCATCCCTGCAGGTGTGCATGGGAGGAGAGAGAGGGGGCAGTGGTGGGGAGCAGGGACTGGTGGAGATAGCAGACACAGGGGAGGTGGGCAGCAGGGTGTTGGGGGAGCTGGTCAGAGGGAGGGCACTGGGGACAGGTGGGGGGGAAGAGAGGGTGGGCTGGAGGGGTTGTGGGGGGAGCTCCAGGAGGGCAGGGGCAGTGGCAGGTGGAGATAGCAGACACAGGGGAGGTGGGCAGCAGGGTGTTGGGGGAGCTGGTCAGAGGGAGGGCACTGGGGACAGGTGGGGGGCGGAAGAGAGGGTGGGCTGGAGGGGTTGTGGGGGGAGCTCCAGGAGGGCAGGGGCAGTGGCAGGTGGAGATAGCAGACACGGGGGAGGTGGGCAACAGGGTAGGGGGTGGAGGATGGGGGGAGCTGGTCGGAGGGAGGGCATTGGGGACAGGTGGGGGGTGGAAGAGGGGGTGGGGCTGTGGAGCCTGCAAGCGGCAACAGCTCAGCAGGCCCCAGGGGACGGCTCACGCCATTCTCCCAACCCAGGCTCCACGGACTGCATCTGCTTCGCCACGGTGGGGACCAACGACCCCGTCACCTCCGCCCTGCACATCATCATCGGTACATGACACCTGGGTCCTATCTGTGCACCTGGGATCGGAGTGGGGTCTGGTGGGGGGGGGGCTGGGAGCCAGGACTCCTGGGTTCTCTGATGGCCCTGGGAGGGGAGTGGGGGCTGGTGGGTCTGGGAGCCAGGACTCCTGGGTTCTCTCCCCAGCTCTGGGAGAGGAGTGGGAGGTTGGTGGAGTAGAGCGGCGGGGGTGAGGGGTGGAGGAGAGGCAGGACTCCGTGTATTTAGGTGCCTGTGCCCCCCTTTGCCCCAGGGGACAGCCAGCCCCTGGACGTGTGCAGTGTCCACCACCACGAGCGGCTGCTGCGGTATGCGGTCTCGCTGGTGGGCTACGGCTTCTATGGGGACGTGGTGAGCGACAGTGAGCGGCACCGCTGGATGGGCCCGATGCGCTACGACTTCTCAGGTGCCAGGGGGCCCCCAGCTGGGGTGTCCCCTTCCCCCAGGCCTGGGGAGTGGGGGGACCCCAGTGAGTGAGAGGCCAGTGGTCCCCCAGCCAAAGAGGGGGTGGGGACTGGAGAGGGAGCCCCTACCCCGTGGGGGGGGGGTTGGGCTCAGGGGATCCCCTTACCCAGCTGGGAATCCGGGGACTGACCGGGGGATGGGGCAGACGGAGCTGGGCCTGAGACATGCCATGGGGCGGTCACTGCCCACAGGGAATGCGCTGGGGAGGCCTAGGCAGAACAAGGCCGCCAGAGGGGAGGGGGCGGCGTGTCCGGGGGGCAGGGAAGGAACGAGCCTCGAGGGGGGGCTCTGTGGCCTGGGGGGGGAAACAGTTTTGACTGGAGCAGGGCCATGCAAGGCCTTGAACCCTCCCCCCGCACCCTATGCAGGGTTCAAGGCCGTGCTGTGTAACCGCAGCTATGAGGGCACCGTGGAGTTCCTGACGGTGGGGGGCACTGAGGCCAATCCCCGGGACCAGACACGCTGCAGGGCAGGGTAGGTAGCGGTGTGTGTGCAGGGGTGGGGGTGGGGGCTGCTGGCCTGTGGAAGGGGAAGCGGGGGGGGGGAGGTGGGGGGGGGGGGGGGTGGGGGGGGGGGGAGCTGCTGGCCTGTGGGAGGGGCGGCGGGGGGGGGGGGGGGGGGGGGGGGGGCTGTGGGTAGGGGGAGCTGCTGGCCTGTGGGAGGGGCTGCAGGCAGTAGGTGGGGAGGGGCTGCTCTCCTGGGGCGGGGGCTGCAAGGCAGGGGGAGCATGGGGGGGCTGCAGAATGGGGTGGGGAGGCTGGTGTCCTGTGGGAGGGGCTGCTAGGTGGGGGGGTTGCGGGGGGGTTGCTGGCCCATTGGGGTGGGACTGGATCCCATGGGGGGGGGGTCAATCCAGGACCTCATGCCCCTGCCAGCAGTGGCAGCCCAGAGCATTTTGAGGCTCAGGGTGGGGGGTGACTTCCTGTCCCACCCACAAACTAGTCTGCATCCATTAAATGTTCAAGCAGCTCCTTCCCCCTCACAGTGATTGGCTCAGGCAGCGTCAGTCATAGTTGGGGCAGCTCTCCCCCACCACTCAGAGTGATGGGCTCAGGCTCTCTGCAGACTCAGGCAGCATTGGTCACCCTGGGGCAGCTCCCCCAGCACCTACAGGATGGCTCTGAGCCCCGTGGAGGGGCTGGGGCCCTGGACACTCGCTGTCACAACCTCTTCCCTTGCAGCTGCCTTGTCTGCTCCGAGTCCAGTCACCAGCTCCTGGGGGGCAGTGAGGAGGAGAAGCTGCCGCAGCAGGAAGGCACTGGGGCTGCAGGTGAGCTGAGCACAGGGCAGGCGTCCCTGCCCCTTGCACTAACAAGCCAGCTGGGGCCGCAGGAGCAGCCGGGGACACCCGAACTAGCTCTTGTAAACCCAGCTCAGCCTGGGGGCTCCTGCAATGCAACAAAAGGAGGCTGAGCTGGGCTCAGAGCCACAGGCACCAGCAGATCTCGGGAGAGAACTGAGGAGTCATGGCGTCCAGCCCCCCGCCCCCACCAGACCCACTCCCTTCCCAGAGCCAGGGGAGAACCCAGGAGTCCTGGCGTCCAGCCCCCTCCCTCTAACCCACCAGACCCACTCCCTTCCCAGAGCCAGGGGAGAACCCAGGAGTCCTGGGGTCCAGCCCCCCCCCCTAACCCACCAGACCCACTCCCTTCCCAGAGCCAGGGGAGAACCCAGGAGTCCTGGCTCTGACTCCCTCCCTCCCCCCTCTGCTGTCACCCACAAGACTCCCCTGAAGTCATGCAAAAGGGCTCTGGCTCCCTGGTGCAGGCCAGGGGGAGTGTCAGTCTGGGATTTAAAGTGCCCCCAAACCGGCGAGTGGTGGAGGGCTTGGGGCAGGGGGACCAGGGTAACGGTGTCTCTCCCCCAGCCGGCGAGTGGTGGAGGGATGGGGGTTCAGGGCCAGGAGACCGGGGGTAACGGTGTCTCTCCCCCAGCCGGCGAGTGGTGGAGGGATGGGGGTTCGGGGCAGGGGGACCAGGGTAAGGGTGTCTCTCCCCCAGCCGGCGAGTGGTGGAGGGATGGGGGTTCGGGGCAGGGAGACCGGGGGTAAGGGTGTCTCTCCCCCAGCCGGCGAGTGGTGGAGGGATGGGGGTTCGGGGCAGAGGGATCGGGGGTAAGGGTGTCTCTCCCCCAGCCGGCGAGTGGTGGAGGGATGGGGGTTCGGGGCAGGGAGACTGGGAGTAACGGTGTCTCTCCCCCAGCCAGCGAGTGGCAGCGGGAGCAGGGCCATTTCCTGGCCATTAACTTGACCTGCATGAGCAGTGCCTGCCCCAAGAGCCCCGATGGCCTCTCGCCCAGCGCCCACCTAGCCGACGGCACGGCCGACCTCATCCTGGTGCGCAAGTGCTCAGCCCTGGGCTTCCTGCGTCACCTGAGTCGGCACATGGACCATCGGGACCAGGTGTGTGTGTGTGTGTGGGTAGACCCCCAGGGCACAGGAAGGGGGCATGGGCCAGACCCGGGGGCACAAGCCTGGAGTCAGCAGGTTGGGAGGGTTGTAACGCTGAGTGGGAGGGGGGCAGGCTCGAACAGTCACTGTGGGGGTCACACCCTGGCCATTCTGGGTCCAGCCCCCAGGGGGCTCCAGCATCAGGGGAGCAGCTGACCCCCACTGTGGGGGATGGGGCAGTCCCTCCCAGCGAGGCTGGGTCATGACCCCCAGGAGGGGCAGGGAGAGGCCCCTGGAGCTGGGTCCCTCCCCAGGCCTCTCGCTCAGTCCAGCACCCCTCTTCCCTCTGCAGTTTGACCTGCCCTTTGTGAGTGTGCACCGGGTACGGGCCCTGCGCTTCACCCCGAAGCAGCTGGAGGACAGCGAGGAGGGGGAGCAGCCCGGCCGCAGGGGGTGGAAGGGGCTTCTAGGGGGGCTGTGCTGTGGGGAGCAGCCACTGAGCTCCTGGAGCTGTGACGGGGAGACCCTGCCCCACGCCGACATCAGTGTCAGGTGAGTGTCCGTAGCCCCATGGAAGGGAGGGGAGGCCTGCGGCAGGGGGAGGGGGAAATGCTCCAGAGCAGGCCATGTCCATGCCATGAAAACCACTTGACAATAGCATGCAGGGCTTCCCCCCCATGGCATTATGGGAGCTTCCCAAAGGATTGTGGGAGTTTGGTCCCTTTCTGCCCTCTAGGATTGTTGCAAGACACAAGCAGTAATTCTTCTGCTCCACTCCACGCTGACAAGGCCTCAGCTGCAGGACTGTTTCCAGTGCTGGGCCCCACACTTCAGGAAAGACGTGGGCAAATTGGAGACAGTCCAGAGAGCAAAAAACTGATCCAAGGGCTAGAAAACATGGACCTATGAGGGAAGATTGAAAAACCTGGGTTTGTTTAGTGTGGCAAAAAGAAGATTGTGGGGAGGGGGAACTGAGAAGCGTTTTTCAGTTACATAAAAGGTTGTCACAAAGAGGAGGGCGAAAACTCATTCTCCTGCACCGCTGAGGGTAGGACAAGAAGCAGTGGGCTTACATTGCAGCCAGGGCAGTTTAGGTTGGACATTAGGAAGTTTTTCCTAAACAGCCGGGGTGGCTAAACACTGGAACAAATTGCCTAGGGAGGCTGTGGCGTCTCACTGGAGGGTTTTGAGAACAGGTTAGACGACCCCCTGTCTAGTTATTACACAGTGCTACCTTGAGAATAGGGGCTGGGACTAGCTGACCTCTCGAGGTCCCTTCCAGTGCTACCCTTCTCCGCAGCCTAGGATCGCATTCGCCTTTCACAGCCATGCCACACTGGCAGCTCATAGTCATCCTGTGATCGACCAACACGCAGGTCTTTCTCCTCCACTGTTGCTTCCAACCGGTCAGGCCCCAACTTGTAGCAAAAAGCCTTGGTGCTCGTTTCTGAGTGCAGGACCTGGCCCTGTGCACTATTACATTTCCTCCCATTTCTGTCACTCCCACGTTCCAGGCTGTCCTGTTGATACCGTCTTTTGTCCACAGGGTGCACAGGCAGCTGATCCACCTGTTTGCCCGGGGCATCGAGCAGGGGATGGGCCTGGTTTAGGGGCTGCCTGGAGCTGCGTCCTGTGAGAGGGCTGTGCCCTCGCCCATCAGCGGAGACCAAGAGCCCAGCAGGGCAACAGAGATGCTGTGGTCTCCGGGGACAGCCGCGTGTCAGAGCCCTCTGTTTGCTCCCTGGCCCCCAGAGGGAGCTGTGCCGTGCTGGGTCAGCCGTGGGGGGTCGAAGCATCCCCAGCTGGCTGGCTCCGAGGTCGGGTGGGGACAGGAGCGGGACCTGCAGGCTCAGGCCGCCCCCACCGCAGCCCGACTGGACAGTAGCCACCACTGCGGACGTTGTTTAACCAGGGCCACGTCTACGCTAACGCACATTGGCACGAAGCCGCCGCAGCGATCAGTCGGTGTAGCGGGGTGGTTACATCGGCAGGAGCCAAAGTTCAGTGTTAACACTTCCAGTTAGGTTGACGCAAGCAGCCTTGGGTCGACCTAACGCTGTACTGTAGCCCAGACCCCGGGGGTAAGCGGGGACAGATATAATGTAGCTGGGGGAGTGGGAGCGATGGTGGGCAAGTAGAGAACTCGGGGGGGCTTCTGAAAAAGCAGCTCAGTCACAAATAAAGGGAGAACAGGTCCCGCTTGGCTGTGTTTGATTTCCACCAGGGGTGGGGATCCAGGGCATCCGGTGCCTTTGTGGTGGGGGTAAGCAGCAGGACATTCCCCGACAGGCTGGAGGGGTGGGGGGCAGCACTGGGCACGGATGGAGATTGGCCTCTGATTTAATGCCGGCCCCCCCCCCCGGCTATCACTAGGGCCATCCGAGTTACCAGGCGACACCCAGCAGAGCTGGAGGGCAGGGCCAGGCTCCGGGTAACAAGCTGTCAGACCCCCAAGGGGCGCAGGACGCGGCAGACAGACAGACGGAGCATGGGGTCAAGGCTGATTCCAACAATCTCTGTTTACAAAACGGCGCCATTTACAAAAGCCCCAGGGCTGTGGCAGGGCTGGAATGTCTCAGCAGCAAAGCAAGCACAGCGTCCAGGGCGAGGTGGCGGCAGTCGGCCCCACCGGAGCCAGAGGCTCTAAGCTCCCTCAGCCCAGTGTGGGGCCAGAGTCTAGCGCAGGGGCAGGGAGCGAGATGGGCTGTAAACACGACAGGCCGTGCCAGGCCCAGTTGTGGTCCCAGGATGTGGGTGGGGAAGGGGATCTAGGCCCAATGCGGGGCAGGGACCTGGCTGGAGTGCATCTGGAGGGGGCAGGGAATCCAGACCCAGGGAGCTGTAGGGTATTGGAGGAAGGTGTAGATGGGATGGGTGGGGAGTTAGTGTCTGGGCGGGGGCTGCAGGAGACCTGGGTGAACCAGGACCTGGGCCCACTGGGGGGGAGGGGGGGGCACAGAAATCGCAGCCCATTTGGTTATCCAGGACATATCCCCAGTGCCCAGCTCTCCCATCCCTGCCCTTCTCTGCCAGTCCCCCCCACCACGGTGTCCAGCTCCTCCCACCGTGCCCTTCTCTGCTGGCCACCCATACCCAACTCTCCCCTTTCCTCTCGGCCCCCAGCCACACGTCCCCACCCCAGGTGCCCCTGGAGGGGGGGAGCAGCAAGCGGAGCAGACAGACCCCTCCCAGGGCGAGAAGCAGGGTTGCTCTGGGGAGGCAGCAGCTGGCCCCCGGCTCAGAGCTTGTGCGGATTCACCCAGCGGTAGGTGCCCTCGTACTGGAACCCGACTCTCTTCATCAGCTCGTCCGCCTCAGGTGGGCCCCGGCTGGGAAAGAGCAACACCTCCAGGTTAGCGCCCACAGGCAGCCCTGCTGACAAGTGTGGGGCACAGGGTCCTTATGGGAGGTGGGGCAGGGGAGCCCCCTCCCCCAGCTCCCCAATCATTCACCTCCTTCCTCCGCAGCTCCAGCCGGAGACTCGCCTTTCTGGCAGCTTAACTCCCATCTAAGTCAGACTCATGCCCTGCCAGGCCCCACAGCATCTCTCCCTCTTCTCCAGCCAGGGTTAGGGCTCCTGCCGGCCCCACAGCCCCCAGCACCCCTGCCCAGTGCCCTGGGGCCTCACCTGCCGTAGCAGTACGGGATTGGTTTGATCCTCTCAGACTCAATCTTGTGCAGCAGCGGAGTGAAAATGCGCCAGGCTTCACGCAGCTCGTCACTGGGGGGTGGGGGTGGGGGGGAAGAGAGGGGAGCAGCATCAGTGCCTGTGCCACCCGCAACGGCAACTGGGGAGGGGTGGGGGGGGGGGTGGCGACAGCCAGTGTCACATGCTGAGCAGTTGGACGCGACCCGTGAGTGCTGGACGGGAGGAGGCAATCCCATGCTAAAGGGAGGTTCTGTCCCACACTGGGATGGGGGCCAGCACCCACCCGCCCGCCTCTGCCCAGACCCAGCCACTCCCGCATGGTCCTCAGGTGCCAGCATCCACCCGCCCCACCCTGCCCAGACCCAGCCACTCTCCCATGGTCCTCAGGGACCAGCACCCACCCACCCGCCTCTGCCCAGACCCAGCCACTCCCACATGGTCCTCAGGGACCAGCACCCACCCGCCCGCCTCTGCCCAGACCCAGCCACTCCCGCATGGTCCTCAGGTGCCAGCATCCACCCCCCCCCCCCCCTGCCCGCCCCCCGCAAGCCGCCGCACCGCCCAACTTCCCCTAAACGCTGCTTTACGCAAGTCTTAAGTACTTTCCCCCGCACCCCCCCACTCCCCCCCCACAATCCCCCCCCCCCCCCCCAACCCACCCCCCCCCCCCTGCCCAGACCCCGCCACTCCCGCATGGTCCGCAGGTGCCAGCATCCCCCCGCCCCCCCCTGCCCAGACCCAGCCACTCCCGCATGGTCCTCAGGTGCCAGCATCCACTCACCCGCCTCTGCCCAGCCCCAGCTGCTCCCCCACAGTACCCAGGTGCCAGCATCCACCCACCCCGCTCTGCATGGATCCAGCCCCAGCACCCGGCTGCCCCAGGGACAGGGATCAGGGCCGGGATCGAGCCCAGCACCCAGATGCCCCGGGGCCCTCAGGGATGGGGGATCAGGGCTGGAGAGGCCCAGCACCCACCTGCGCACAAAGTGCATCTGGTTGCCACAGAAGACATCCAGGATGAGTCGCTCGTAGGCATCCGGCAGCTTCACATCCTGGGGAGATGGAGACGTGAACTGGGGGTGTGGGGAGGGGAGGGGTTGGGAAGAGGCGGCTGGGATGGGGGGGCTGGTTTGGCAACCATAGGTTAGGTCCAGCTCTCACTCCTTGGGCAGTGGAGGTGGGGGATGGATGGGCAGTGGGGGGTGAGGGGGGGGGGATGGATGGGCGGGGGGGGGGGGGGG
>QXTE01000590.1:195066-228903 GCA_003942145.1 Platysternon megacephalum
GGGGGGGGGGGATGGATGGGAAGGGGGGGTGAGGGGGGGGATGGAAGGGAAGGGGGGGCTGTGGGGGGGCCCTGGGGCCGGCACCTTGTAGCGGTTGCCATAGGTCAGGTCCAGCTCCGACTCCTCAGGGTCGAAGAACATGCCCGGTTTCTTGGTCATCATCTTGGTGTAAACGGCTTCGTTGGGCTGCACGCGGATCACTAGCTCGTTGCGCTTGCACTGCCGCTGGAAGATGTCGCCCGGCACGTCCCGGAACTGCAGCCGCACCTCGGCCTTGCGCTCGTTCAGGGCCTTACCACAGCGCAGCACAAACGGGACGCCTGGGGAGGACAGGTTAGAGACAGAGCTAGGGCCCCTCACCCCAATAGCACACATGGGGCAGGGACGGGGTGTGTAGGAGAGAGAGACACTCCCCAGAGGGGAGGGCATCAGATATTTCCTGTCCCACTCAGGACTGTCCTGCCCGGGGCCACCCCGTCCCATCCTGTTCTTTCCCAGGATCACCCACCCGTCCCATCCTCCTCACGGCATTGGCCCCCAGGCACTCGCTCACCCCCCCCCATGGTGCTCGCCCCCCATCTCCCCACGACACTGACCCCCAGACGCTCACTCATGCCCCCCACAGCGCTCGCTCACATCCTCGCCGGGCACCCCCCACGGCACTCGTCCCCCAACCCCTTCCCTCCCACGGCACTGACCCCCCCACTGTGCTCGCTCACATCCCCGCCGGGCACCCCCCATGGCACTGACCCCCCTACCGTGCTCACTCACTCATGCCCCCCACGGCGCTCACCCCCAGTCCCTTCCCCCCAGCACTCACTTACCCCCCCACGGTGCTCACTCATCCCCCCCCTCCTGTGCGCTCGCTCACACCCCCGCCGGTCACCCCCCCACGGCGCTGGCTCACCCCCACTCCCTTCCCCCCAGCACTCGCTTCCCCCCCCATGGCGCTGGCTCACCCCCAGTCCCTTCCCCCCAGCACTCGCTTACCCCCCCATGGCACTGGCTCACCCCCTGCTGGTCACCCCCCCACGGCACTCGCTCACCGTCCCATCTCTCGTTGTCCACGTACAGCACGGCGGTAGTGAAGGTGGCCGTGTTGGAGCCAGTGGGGACAGTGGGGTCATCCAGGTAGCTCTTCCGGGCCTCGCCCACCCCATCGGGGTTCCCCACATACTGGCCCAGCACCACACTGCCCAGCTGCAACTCCGAGATGCACTTCAGCACCTTCACCTGCAGCGGGGACAGATGGCTCAGGCCCCCAGCGTCACCACGGGGGCCAGGGAGGGGGCTGGGCTGCTTGTAGAGCAGCAGGGGAAGGGGGGAGCCCAGGGTAACAGGGCTCGGAGGGTGACGGGGAAGGACCGGGAAACACAGGGTCAGCGCCATCGCACCAGGTAAGTAGCCAGTCCGGTCCAGACACATGCAGTGGCGGCTCTGGGCCACAAGAGGGCATCTCGACCCAATCCAGTAGGACAGGAGCAGCTAAGCACAGCGCTGGAGGGGGTGGGGGGGAAGGGCAGGACACCTCCTGGTACAGGCCCTGCCCTGGGTCCCAGGACTCTGTGCCAAGCGGGATGCCCCCTGGGCCAGGGCCTGGGGTGCTTGGTCCCTGTGCAGCGACCCACCTTCTCATCCCGCACGTCGTCTGAGTCGGTGGAAGCCGGTTTTTCCATGGCCACCAGGCAGAGCATCTGCAGCAGGTGGTTCTGCATCACATCGCTGCCGGGAGGGGAGAGGAGTCAGCGCAGGAATCACTGCCACAGCACGACCCCCATCCCGCCCCCCAGCACAATCCCCCGTCTCCTCCATCCACCCCCAATGCCCTGGATCCTTCCCTCCCAGCAGGGGGAGGGGTCAGCTTGGGAATCCCCACCCAGTCCAGCCCCCCAGGATGATCCCACC
This sequence comes from Platysternon megacephalum, assembly GCA_003942145.1. Taxonomy (NCBI): domain Eukaryota; kingdom Metazoa; phylum Chordata; order Testudines; family Platysternidae; genus Platysternon; species Platysternon megacephalum. The sequence goes on from QXTE01000590.1 coordinate 196,972, forward strand.
TCTCCTCCATCTACCCCCACTGCCCGGGATCAGTGGTTCTCAACCAGGGGTACGTGTGCCCCTGGGGGTACTCAGAGGTCTTCCAAGGGGTACATCAATACATCTAGATATTTGCCTAGTTTCACAACAGGCTACATAAAAAGCACTAGCAACTTCAGTACAAACTAAAGTACAATATTTATATTCCAATGGATTTATTTTATAATTCTATGGTAACAATGAGAACGTCAGCAATTTCCCAGTAATCCTGTACTGTGCCATATTTGTAGTTTTATGTCGGACTTTGAAAACAAGTGGTTTTTAAATGAGGTAAAACTTGGGGTACCTGAGACAAATCAGACTCCTGAAAGGGATACAGTCATCTGGAAAGGTTGAGAGCCTCTGCCCTGGATCCCTCCCTCCCAGCAGGAGGAGGGGGTCAGTGCCAGCTGGCCCGGGTATCCCCTTGCTCTCCCCAGCCGGTACCATCTCTACCCACCCCTCCAGCAGCCAAGCCAGCACCGCTCTGCCTGCCGCCCACACACCAAGGACAGGGGCCCCCTGCCCCGCTCACCGGATGATCCCGAACTCATCGAAGTAGCCGCCCCGCCCCTCCGTGCCAAACGGCTCCTTGAAGGTCAGGACGACGCAGGCCACGTTGTCCCGGTTCCACACAGGGCCGAAGATCCGGTTCCCGAACCTGCCAGGGAGACGCAGAGCCTGTCTGAGGGGGGGAGCTACCATGCTGGCAGGCTTTGGGCGGGATCTCACCCTGACAGATGGCGAGGGGCCCTTAACGCTCCCCCGCCACCCACCCAGCTTTTCCCTTGGGAAAGGGCCCAGCCATGCTCCCCCCTGGCTCTGCCCCATCTCCCAGCCAGCCCCACCTCAGCACCATGAGATTCTGCACCATCTCCTTGCCCAGGTAGTGGTCAATGCGGTAGATCTGGTCCTCCCGGAAGAGCGACGCAATGTGATTGGACAGTTTGTTGGAGCTCTCCAGGTCCTTCCCAAATGGCTTCTCCACGATGATGCGGTTCCAGCCCCTGAGGGGAGGGGAGAGCAGACGGTGTCAAACGTCGCTGCAGCTAGAGAGGAACCTCGGAGCCCCCACAACTCTCCCCCACCCCATGGGGGTCTCACACACCCCAGGCCTGTGCTCTGACCCCATCCCCTGGGCGCTCACTCTTAGACCCTGCCCCACCCCCATCTCTCACCCGTGGCCCATGCAGCACTCCTTGATGTTGCGGGTGACGTGCTCGTAGACACTAGGGGGCAGTGCCAGGTAGAAGAGCCGGTTGGCCTTGTCCCCGTTGTGCAGTGCGTCCAGGTGGGCGTTCAGCTGCCGGAAGGAGGTGCTGTCGTCGTAGGTCCCCGACACGTAGCTGTTCCGGGCGAAGAACTCCTCCAGCTTCTTCTGCTCATCCGGCTCCACCTGGGGGGAGGGGACGCAGCTGCCATCAGCTGAGGGACACGGCCCCCCATCAGCTAAGGCACCGGGGGACACCCAGCCACACACCCCACCCAATCCCAGGGATAAAGGCCCTGCCCCCTGCTATTCAGAGGAGCTGTACCCCAGACACTCCCCCCCCCCCTCCCAGGGCTGGGGACCCCAGGCCCTCCCCTGCTCTGGAGAGGTGCTGGTGGGCAGGCTGAGGGGGCCACACCTTGAAGTAGGGCTGGCTCTGCTTGCGGATGTCGGCCACGGTGAGGTGGGAGCGGGCGTAGCCCACCACGTAGGTGTCATCGGGCAGGAGGCCATCCCGGAAGAGCCACCTGGAAGAGAGTTCAGTTGGGTCACCCGACACCAGACCACCGAGGCACTGGGTCACCACCACACAGCCCCGGCCTGGTGCGGGTGTGCGGGAAGAGGGACTTACCAGATGGTCGGGTAGATCTTCTTCTTGGCCAAGTCTCCCTGGAACAGACAAAGGGGATGTCATAGCAGCAAACAGGCAGGGAAAGGCCCTGTGCCCCATTCCCACCTCCCTGCCCTGGGGCTGGACGGGAGCTGGTGCCCCCTAGAGGGGAAAAGCCCCGTGCCACATTCCCTGCCCCCCTGAGCCAGATCAGAGCCAGCGCCCCATATCCAATTCCCCACCCCTCTCTGCATGACACAGTCCCCCCAGGTCTACCCATACCCTCACACGTCCTTTCTTTGCAGCTTTGGGCCTTTACCCAGGGTGGGGTGTGGCTCTGTGGGAGGGAGGAGCTGAGCTAAGCTGCCACAGTGCTGCAAGCAGGCAGGCAGGTGTACTCGCGGGCTCTGTGCCAGGCCCCACATCCTGGGCACGGGTGCTGTTTGCTCTGGGGCGGTGGGTGGGAAGGAGAGGGGCAGATCAGGCTGATTGGGTTGCAAGTAACAGGGATTTGCTGAGTCACGAAGGCACCCAAAAGAAAGGTGGTTCTTGGTGCAAGGGACAGTGGAGAGAACGGGACGGGATCCAACCGGTTACCGGCTCAGTGCAGGGGTGACAGGGTGACTCCCTGGACTGAGCCACACAGATCGTCCCATTCGACCTCCGGCTGACCGTGAACTCTGTGCATGCAGGCTGACAACACAGGCTCATTGTCTGCTGCAGCCAGTGCAAGCAAACACCAGCCCCCTGTCTGCGCCAGCAGGGACGTCCCCCAGATGGGGCCACATGTTATGTGTGGGGAGGGATCCCTGTCTGTCTGTCTGTCCCACCCTGGGGGCTTGGGGGCTCTGTAGAGCCAGGCTGTCCCCTTGGGATGCTGCTCTGGGGAGGGTCAGACACAGGGGGCAGGGAGGTGGGTGCAGGAGACCTATGGGGCGAGTTAGACACGGGGGGCGGAGCAGGGAGGATCACACTAGGTTGGTCGATTAATTCCCCAAGGGTCTAGCTCTGAGGGCTTCTCTGCGGGCTGCAAAGGGTCACCCCCCCCATCCCACCCACTTGCCCCGTTCAGCTCCTGCAGCAGCTTAGCTGCCTCCTATTCAGCTAGGCCCAGCCTCCCAGCCTGACCTAGTGTTGCTCTTATCCCATGTTGGCTCCACCCACCAGCCCAATTCAATGCAAACTGGTTCAGAGAGAGGGAGATGGGGACAAAACAAAGCAGTGAGTCACAGCCTTCCTCCCCTGCATGACTCAGCGGGGGCAGTGCCCCAGGCGGAAGATATCTGAGCTTGGAGCAAGTCAGTGTGTGTAACTAACACACACACACACACAGAGCAGGGATGTCAGTCCCAGGCCAGGAAATGGCTGAGCAGGGGTGAAAATGAGCCAGTGAGACCCAGCCGAACCAGCACGTCCACAGCTCCCCTCCCCCACACACAACAGCAAGGACATTCGTGTTTGCCACCCGCCCTGCCCGGGAGCCAGACACCACCTTCTGCTCATTCCATGTCCCAGATTTCAGCTCCCTCAGAACCTGGCCCATTTCCCCACAAAAAGCCCTGGGGAAATGAACAGGAAGCCAAGGAAACTCCTTATCTATCACAAACACTGATAAGCCGGCTTTCTCCTCCCTCCCTCTGCTGGGGAGGGGCAGGTGCCAGGGATTTAGCTTGGGCCATCCCTGCCTGACCCACAGAGACCCCAAGGGATGGCAGGGGCAGCCCCCCACCACAGCTGGCCCTGGCCCGGCTTATAGCATGGGGACACCTAGCTCCTGCCCATGATTCCCTGATGTGAGAGGGGCTACGGAGGGTATCGGCTCCACTAACTTGGGGTTAATCCACTACACATGAAGCTGGGGGAATGGGAGCCAGGCTCCTGGGTTCAATTGCCCTGTGCGACCTTGGACTAGTCACTGAATCGCTCCATGCCTCAGTTTCCCCACTACAGCGTAGGGACTGTGTGTCTATGCAGCACGTAGCGTAACAGGGGCCCCGCTCCCACTCGGGATGGGGCGGGGGGATGTCCGCCCCGGCCCCAATCTCTGCAAAGAGAGGTGTGCATTACACACCTAGGAACAAGGAGCCCACTGCACGGGAGCAGTCTCTGGAAAGCCGCGAATCTGAGAAGGACCTAGAGGGCTTAGTGAACAACCCGAGCTCCCAGGGCCACGTTGTGGCCAAAGGGGTTCGTGGGATCCTGGGGTGTATCAACAGGGCAGCCGTGAGCAGAAGCAGGGAGGGGATTTTACCACTGGACACAGCTTTGGGATATTGCGTCCAGTTCTGGTGGCCACATTTTAAAAAGGCTGTGGAAAAATTGCAGAGGGCGGAGAAAGGAGCCAGAAAAATTATTCAAAGGCTGGAGAAAAATGCAAGAGCCCTAAAGGGCTCCATCTGTTTAGCATTTCAAAGGGAAGACTGATTCCAGCTCTGAGGAGAAAGGCAGCCCCAGCACCGGGAAAGGGAAGCCGAAGCTAGAGAAATTCAGTCCAGCAATAGGGCACTTGTGGGGATGATTAGCCATCGGAACCAACTCCTGAGTGAAGCAATGGCTTCTCCATCTCTGCTGCCTCCCAGTCCAGCCGGGCTACCTTGCTGGAAGATGCTGGAGCCACACACAAGGTACTGGCTAACCAGGGGCCGAAGTGGGTGAGATTCTCTGGCCCAGGACACACACGTGTTGGACTAGATGTCCCACACTGCCATGAGCTAAGGGAGATTTACTTCCATGAAGCTAGCAAGGATGAGCGGTGTAGCATTGACCGTATCTAGCTACATGGAGGTAAGAGCTACCTGGGGCTCATCTGTGCCAGAATTTATAGCGATAGCCACATCCATGTGACCATACACCTCTTGCTGCACGAGGACAAAGCCCACCCACCACCAGCACCGGGGCTAGAGCAGCCTCGCTCTCCTCTGTGCACAGTGACTCAGCAGTGCCTGGCACTTCCCCTTGTGCTAACACCACGGATCCCACAGCGTGAGCGTCACCATCACGCCCCTCTGAGAGCAGAGGGAACCAGAAAGCGAGGTAGAAAATGGTTAAACTGAAGGCCCTGGAGAGGGAACTGGGGCAGTTTCAGCGAATTGGGGGGGCATTGGGGTGAGTGTGGGGAGGCTGGGGTGGTTTCAGGGGCCTAAAGGATGACTGTGGGGTGGGGACAGTTTTGGGGGCATCTGGGAGTGTCAGGGCAAATTTGGGGTGGTGGGTGAATTTGAGGGCACCGGGACGATCTCAGTCACACACATTTGCTTGCTGAAATCCTGCTACTGCTCACAGGATCAAGACAAGGGGGGTTTGGCCAAGCCATGGCCTGCCCCCCGCACTGTCATCACCACAGCCAGCACCAGCAGTGCACCCAGGCCTCGGGTTTCCCCATGGCAGGGCACAAAGCTAAACCCGATCTGTGCCTACAGGGATTAGCTCTGCACCCCCACCCCCCAAGCTGCTGCTGCTGGAGCCAGGTTACACACTGAGCTGTAATCGCTGCCTGTGTTACACAACGCGGTGCAGGAAGTTGAGTCACTCAGTGCCCGGTGCCGGGCAGCCGGGCTGCAGCCATCAGCACTAATTATCTCAGTTGGTACAATCCCTGCCCTCTCCTTCGAGCCCCGTGCGGCAGTACCCGAGTAGCCCCAAGGGAGGCTGGAGACCTGCAGACGTGTGGTGCTTCAGGGCTGCTGTCTCTCCAGGGGAAGATCAATCTTGCCACAGCCCCCAGAGCCATGGGCCAGAGGGATTTCAGGGTCCCAGCCCACGGAAACACAGAGCCCTTTGAGGGGGAACTGGGTCCATCCCTGGGGCCCACTGCCCAGATCCATCCCCTCACTCAGTGCTCCAGAGAGACCTACAGGGAGCTCCTTGTCCCCCCTCAGCGCTGACTGTATGCAGACTCCGGCACAGGGTGACTTGGGTTAAGGCTGGAGGCGCTGCATGGGCCAGGCGCCCCAGGGGAAGGCACCGGCATGGGGCTCCAGGCTGGGCTGTGGGTACTCACCGAGGCCCCCATGATGATGAAGATGTGGGTGTCGGACTGGAGGAAGTCCTTGCCCTGGCACAGCTCCTCGCGCATCATCCCGCACACCTGCGAGCGGCTCAGCTCCCGCTGAAGAGTCATGGTGCTTGAATTGCTGCTCCCTAAGAGCAAGAAAGAGACCAGGCCGGTTTGTGTGAGCTGGACTCCCCACCCCTGGGAGGCCTGGCCCAGTTTGTGGCTCCCCCAGCCAGCACCCAGGGGAGCAGGGCAACAGGTCTCTACTTGTCCAACAGGATGGGCAGATACTGAGCTGCAGGGCAGAGGAGCCCCATGGCGGAGGGGAAATGAGACCTGGTGGGGGTGTGAAGAGAAATCCCAGGATAGGCACCGGGGGAGGGGTCACTGTTGGGTCCTGCCCCAAGTACAGCCCCAGACACCAGAACCCCCTGCAGTCCTGCTCCCCAGTGACACCTAGCTCCACCCCCCCAGCTAACCACACCCACTTGCTCCTCACCCCCCAGCACCCTCCTGCCCTCCCAGTGCCCTCTAACTCCTGGTCCCCTCCAACTACTCCATGCCCCCATTGCACCTGATCTCCCCAGAGCCCCCAGCTCCCACATGCCCCCGCCTCCCCCTGCCCCCACCTCCCCCCACCTCCCCCTGCCCCCCACATGCCCCCACCTTCCCCTGTTCCCTGCCCCCACATGCCCCCCAGCTCCCCCTGTTCCCTGCCCCCACATGCCCCCAGCTCCCCCTGTTCCCTGCCCCCACATGCCCCTCAGCTCCCCCGTTCCCTGCACCCACATGCCCCCAGCTCCCCGTTCCCTGCCCCCAGCTCCCCCTGTTCCCTGCCCCCCAGCTCCCACATGCCCCCAGCTCCCCAGCTCCCCCATGCCCCCACCTCCCCCTGCCCCCCAGCTCCCACATGCCCCCACCTCCCCCTTCCCCCCACATGCCCCTCAGCTCCCCGTTTCCTGCCCCCCCCTTCCCCTGCCCCCCACATGCCCCCACCTTCCCCTGCCCCCCAGCTTCCCACATGCCCCCAGCTCCCAGCCTCCTAATGCCCCGGCGCCGCCCCGCGCGCTTCCTACCGCTCCCCGGGTCCCGCTCCCGCTCTGCCGCCGGCCCAACGCTCGCCCGGCTCCCCATCTCGGCCCCGCCCCCTGCTCCCCATCCCGGCCCCGCCCCCTGCTCGCCCAGCCAATCGGCGGCCTCGCCCTGGGCCCGCCATGACACCTAGCGAGGCGGAAGCGGTGCCGCGCCGGACTAGTTCCCAACGGGGTCCGTCCCCGCGCGTCCCTTCCGCTTCCGGGTCCTTTGGCAGCACTTCCGCGGGGAGTGGGACGGAGCCGCGATCCCGGAAGGGAGAAAGGGGAAGTGGGAGCCGGGCGGGGCGAGGCGAGACGCAGGTACTAGGACTTCTGGCCGAGGGACCCAGGCGTCCGAGCTCCCCCCGGCCGGGTAAGGGACCCAGGCGTCTGGGCCCATCTGGCTGGCGCCCCCCCCCCCCCCCCCCCCCCCCCCCCCCCCCCCCCCCCCCCCCCCCCCCCCCNAGGCGTCCGGGCCCATCTGGCTGGCGGCCCCCCCCCCCATCTGCCGCAATCTCTCTCCGCAGCCCGGGACCTGCCAGGCTGGATGAACGGGACCCGGCAGCGCCGGAGCTGCGAGATGGTGCAGCCAAGCGGGGGCCCAGGTGGCGACTGCGGAGCCCTGGGCGAGGACTCGTCCCTGGGCAAGGTGGCGGCCTGGCAGCTGCCCCCCGACCTGGCTGGGCACGAGGCCCTGCAGCGCTTCCTGGCCGAGAACCAGGACCTGAAGGGTGAGGAGGAGCCCGGCCCCCTGGAGGCCTCATCTCCCGACTGGGGGCCGGGGCGCTGCGGCTAGTCCCTGTTCCCCATGGGGGGGGGCGGGTTAAGGGCTGGGGGGGGGCCGTGCTGCGGCTAGTCCCTGTTCCCCATGGGGGGGCGGGTTAAGGGCTGGGGGGGGCCGTGCTGCGGCTAGTCCCTGTTCCCCATGGGGGGGGGCGGGTTAAGGACTGGGGGGGGCCATGCTGCGTCTAGTCCCTGTTCCCCATGGGGGGCGGGTTAAGGGCTGGGGTGGGCCGTGCGGCGGCTCGCCCCTGTTCCCCAGGGGGGGGGGCGGGTTAAGGGCAGGGGGGTGGCCCGCTCGGCCGCGTGGCCCGGCCCCCGGTGGGTGGGGGGGGGGGGGGGGGCGGGTTAAGGGCTGGGGTGTGCCGTGCTGTGGCTAGTCCCTGTTCCCCATGGGGGGGGGTGGGGTTAAGGGCTGGGGTGTGCCGTGCTGTGGCTAGTCCCTGTTCCCCATGGCCCGTGGTGGGTAGCTTGAGGGCTGGGGTATGCTGCACTGTGGCTAGTCCCTGCTGCCTGTCGGGGGGTGGGTGACAATGTCATGGATCCACAGGGTCTGGTCTATGACCTAGCCTGTAAATAGTCCCTTGGGAGTCACCCCTTCCATGGGCTGGGCCACAAGCACCCCCACAGTTTACAGGGCCAGGCCCGTGGCCTTCGAGGCAATTACAGTCTAACGTCAGTACCGGGCAAATTAGTTGAAACAATCGTAAAGAATAAAATTGTCAGACACATAGAAGAACATAAATTGTTGGGCAAAAGTCAACATGGTTTCTGTAAAGGGAAATCATGTCTTACTAATCTATTAGAGTTCTTTGAAGGGGTCAACAAACATGTGGACAAAGGGGATCCAGTGGACATAGTGTACTTAGATTTCCAGAAATCCTTTGACAAGGTCCCTCACCAAAGGCTCTTATGTAAATTAAGTTGTCATGGGATAAGAGGGAAGATCCTTTCATGGATTGAGAACTGGTTAAAAGACAGGGAACAAAGGGTAGGAATAAATGGTAAATTTTCAGAATGGAGACGGGTAACTAGTGGTGTTCCCCAAGGGTCAGTCCTAGGACCAATCCCATTCAATTTATTCATAAATGAGGTGGCAAAGTTTGCAGATTATACTAAACTGCTCAAGATAGTTAAGACCAAAGCAGACTGTGAAGAACTTCAAAAAGATCTCACAAAACTAAGCGATTGGGCAACAAAATGGCAAATGAAATTTAATGTGGATAAATGTAAGGTAATGCACATTGGAAAAATAACCCCAACTATACATACAATATGATGGGGGCTAATTTAGCTACAACTAATCAAGAAAAAGATCTTGGAGTCATCGTGGATAGTTCTCTGAAGACGTCCACGCGGTGTGCAGCGGCAGTCAAAAAAGCAAACAGGATGTTAGGAATCATTAAAAAGGGGATAGAGAATAAGAGGGAGAAAACTTGTTCTCCTGGACCTCTGAGGATAGGACAAGAAGCAATGGGCTTAAATTGCTTAAATGGGCTTAGGGGTGGGAGAAAACCTCGTACTACTGGGTTGTTGCTAGATGTGACCTGGCACGTCCTGCCCATTGGGGCTCCCGTTGTCTTTCTGCATCCTCCACTGCCGTGGGTGGGTGTCAGCTAGTCCTTAAGCGACCTATTCATGCCACCCCAGGCCATGCACAGCAGTGCGAAGTGCAGAGGGAAACTGAGGCACACACGGGCATCATACACATTACCAAACTTCCCCCTTGGTCCCAGAGAGACGGATGGGGGCGGAGAGCTGGTAAGGGGTGTGCCCCTCAGAGAGGGAGGGTAAGAACTCAGACAGCACCAGGCTAACACTCTCACTGTCCCTGGGGCAGAGGCCATTCGGCAGAGTAACCAGATGCTGCGGCAGCGCTACCAGGAGTTCCTGCGCTTCCAGGCCACACAGCGCGAGGAGAAGGAGTTCCTGATGCTCCGTTTCCGGGAGGCCCGGGATGTGGTGGAGAAGCTGAACGCTGAGCGGACTGAGATGAAGTGCCAACTGGAGCAGGCCCTCTGGGAGGTGGAGCAGCTCAAGGGAAGGCAGCAGGTATCAGGAGGGCTTCCTATCCCCCCCACAACAAGGGGAAAGGGGGTTTGCAGGGGCATGCTGTGCCACCTCCCCCCAATACCAAGCCCAGGAGGGGGGTCTCACCTGGGCACTGATCTCTCCGCGGTTCCCCTGGCCCAGTTCCTTTCCGCAGCAGGGCCATGGGGCATCAGGAGGTAGGTCAGGACAGCTGCCTCTTCTCAGATGACTGACTCTTTTGCAACTTCCCAGCCGAGTGCCCTGGAGAAAGAGATCCCTGAGCCAGAGGAGGTGGACACTATGACCCTGACCCAGGAGTTGGCTGAGCCCATGATGGTGAGAGACACCTGGCAGGGTGTGTGTGTGTGGGAATCTACCCTAACCCAGCTCCCAATTCCCTGAGGAACAGAATACCCCACCCCCAAAAGTCCCTTCTTTGCCTCATCCACAGCTGTGCTAGTGAGAGAGTAGAAGGAAAAAGGCCCATCGGGGGCCCTTTGGCCTGGGAGGAGCTCCTGGATACTCCAGCCCTGGCCTCTCACAGCAGGGGGCGGGGTGGGAGTGCTGGCTGGGGGGGGGGGAAAGCAGCCTGTGGTGTCTGTCCCTCACTCTCCCCATTCCCCCAGGCCCCTGGCCCGGAGACCCTGCAGCTGCTGGTGCAGCAGCTGGAGCAGCTCCAGGAGGCCAACCGGGCCCTGCAGGCCCAGATCCAGCAGCAGGTGCAGCCCCCAGGAGAGGCTGGTGTGAGGGTCAAGGTAAGGGACTGGTTGGGGAGGGGGATATGAATGTTACCCGTAATGCCCCCATCTCTCCCCAGGGGACCCAGGGCACCTCGCTCCCACCTGCCCTTAACGTGAGGGAGCCTTGTCTGGACCAGCCAGGGTTCAGCTCCCTGCTGGCTTCGGTCACGGGCAGCACCAGGCCTCTCCTCATCACACGCAGGCTAGCAATGGCCCAGCATCCCCCTGAGTGCCCAGCCCCTGATCCACTGGATGCTCCCAGAATTATCAGACCAGCTGTTCCCAAAGGAACCCCACAGTGCCCACCCCTGCTTTAAAATGAGGCCTTAAGAACATCATTGCACAACATGGATACAGATGACAGAAACCCCCTTGGGACTGCCACCTGATGTGCTGAGACTACCCCTGAGCCCGTTTTCCCTGCCAGCTTGGGACTTCAGTATCCTGTCTTGTTGAGACAGACACGCTAGCCTGCTGCAAATACAAACCCAGGTCTGAACCACGTCCCCCAAAAGCTGCAGACTTAACTGAAAACAGCTTAAGAAGTGCTCCTGTCTCCAGCACCCAGATACCCAGTTCCCAATGGGATCCAAATCCCAAAATAAATCCATTTTACTCTGTATAAAGCTTATACAGGGTAAACTCATAAATTGTCCACCCTTTATAAGTCCACCCTTTATAACACTGATAGAGGTACAGGGGAGTCACATCTTATGCAGGGGTTAGGTTCTAAAGTCAGCGCGTAAGGCGAAAATCGTGTATAATCAAACGCTCATTGAGTGGAATGGCGGGCGGAATCGCCCACACTACAGGTACAGTATTTAAATTATTTTTCTCTTTTTTTGTTTTGTTTTGCCGAGCCCGTATAGTTAAAATCGCGTAAGTTAAATGCGCCTATGATGCGACTCCACTGTATGCACAGCTGTTTGCTTCCCCAGGTATTATTCGCTTACTCTGGGTTAATAAACAAAAGTGATTGTATTAAATATAAAAAGTAGGATTTAAATGGTTCCAAGTAATAACAGACAGAACAAAGTAAATTACCAAGCAAAATAAAACAAACACGCAAGTCTAAGCCTAATACGGTAAGAAACTGATTACAGATGAAACCTCACCCTCAGAGATGTTCCAATAAGCTTCTTTCACAGACTAGACTCCTTTCTAGTCTGGACCCAATCCTTTCCCGTGGTACAGTCCTTGTTCCAGCTCAGGTGGTAGCTAGGGGATTTCTCATGACTGCAGCCCCCTTTGTTCTGTTCCACCCCTATATATCTTTTGCACAAGGCGGGAATCCTTTGTCCCTCTCTGGGTTCCCGCCCCTCCTTCTGAATGGAAAAGCACCAGGTTAAAGATGGATTCCAGTTCAGGTGACATGATCACATGTCACTGTAAGACTTTGGGCATGTCTACACTTCCCTCCGGAGCGATCGATCCAGCGGGGGTCGATTTATCGCGACTAGTGAAGTCGCGATAAATCGACTGCCGAGCACTCTCCCCTCGACTCCGGTACTCCACCGGAGCGAGAAGCGTAGGCGGAGTCGACGGGGGAGCGTCAGCAGTCGACCTACCGCAGTGAAGACACCGCGGTAAGTAGCTCTAAGTACATTGACTTCAGCTACACTATTTTCGTAGCGGAAGTTGCGTAACTTAGACGGACTTAGCGCGCCCCCCCCCAGTGTAGACCGGGCCTTTATTGCCCACTTGCCAGCACATAGGGACACAGGTAAACAGAGCCATTTACAACCAATTGTCCTGGCTAATGGAAGCCATCAAGAGTCCATATTTCTAGTTTCAGATACAAGAATGAAACATTTATACAAATAGGATGACCACACTCAATAGATTATAAGCTTTGTAATGATACCTTACAAGAGACCTTTTGCATGAAGCATATTCCAGTTACATTATATTCACACTCATTAGCATATTTTCATAGAATCATATGGAGTGCAACGTCACAATCATCTGTGCTAGCCACACGTGCCGTTCACAAAACTTGTGATGACCAGTGTGACACAGGCTTTCGCTGGAAACTGGACAGGAGGCTCTTTGGTGAACCAGAATGTGAATGCCAGACTCGGGATCTCTGTAATGCCCCCCGTATACTCTGCCAATTGGCAGGATGTCTGCTCCACGGAGGATCCCCTTCAGCGTGCCAGACCCCCCACCCCTGGCAGAGGCAGGCTCTGCAGCCTCATCGCCTCTAAGGCTGAGCCTTGGAGCTCTACCATGCCTGATTCACGCTGTTAGCTGTGCCCAGCAGAGACAGACTCCTGGTCAGAGACTCACGCTGTGCAGGGACTGCTGTGCAGGGACTAATGTGCCCAGGCAGGATTTGCAGAACAAAGCTGGGTTCATTAGTCACCTGTAACCCAACGCGGGGCCTCCTTATCTTTACACAGAAAAACAAAGGTTAAGACATAGTCCATCAAACCAGGACAGAACAATTCGCCAGCCAAGCTGGAGTGGGCCTCACTTCAGGTTCTGTCTCTGCCCCTTTCTCAGTCCCAGATGAGAGCTGCCAGACTCTGCCCACAGCCAGCACTTTATCCCCTGCCAGCCACATCCCAGTCCCTTGTTCTCCAGCTGCTCTCAGATTCCCTGCTGAGGGGGGCGAGCTGGGGGGACATCCTTCCTCTGGGTGGTGGGATGCTAGGTGTCAGTGTTCCGTCCATGGGGGGTTTCCGTGTCCTCAGGCGCTGCATTGATCTGGGTCGCTTTCAGCGGGTTCCTTACTGAACCATTCCTACCACCCCGCCCTGCGCAGCCCCCAGAGCAAATTTGACCTTCCCCCCCAGCCCACCCCCCTAGTGGGTAGCAATAAAAAGTATGGGGGGGGGGGAAACTGAGGCACAGCGAGGCATCAGAAAAATCCCACGTCCTCACAGAATCAAGGGTTCTGGGGGGGTCATAGGGATGTTTGAGGGCCCCAGCCATGGAGATGCTGGGAGAAATGGGGTGAGTCCTGGGATGGGGAATGGGACCCCTTTCTTGGGGTGCCCTGGGCTCCTGGTGGTGTCAGGCTGGCCCTACTCAGCCTGGGACTGTTTCCCAGGGGGCAGTGGGGTGGGGGGGGTAGGGGGGGTTGGGCTGGTTCTGGTGGTAGCTGTGGCTCAGTAGTGCCAGTGTCGTTCACAGGAGAATGGGGTCCAGCTGGAGAGGCCGGTGGAGCTGGAGGCCCTGCAGGGCAGCGGGGACAGCGGGTAAGAGCAGCTCGTGCGCTGGATTGGGTGATACAGTGAGGCTGGGAGACCCCCGCCGGTGCCCGGCCCCCCTTGCCCCCCAGGCCGGGCGTCCCTTCCCCATTGCGGGGGAAAGAGGGACCAGGTTCTGCAGAGGGAACAACAGGAATCCTCCTGTGTGGACACCATGGGCCACGTCCTTCGTGGCAGGAATCACTGATAAGTGTGTGGCAGGGGGGCTGTGATTGAGGGGAGCAGAGAGCTCCCCAGGGGCTGAGCACCAGCCCCCTTGGGCTCGGGTCTGCCGGGTACCCCTCACCGCCCTGCATGTCCTTTCAGCAGGCGGGACGCAGCCGAGCTGCTGCAGAGGAGGCTGAAGGAGACGGAGGAGGAGTAAGTTGCTTCCTGGCTCGGACTTGTGCCACTGGGGACGGCGCTGGTGCCTGCGTGTGTGTTAGGGGCTGATGCAGGGGGCTGTGGGATGCTGTGTGTGGGCGTGAGGGGAGGTGGGATGCAGGGTGCTCTCAGCGCTTGGGGGATGGAGTGGGTCAGGTTTTGTGCAGGAGGCTGGGGGACACTCGGGGGGGGGTGGTTGATGGGAGGGGAATGCAGGACACTCAGCGTGGGGGGCAGGTGGCAGGGCTCTCGGTGCTGATCCATCACCTGCTCACTGTGTGGGTTCCCTGGCAGGAGCATGGGGCTGAAGCAGCAGCTGGCATTGGTGCGGGAGGAGGTGGCCAAGCTGGGAGCCAGGGCACAGGAGGCTGAGCAGCAGGCCGAGCAGCAGCTTCAGGCCCTGAGGAAACAGCTGGAGGTAAATGCAGCCCAAGTCATGGCCCCACAGGATGGGTGCTAGGCCCCACCTTTAAACATCCCCTCGGAGGAACCCCGTAAGCATGCCCCCTGCCCCCAAGGGGTCCCTGTCTTCCATCAGGGGAGGCCATGCAGCTTTATTGCATCAGAGACAGAGCCCCCGGGCTCCGGCCCTCCAAGACAGACTCCTGGGAGAGACTTTTACACTCTGCAGGGACCCATACACCCCAGCCAGTTACGCCCAGCAGCCAGGCGTTCTCCAAACAGCTGGGTTTAGTCACTTGGGTGCAGCTTTGGACCCCCTTTGGTTAGCAGAGGTGAGACCAGCCCCATTGTCTTTCCTGCAGAACCTCCTGAGTCCCCAGGCTCTGCCTGCTGGAGTTTGCTGCTGTTAGGTGTTAATTGTTCAGTCCTTGGGCTCCCATTGACATGGGTCGGTTGCAGCCAGTCCTCCAGCAACCCCTAGATGTGACACACCCCCCCCCCCCCCCCCCCCCCCCCCCCCCCCCCGTCCCCCCCCCCCCCCCCCACCCCCCCCGTCCCCCCCCCCCCCCCCCACCCCCCAGGTGTGCCCCCCCCCCCCCCCCACACACACACCCCTCATGTTCCCTGCTCAGACCCAGGAGCAGGTTTTTAACCCTTCTGCCCCCACTGGGTAGCGATCTCTAGTCCAGTAAGTCACTGCCATGCATATCAGTCACAAACATTTTCAGGATATTGCCGCTTCGTCACCCACCCACATGTGCAAACACATCTGACACCAGCCCCTCCAAGGAGTCCGGGAAGTGGAAAAGGGAGCGGGTGGGGGTCTAGGATCTAGGTCCCCCAGGCAGTGGGGCCTGGGCTAAGGTGTGGTCCCTTCCCTCCCTGCAGCAGCTGACGGAGGACAGGGCCTCGGTGAAAGCCCAGGTGACCTCACTGCTGGGGGAGTTGCAGGAGAGCCAGAGCCGGCTGGAGGCCTGTATGCTGGAGAAGCGGGATCTGGAGGAGAAGTGAGTGTGTGCACCCGTGAATTTCCTGCTTAATCTGGGGCTGGTGGCAGGTTAGTTTGGCTGCAGCCACTGATCTGTTCTGGGAGGCTGGAAGTCGGATGCAGGCCGTGGCCATCTAGAGGGCACGTGGGACTGAGACCCCTGCTAATGTTGGCATCTCTCCTCTGCCCGGTGCGCCAGAGCACAGGCTGCTGCCAAGCAGTGCTGCAAGCTGGAGCGGGAGGCTGAGGCGTTGCACAAGCAGCACAGCGTGCAGATGGACCAGCTGCGCATGCAGGCCCAGAACCTGGAGACGGCGCTGCGGGTGGAGAGACAGGGCGCCACAGAGGAGAAGTGAGTGGGCGTTGAGAATGGGGGCCACGGAGCAGAGGAGCGTCTGTTTGTCTGGGGGGAAGGGGGAGTGTGCCACGGAGATGAGTGGGAAGGAGAGTTGGGGTGGTATGGGAGCAGAGGGGGGTGGGGAGCTGCCTCTAACCTCACAATTATCTCTCAGGAGGAAGCTGGCCCAGCTGCAGGCAGCCTATCACCAGCTCTTTCAGGATTACGATGGGCACATGAAATCCAGCCTAGAGAGCGAGAAGAGGAGCCAGGTGGGTTTAGAGCTGGTTTGGGGGGGAGGGGGGCTGCTTGGCTGGCTTCCATGGCTGGGGCTAGCCCTGTCCCCCAGGTGCCTGCTGCTCAGTGTTCTGTGGGCCTCTCCCCCACTCCAGGGCATGGAGCTGCACCTGGAGGAGCTGCTGCAGCAGCTGCAGCAGGCTGAGGAGGCACTGGTGGCCAAGCAGGAGCTGATTGACAAGCTGAAGGAGGACATGGAGCAGCACAAGGCTGTGCTGGAGACCATCCCTGTGCTGAAGGCCCAGGTGGGTGCAGGGGGATGGGAGGTGGGGGGTAACTGTGCGTGTGCACACGGCTGCTGAAGGGCAGGGTCGCTGGTGCCTCCCCTGCAGGCCGATATCTACAAGGCAGATTTCCTAGCGGAGCGCGAGGCCCGGGAGAAGCTGCACGAGCAGCGCGAAGATCTGAAGGAGCAGTTTGAGCAGCTACGGCGGGACTACGACAAGCTGAAGGCAGACGCGAATGGAGCCACCTGGTGAGCGTGCTTTGTCAGTGTCCACTCCCCAAACACCTGCCCCTTGGCCTGTGGGCCCTGTGAGTGGGTCAAAGCTCAGTGCAGCTTTCTGTCTTGCTAGATGAATCTGCAGACAGCTGCTTTGTCCCCTGGGGCTCCTGTGGAGAGCCAGCGTGAGATGCTGGTGACCAGCCCCAGCCATGCCCACTGCCCTGCGTCCCATGGGGGTTTGAGCCCCACTCTAATGCTCACGGGGGGAGGAAAGGGATGCTGAAGTTCTGCTTTGCCCCCCCACTCCCAACCTCTTGCTGTTTTGAAAAGGACTCTGATGGAGGAGATGAGGAATCGCCATTCAGAGGGGCGCCCACCTGTACCCCAGCCAGGTGAGTCTTGAAACTCCCCAGGTGGGGAATGCTCATGGCCCAGGCCTATAGGGGGCATCAGAGGAGTGGGCACTTGTGTGGGAAGGTGCCAATCTTCGGGACAGTAACTTTCTCTCTCCCCCTAGTTTACAACATGGCCCCAGTACCTTTCCAACCCTTGCCAGCTGCAGGGCGCAGGCGAAGTATCCACGAGGAGCAGCCGGATTTCTGCTGTCCCAAGTGCCAGTACCAAGCTCCGGACATGGATACACTGCAGATCCATGTGATGGACTGTATCAAGTGATGCCCATGAAGGAGGCGGCGACTGGGGGTGAGGGGGGTGCCTGACCTGCTCCACTCTTTGCTTTCCCCCCATGGCACTTACTGTTCTGCGACACAATGCTGCAAACTGGGTTCACAGCTGTCTTGAGCCAGTTGGAATGGACAGTCTGTGGGTACCATGGGGGAGGATGGGGTTTGCACCATTGTCTCTGCCTTACATGAAACTGAATGTACCTGATCTGTAATTCAGGGATTTGACAATCTGTGGAGACTGATGGATTAGTGGTGGGGAGCAGGGGTGCTGAGAGCTACTGAACCAAACTTTAAACCCTGTATATAATGGAAACCCCTTCAAGCCAGGGGGGGTGGAAGCACCTGGCGGGGGCGGGGCAGGAATGTTTCACTGTTCATCTCCTTTTTAAGCACCTTATTGCTAACTCTGTAGCATCTGCAGAGTGTGGTGGTGAAGACAGATTCCCCTGCTCAGTTTCAGGCTGTCGCAGTATCTCTCTGCTTTCCTTCTACACTGCTCTGGTTATTTAACATTATGGTCCATGTGCTGCTCTGAAAGTCAGACTCTTGCCTTAATGTAAAGTCTATTGAAACTTAATGCAGAGGGAGGGGAGTTGAGTGTTTATGGATATTGCTGTATTGAGCCCGCTGCCTGGTTTGGCTAAAGCATCCACAACATGGAGAATCTGCCCCTTTTCTAAGTACCTGGTATTTTCTTCTTGTTAATGTGCTTATACACTGAGCTAGACCAGGTCTGCCTTCCTCTACCATGGAATAACAGAAATATCCAAAACACAAGAGCTGGCACTAATGAGGGGAGGGGGGAAGACAAGATGGCAAATAAAATTCAATGTTGATTAATCCCAAGAGTGGCTGTTTTACACACAAACCATGTGTAGCAAGGACTATGTTTTCCAATGTGCATTCGTTTGCATTTATGGATCATCTGGCAGCTGTGCCCCCTACTGTTTAAGCACCAGAGCAGGGCAGGCAGTAGGGGTCTGGGTCACTTGTCTCAATCCTTAGTCCAGTACTATTCAATTCTTGTGAAATAGCGAATGAGCTGCCTCCAGTTCTGGCAGACACTTTCCTTAGTTTAATTGCTCTCTTCGAAAAGGTTATGAACACTGGTCACTTGAGGAAGTACTTTTTTTTTTTTTAATTAACCTGAAAGTAAAATTAGGAAGCCACCAACTGGTGGAGTCTTATGTCTAACACATTGCTTATAAACTAACAAAAGATCCTGTAGATTAGCAAAAAAAAGTTCTGAATACACTGAGTCTAGCCTCATGGTGCATGCTTGCAAGCTTATGGAGTTAGGTTAGTTAACCTAGAGCAGTGGTCCCCAACCTTTTTGTGGCCGGTAGCACATTCGTGTTTTCAGAAGAGTGTGGCGGGTGCCAACAATTTTTCAAGGCTTATTTTATATTTGTACATTAAATAATATGAGAAACATATTTAATATTACATAATATATGAATCCAGAGAGAAGCCACGCGGACAGAGAACACCGTCGCCCGCAGCCCCGGAGTACTCTGTCCCCAGCAGGCACGGGGCCGCGGCTTCTCTCCGGCTTAAGCCAGGGACTGAGAACACCGGAGCCCGCAGCCCCATAGTTCTCTGTCCCCGTCAGGCACGGGGCTGCGGCTTCTCTCTCCTGCTGGGCACTAGGTGAGCCCTGCGCCTACCGGGGACAGAGAACGCCCGCGCCTGCAGCCCTGGAGTTCTCTGTCCCCAGCAGGTGCGGGGCCGCGGCTTCTCTGGCTTAAGCCACGGCCCCGCACCTGCCAGGGACTGAGAACACCAGAGGCCGCAGCCTGCAGCCCCATAGTTCTCTGTCCCCGGCAGGTGCGGGGCTGCAGTTTTTCTCCCCTGTTGGGCACTAGGTGGGCGCCATGGTGCCCACGGGCACCGCGTTGGGGACCACTGACCTAGAGGGTACTTAGCTCGCAAAAAAGTACTAAACATCTTCTCATGCACAGCCTTTTTCAAGGCTCTTTGCCAGCTGCTGGCTTTGGAGCCCTAATGAAACCACACCTGGACTCCGAGCGTGGCGATTTGACTCTCCCTGGGGCAGCAAGTCCGGCCAGTGGCGGTGGGGGCCGCAGCAGGGGCCCGGCGTTAGTGGGCTCACCCCCCCCACCAATTGGCTCCATTGCAGACCAATCAGGAAGCTCATTTTACTTCGCTTGTGGCTCATTGGCTATGGGGCAGGAGCCCAGTGGGTGCTTCTATTAGCAGCCACCAGGGGACGGGGGCTGAGCCTTATCTAGTGTCACACTAGGGCCCCCCCCCCCCATTGGACCCTGACTGGAAGGACCTAGCCCCCCTGTGTACAGCTTATGTAGACCTTCACAGGCACCCCCCAACATTTCTGAAGCATAAAGAGGGCACGTGAACCCCACCATAGCATCCCCCCCCCCAGCAAGTGTTCCCCTCCTTTAAAGTGACAGAGCCACATTCCCCCCAGCCCCCCACTTTGGGGCCAGTCTCTCTCTCCAGTTGCAGTTATCGCTAGGGAGATTTAAAATAAAAAGTCTGGTTTGTATGTTGATGTTTAAAAGCCAGGCCCATTCACTGTGCAAGTGGCCTCGGGTTACAGTGCCAGGGACCCTGCTGTTCCAGTCTGAGTTGGGGCATGGAATGGCTTCCATATGAGGAGAGAAGAAGAAGACTGGGACTTTTCATCTTGGAAAAGAGATGACTAATGGGGGTTATGGTAGAGGTCTAAAAAAGCATGACTGGTGTGGAGAAACTAAATAAGCAAGTGTTATATACTCCTCCTGACACACGAACTAGGGGTCACAACATTAAATTAACAGCAGGTTTAAAACAAACAAAAGGAAGTATTTCTTCACACAATGCCGAGTCAACCTGTGGAACTCTTTGTCAGAGGATATTGTGAAGGCTAAGACTTATAACAGAGTTCAAAAAAGAACTAGATAAATTCATGGAGGACAGGTCCATCAATGGCTATTAGCCAGGATGGGTAGGGATGGTGTCCCTAGCCTCTGTTTGCAAGAAGCT
The DNA here is from genome assembly GCA_003942145.1 of Platysternon megacephalum. Lineage (NCBI taxonomy): Eukaryota > Metazoa > Chordata > Testudines > Platysternidae > Platysternon > Platysternon megacephalum. The sequence goes on from QXTE01000590.1 coordinate 217,167, forward strand.
GGGAATGGGCAACGGAATAGATCAGTTGATGATTTCCTGTTCTGTTCATTCCCTCTGGGGCACCTGGCATTGGCCACTGTCAGAAGACAGGATACTGGGCTAGATGGACCTTTGGTCTGACTCACTATGGCCATTCTTACGTTCTTATGCCAAACCAGGGTGACACCAACACACCGAGGCAGGGGGAACTGAGATCAGGTTACAGGCTAAATTGGAGTTAACGGGATTACACACGGACTCAAAAGCAAAATACAGCCCCCATTCAGCACAGCTGCAGCACTAAGGCTCCCATGGGGCAACAGGGTGTGCTCTGCTGCGGTGGTGATTCCAACTCCTCCAGCACATTCAGGTGCATCGTTGCTGGCTCCCTTTTAGGGCCTTTTACCTCCTGTTGCATTGTCCCAGCAGGCTCGCCAGTGTGAAGAACTGACTGCAAGGAACAGCACACTATTTTCTTACAGATATGTGCGAGAGGGGGATTTTTGCTTCTTTTTTAACACACCCTCCACTAGCTGAGTGCAGCTTCCTCTCTCTACAGCCAGGAGAATGGGAGGGGTGTGATGGTAGCTCAGCAACTGTAAGTGGGAACAAAAGTTTGTTAACAGATGCATTGTGGGAGGGAAGGGAGAGAAAGGTAGCATTTTGGTACCAACGCTTCCCTATTCCAGCATCAAGGATCAAAAATTCCCCCACAGCAGAGCACAGCCCTAGCGAGAACGTTCCACCAGGGATGGCAGCATCGCAACCCTCTGAGATGGCATCTGCAGCTAAGGTGCATTATGGAGCACAAATATGTGAGAGTCCACTTTTGAGTGCCAGTTTGTGATGGGCCAGCATTGATGCCACAACCTGCAACGAGAAGAATGAGTTAAAAGGAGACCAGGGTGCAAGAGCAACATTCCAAGCAAGATCAGGGCCACGTTGCTAGCAGGATTACAGGAGCATGTAGAGGCCCCTGTTAGAGGGCTGTCCCTTCACCCTCCCACTTCCCTGGTTCTTGTCACACAGACAGCAAGCAGCAAAAGACCAGAAGTCTGAAGCACAGACAATGCAATGTTTATTGGGGTTAGTTTCCAAGCAAGCATATTCCAAAGCCCTTCACACCAGTTGGGCTTATCTCTATACGCCGATAATCTGTTCCCAAGTGTTCCCTTCCCAGCTCCGACGCCGCAGAGCCTTGCTTGTGTCCCTGTTCCCCGATTCCCTTTCCTCCCCACTTTAGCAAACAGGATTCCAATTTCCCTTTCCACTTCCTGTCTGACCCCAGTTTATATAGTAGTAATCTCAGCTATACATTAACCAATCATTTTACTGAAATCTATCTAACCAATCCTAACATATTGTAACATAATTCTCTAACCAATTATATCCAATTACCCTAATTAACTTACACCTAGCAAAATGAATTATACAGCAGACAGAAACAATTAGAGAACCAGACAGATTAACAATAGAAAAGTGGGGGCCATAAAGATAAAACATACAGAAATGAGGGTTTCACAACCACAACTATTGAGAAGTGATTTCTTGCCAGACAGGATGCTATCAAACTAAGTTTTCTTTAACCATCTTTATCTGGTGGCGATAGGCACTATCAGGACAGGATTGTATTCCTAACCGCCCAATACCACCTTATTTCAATGCGACTGGTTTGGGATGTGAGGATGTGACCCTAGGCTTCCCAGCTTATCGTTGCCCCTGCTGCTTAGCCAAAGGCCTTGGCCTAAGAACAGGCCTCAGACTATCCTAGTGAGAGAAGGCCCATACACAAGCGGACTGTGATTTTGATTCTTTGTTTTATATCTCTATAACTAGCTAAGTGATAAAAATACACCTAAGTTCTTAAAGTATAGGCCTTTATAGGCAGGTCTGCATATCTATATTCTAACAGCCCCACTATTAAGTTTATGTTAATAGCATTGTGGTAGCACCTAGCGGTCCCAACTAAGCTGAGGGGCCCCATCAGAGAGTGCACACCAGGAACAGAGAGCTGAGCTAATATTATGTAGAATTCTATGACAGTCTCCTCTTTTCCCTGCATCTTAGCTCAGCTGAAAACTCTACAAGGAGCGTTAAGACCAAACTCTGGCCTTTGGTTCTGCAGAGTCACACTCAGGGCCAGTGTGTGTAAAACACGAATTGCCGGTGTTACTAGTTCCCAGTCAGTTTCAAAGACAGAGCCCCAGTCAACCCCTTAGTAAACAAACAATACACACAGCAAACACCCTCAACAGCATTTGGAACATTTATAGATAATATCTGTTTACTACCTATTAGGTAATAACAGTGCTGCTGTTTCCCATAAAGACTGCCCCACTTTGTTGCTATTATGCACAGTCCAATGCACGACTTCAACAAAACATTAACATTTCTATACCTCAGCCCATGCATATGAACACATCCTGTCTGCTCAACTTCTCACTCTGCAGCCTGCCCTGAAGTGCAGCACGAGTCCCAGGAAGCTCCAGAGCTGGAGAAGAACAGCAGCGTCTCTGCACTTTTCCAAACCCTTCTGAGTCTTGTCCGCAAGCAGTCTGGGATCCTCATGACTAGCAGCGCTCCAGCTTCAGGTTAGCAACGGCGTGGTCTGCTCAGGTGCTGGTGAGGGGGGAAATCTGTAGCCTATATCCAAAGTGGTGCAGGCTCTGGGACCAGGATATAACACCCCCATTGCCTGGGCACTGTCCTCTCTCCATACGCCCCACTAGGGCAGATGAGGTCTGACAAACCCACCCCTCACTCGACTCTACTCTGGTTTCTCTTGCACTGAGCTATGAGCTCCCTGCTTTAAACTGGGACAGTGTCTTGGTCTAAGTCCCACAGGCTCTGTAGCCTCTAGGGCTGCCAGCTCTGCCTCCAGATCCATAGGACACACTTGCCTATTGTGTGCATTCGCCAGCAGTACAGCTGGAATAGCACTTACCTGCATCCAGAATGATCCGGGTGCTGGGACCAGCCAACACAGCAATCACCCACATCGACTGTCTGCAGAGTCCACAGCGCTGGCTTTAACTCCCATGCATGTAACCTTCCCCATGCTCTGACTGGCTCAGCTTGGAGGGTGAATGGGTGAGGCCTGCAAGACTACATGCCCTTAATGGAAACTTCCTGTGCAGCTTCAGAAACAACTCCTGAGCATCTCCAGTGACTGTCATGTCCTATTTCTGGGTGTTTCTTTGCTGCCAGACGAGTCTTCACGCCCTGCCCAACTGCGACTGGGCCCCATTACACAGTATGCATTATTAACAGCGCTAGGGTAGCTGAGCTCAGAATCTCATTTTGCCAGGCACTGCACAGTCCTTGACCCAAACAGCTCAATTTCAATAGACACAAGGTGAGAAGGGGAAACAGGCACAGAGCAGGGAATGGACTTGATCTCACACCAGCTGAGTGGCAGATGTGGGAACCAAACTCCTCCTCCCCTCTAACCCACCAGACACCGCCCCACCCTTCCAGAGCCAGGGAGAGAACCCAGGAGTCCTGGTTCCCAGCTCCCCCACCCCCCCAGCCCAGTGGTTCTCAACCTTTTTTCATTTGCAGACCCCTAAACATTTTTGAATGGAGGTGTGGAAACCTCCAGGGGTCCACAGAGCATAGGTTGAGAACCACTGCACTAGACCCCACTCCCTTCCCAGAGCGGTGGATAGAACCCAGGAGTCCTGGCTATCAGTCCCAGGCTGAATTCAGGCAGAACCAGAGGCCAGTATGGGAGAACACATGGGTAATTTCTTCTTCCAGCTCCAGCAGCACCAACCTCTCTCACAGACACCAGATGGCACCACCACCTGGTCCGAACAGACCAGCCAACTATCCCCACCCCCCTGCCCTCAACACTGCCCTCCCTGATCCTCATGGCTAGGCCATACCCCTGGGTTCAGTGATCATTTGAGGGGTTTCCTCTCCTCCAGCCCTTTCCCATTAACCATTTTGCAAAGTGAACTGGAAAAGGCCAAAACAAGGAGCATCCCATAAAGTCATGTGGTGGCCCCAAGCCCTCCTCACCTTTCACATTCCTAGCTGGCCTGGTCACACCTGACCCCAACCCCCCAGGCCCACGCACTGCATGCTCCCACCTTTGCGCACACATGCCCCTTGGGCATTCTCACCTGCACTGTGTGTACCTGGCTGTATGACCTTGTATTAAAATACATTGTTTGAATGGCCCCAGCTTACCAAACTACGGCCAGATCATTCTTTATGGCTGCCCTATCCTCCTCATTGACCACTCCACCAATCTTTGCATCATCTGCAAACGTTAGCAGCAGTGATTCTACATTAACTTCGATACTGGATACATCTATTGGCTGACATTCAGCCCCCACCCTTCCTGCACCATCCCATCCCACTCTGATCATGCCAATTCTGAAGTGGCTTCGTTGCAGGCCCTCTGCACAGTATCTCCTTGAACTGAGGTGCAGTGTGTGTCCAGCCCCTTCCCTGCAGATTGACCACCACAGCACATATAGAAATTGGTATTTATTGAATCAATCACCAGGAATTTACAACCCAAGAACAATCCACCTGGCTGAGCTGGTGCCCTGCCCTCTGGGGGTCCTCGACTCCTCCTAGCCCCAGGGTGGGTTTAAGGGGAAGAGCTTCATTAAAGAGAGGAAGGGCACATGCCCAGCCACATGGCTTATACCAACCCTCCCAGCCTTTATACCAGCTGCTCAGTCTGAACAAAGGCTGGGGGAGCCCAAGAGCTCATCGAAATATTCCAATAAATAATTCCAGATAGAAATTACCTGCTGCTCTGCATCATCTGCATCTATCCTTAATAAATAACTAATTCATTTCATCTGCAGGAATCAATTAGCCATGTTAACCCCCTGAATCAGCCTGTGGGGGAGGCAGCATCGCGTGACACTCAGCTCAGGTAGTCTGGAAAGGCCTCGTCTCAGCCACCTTGACCTTGGGAAGGGGAGCCGTTTGATCACGGTGCTGCTCTGAGTTGGGGAGAAAGATCAGCACCTGCTGCGCCGTGAGAGGAGCACAGATCTCAAGGGAAGGATGGTATAGCGCATTCCTGCCATAAGTACAGGGGATTGGACTAGATGACCTCTCGAGGTCCCTTCCAGTCCTATAATTCTGTGATTCCCATTCCCAAAGCCAAGACACCCAGCCAGCCGTGCTGCCCTGTGTCTGCGGGCAGAGGCCTATAGTGTCCAAAGGAAGGAAGGTCTGCCATCTCACGAGGCTGCTTCGGGGCTGGCGCTTGAGTTGTTGTCCTGGGGGGAGGCCGTGGCGCCCCGGGGCGTCACTTCGATGATGCGCGGCTTGTCAATGATGCGCGCAGTCTGGTTCCCCTTCTCCACGATGCCGATGATCCAGGCCTGGTGCCCCTCCCCGTATTTGGGAGACTTGATTTCAGCACAGAAGCGGGCAGCCTGCTCCCGGGGCAAGCAGATTAGCAGCCCCCCTGCAAAGAGGGACAGGGCTACTCAGTGCCCATTGTGGGGGGAGGGGTGTCAATTCACCCTCAAGCCTCACTGCCACGTAGACAGTCAGCAGCAGTCGTGGGGGGAGGGTTGCTATTGGCCCCCCAAACCTTCTGCCATGGGGCCAATCTGAGCAGCTCAGAAAGGGGTGAAAGCTCTTCTCTGCCCCACACAGTTAAGCTTGTGCATATGCAGTGGCTTGGGGTGACGTGTGGGGATTATCGTCTGCCCTTGCCCCGGGCAGGGACTGCAAGGCAGGATGACTAAGGCCTGGCAGCCAGCCCGGGAGGGTGGAGTCAATAAATATTGGAACAACAGGGTATCAGATTCCGCTCTGCCAGGTTAACCCAGTGAGTCTCTCCCTCCCTCCTGTCACACCAGGCCCCACCATTCTGGTTACCAGCTGTCTCACACGAGGCCCCGGTGCCAATCCCATGTTGTCTTGCCCCAGCTTCATCCGAGAGACATCAAGCTTCTGAGCCACAAACCGTCCCAGCTGCCTCCCCTGAAATCCCCAGGGAACTGGTGAGGCCTGATGATATGAAACAGCCGTCCCCACCCGCCTGTGGGGAGGTGAATTAGGAGGCAACCTCTAATTCAGGTGACCCTGGCTCCCCACCCTACCTGATGTCTCTGGGGACGTCCCCTGCAGCAGCCCGAAACGATTCCCGCAGGCCTTGGTGATGGCAGCCATCTTGGCGATGATGGGCAGGTTGTGGATGACAAAAGAGACGTCGCTGCGCTGCTGCTTGGCCAGGTTTTGTGCGTGGCCCAAGATCCCAAAGCCCGTGATGTCGGTGGCAGCGTGAGCATTGAAAGTGTGCATCAAACTGGCAGCTGTGGCAGGGGGAGGAGAGGCACTCACAGGCCGGTCGTGGAGGAGCTAACTCCATGACAAGGGGGTGGATTCCAAAAGGGACTTTATGAACCTCTCACGGCCAGGGCTTCGTCTCTTTCTCTTTTGGGAGATTAATGTCGGGAGAGGAGGGGTGCTCCCCTGAAGGCTCCCTGCCAAGCATAGATCTTATGTCGTGCTGCTTAGCTTAACCTCTGAGCCCACAAGCCAAGAGGCTGTGGCTGCTCCCTGACTACTGGCTCCAGACAGTGAGACAGGAAGCAGGTCCTGTTGCCACAAGCCCAGTCAGGCTACTGCTGGGAGCTGCAGAACAGAGCAGCCCATGCTCCTCACCAACTACATGTCCAGATGCCTACCTGTCCTGTTCAGCATGGCCATACTGAACATGGCTTCCTGGTAGGCCAGCTCCACATCCTCTTTGGACACCACCAGCTTAATCTTATTCCACCTCTCGGGCTGGAAAAGAAACAGGAGAGGGTAAGAGGCACCCAGGCCTGCCCCCCCCCCAGGGGCTCAGCCTCCTCCAAACAGTACGGAGGGTCCCAAAACAAGGCCTGTTGCCCATCTTGTGGCTGTTCTACCGCCTGGGCCCCAGGATCTATGGGGGCTCTCCCATAGCAGCTCCTCAATCCTGACTCCCTCACCTCCCCTGACTGCAGGGTGTGCAAGCATAACAGGGCAACAATAACAGCAGGCGAATACTTACATTATCCAGCCACTGATGAGCGTTGACAGCCACCTGCGTGCCCAGCGGCTTGGTCAGCACCAGCACATCTCCGGGAACTGCACTGTCTGGCCTGAAACGGATACACCCATGAACTGTGTGCACCCTGGTGAGTCATTCCTGGCTATGTCTGCCAGCCACTGCTTCTACCAATATGGACTGAGGAATGTGGCTTTTCCATGCTGACCTAAGAACTCTCAAAGGCCGTATTCTGGGTGACTAACAAATACTATCTGTTTTGAAACAGCCTCCCTGCATCACTACTCACTGACTGCATTGCTCCCCGAAGGCACAGAAATCTCTCCAGGAGACTGAACTAAAGTGGACTCACTGTAAGAGACAAGGGAGCTGGAACCTGAAAACCTAGACTGAGTTGGAGAGCTGCCACGCTCATCCTTGTAAAAAGCATGGTCCCTCGGGGTCTGGTTCCAGGGGACTGCGTAGTGGCTAGCGCGCAGCCCAGACCATGAAAGTCTGGGACCCCTGTATACTTCCTCCCTCCCGCTGCTCCCGCCACTCCAGGAGCTGTGCATGCCTCAGGCCATCCTGCCCACCTAGGGCTTCTGGAACCTTGGGCTGCCCCTTGACCTTTAACCCTGGTACTAGCTGTGCAGTCCCTGGGGCCTCACTGCTCCTCACTCACATGATGAATTCGTTGGGCTGGCACACCACAGTAGCAACGCCCCCGACGATGATCCAGGGATTCAACACAGTCTGCCCGCCTGTCACTGACGTCCCGCCATCCTCCGCGGCGTCCCGGAAGCCTTTGATGATCAGTGGCATAATCTTTTCACGCTCCTGGGGGGGCGAGAACACAGGTCAGGAAACAGCTGGTGGGCTGGCTACTGGCAGCTCAGGGAACCTGTATGCAAAGAGGGCAGGGTGTGCCTTAGGGAATCCAGGGCTGAGAGGCACCAGCAGGGAGACAGCAGCTGAGGACCAGGATCTGGGCTCTGCCAAATGGAAAAGGACAACCCAATAACATGCAACAGGGCCAGACAGACTGACAATGCAGGTGACCTCACACCTACAGCCAAAGGTCACATCAGAATTTAATCAGCTCCACTCAGGAAGATCAGAAGGACTTGAAATGCTGGAAAACATGCCACGACAGCAGGGCATTCTCCCAGAACAAGGCTGGAGAGGCGAGGAGGCATCCTCAGAATGAAGGGACAATAATCATTCTCTGCAGCATGGAGCCTATTGTGTTTCCCTGACAGCACACTTGAACAGTGCTTTGTGGAGATGCTGACATAGTTCAGTGTCCTATCAGAATGAAGGTAACGCCTTTGACGTGAACCAAGTTGTTGACTGGGGCTTGCAAATGGGTCTAGGGCAGGCGTTCTCAAACTGGGGGTCAGCACTCCTCAGGGGGTTGCGAGGTCATTACATGGGGTGTCGCGAGCTGTCAACCTCCACCCCAAACCTCACTTGCCTCCAGCATTTATAATGGTGTTAAATATATTAAAAAAGTGTGTTTAATTTATTAGGGGGGGTCGCACTCAGAGGCTTGTGATGTGATAGGGGTTGCCAGTAAAAAAGTTTGAGACCCACTGGTCTAGGGGCACAGAATACCAAGCCCCTGGGGCACTGACTGTTGACAGCTGGTCACTGACATGATGACCAGAGGGGAAATTAAAGTTATTTGCTTTACTGCTCAGTATAACAAGAGCCTCCCCACTGAGCTGTGCCAAGTACTGGGGGATGAGAGAGACACACTATAGCGTGGGCCACATCACACGGACTCTTTCCTTTGATTAACTCCCCCAACACTTTGTTAATGCCGAGTCCAAGCTGCCCAGCGTTGCCGGCTACAGCTTCTGAAAACCAGAAAATACAAAGGTACACGGTACTCCAACACAATCTTAACACACACACCCCCCCCCCCCAAGCTGGCAATAGCCACAGGGAACGGTTCACGTAAGAGAGGGAGCCATAATAGGCAGACACTAAAAACCTGCCATGCTGAATTCTGCAGGCTGTCAGGAGAGGTGCATGAGGGTGTCCTCTTCCTCCCATCCCACAGGGATGATCAGCCTGGAGGCATACAGTACTGTGGCCTCCAGGGCTTAGTGAGGGGTAGGTGAAATCAATGTCTCAGATGGAATCCTCACTGCAGGAGTGAAGCGGTGGCAGCAAAGAGCAAATCTGGGATTGTTTGGGTGGAACTGTCTCTGCGTCTCAGTGTAAGGCAAGGCAGGCGGCGCCTGTTCAGTACACCTGACCTAAACCTGAGCTTTGTCCTAGCAAAGAGGTGGTGCTGGACTTTAGCCTGCTGAACTCACGTGCTCTGTGATATCTAGAGCGCCAGTATGTGTGTTCTTGGCATGCTGGGGCACAGTAGAGTTAAGGCTGTGTTGTGAGGGTGGCCTGTACCTTCACTTTCCACTTCTGGGATTTCAGTTTAGCCAGTCTCCATGTTCTGGAAGGGCATGAGACACCACTGGGCAACCTTAGCTCTGCATTAACAAACTATTGGGGGCAGTTAATTCCCCCCCCCCCTTTTTTTTTAAATAATTTCTCAGCATTCCCACTTACTTGTCCTGCTCTCCCCTTTCATTGCCTGCATGATAGTCCCTTCACTACCCCGGTATCGTCTCACCTCCTAAGTCTCCATCTGTCCCATGCTGCCTTGTTCTCTCTCCTCAGCCCTCTTCTCCACAGAGAAGTAGAGAAGACCCACAGGTTGGAGAGTTGAAGAGAGAAATTAGGACCAGTGCAGGGACCAGCACAAAGTCAGTCGGGAGTCTGAACCCCACTCAAAGGTCTCAGGCAAAAGCACACGGACACAAGTCCTTGGACTGACGGAGACAGGAGGTACTAGTCAGTTACGCCACTAAGATGCCAGGAAATGCCCTGTGGTCCACCAGGAAGCTTCCTACCTGGGTAACCAGGAAAGGGAGATGGAGGGAGAGCCTGGGCCCAACCATGTCTGAGCCTGAGTCTGGATCAGACCAATGAGAGGGCTCAGTCCCTGCCTTCCCCAGCACTAGGATATTTCAGGGGCCCCAGATGGAAAGTCAGGGTTCTGGTAGGGGGACACGGACCTCCCCCACCATTTCCCTGGATTGTAACTCAGTGCCTGGAAAACTCAGTTGCACTTTACAGAGCTGAGGAGCTATCAGGCTGCCAGCTCTGGGGCAGCAGCTGCTTCACTCTCTATAAACCTACAGTACTTCCACCTCTCCTGTCACGGAACATCCGATATACCCCACACCAGCAGTGCAGGGACACGCTGAGCTCACCCATAGCAGCTGTGAAGGTCAGTGACCACAGCACATAGGTAGACCCTTCTCCCCGACATCCCATCCCCTCACCTCATCCGTCATTTTCTGGCTGACACTCAGCAGCATCAGCATGTTGTCGCATTCGGTGATGCCCATGGCATAGAGATCACTCAGCACATTGGCACAGGCGATGCGGCCCTGGAACACAGGGGTGCGAGGGTCACCCATAGGACCTACCTTCCATGCCTCAGTCTCTGAGCACAGGAACACGTGTGCCACTTCTCTACCCCCAATGGGGCCCCATCCCACATCCTGTGGGCTGTGAGTCTGAGAGCCCATACCCAATTCTCCTGGGCTCTGAGACTCAAGGCGCCCCCCTCCCTGGGCCCATCTCCTGCCCTGTGGGCTCTGCACCACAGAGCGTTTCCCCTACAGGGGGCCCATTTCCCATGCTCTGAGTCAGAGAACATCCCCTACCCACTCCCCCATGGGCTCTCAGCTCACTAGCACATCCCCCATGAAGATGACATGCCCACAACAGTCGCCTTCCACCAGCCATCACAAGCATGGTCTCTGGCTCTGGCATTACTTGCTCCCTTCCCCTGCCCACTGTGGAACCCACCCCTGCTCATACCATCATGTAGGGATCCTCAACCAGTGGGTAGAAGAAGTCTGTGGTCTGTACAAGGGAAAGACCCCCATGCCTGAGGGGAATGACGCAGGAGTCCATCCCTATGCCTATGAGCAGGAGATGGAAACTTTCACATCAGCATCAGCCCTCCAGCCCCCCACCCTACCCATAATCCCCATTCCCCAAAGACATCCCAACACCTGGAACCTTTATCCCTCCACTGCCACAGGCCCCACGGCCAATTCAACCCCCTCCTACCGACCACATCCATCCAAACCCACTGCCCTAATCCTCCACTGCCACCTTGAATCCCTCTAAACTGCCACCTCAACCTCCTCCCACAACCCTTATCCCTCAACTCCCAGACCCAACCCCCCCCTGCCTCTACGACCCTCAGCCCCAACCCCCTCCCTATTGCTGCCTCTCAACAGCTCCCTTTTCCCTCACCCACAGCCCCCTGGCTCCCCCTACACCACCACTCCCCCATGCCCGCAGACTCCCCACCGCTCCTGCTCATGGCCCTTCCCCATTGCCCCCCACTAGCCACAGCCCCTTGCTGCCCCCAGCCCCTCCCCAATGCGACAGGCCCCCAGTGCCCCCCACTAGCCACAGCCCCCCAGTACCCCCCACTAGCCACAGCCCCCTGGCTCCCCCTACACCACCACTTGCCCATGCCTGCAGACTCCCCACCGCTCCTGCTCACGGCCCTTCCCCATTGCCCCCCACTAGCCACAGCCCCTTGCTGCCCCCAGCCCCTCCCCAATGCGACAGGCCCCCAGTGCCCCCCACTAGCCACAGCCCCTTGCTGCCCCCAGCCCCCTCCCCAATGCGACAGGCCCCCAGTGCCCCCCACTAGCCACA
>QXTE01000591.1:1611-40069 GCA_003942145.1 Platysternon megacephalum
CTTTGCTGCTTTTACAGATCCAGACTAACACGGCTACCCCTCTGATACTTGACATAATGAGGTGTCTCTTTTAGCTCCATTCCAGCAGCCGAACCCAACCACTCTGAATTGGAAGTGGGAATCTGGTCTGGCAGGGGCTGCAGGTCTGGTCCATTGCGCGTTTGGGGGGGTCCAGCAGGAGGTGTTTTTCTCTCATAGGGCTGATTAGCTGAGGCCCAGGGGGTTTCTTCATCTTCCTCGCAGCCCCTTCAAGCTGTAGTAAGGGGCTGAGTTACTTCCTTGAGTTCTTCATGTGTTGCAACCCGTGTCCAGTGTGGTTAAAGGGATAAAATGAACAATTCCCAAAGGGAAAAGACCTGGGATTTTGCTGATGGGCCTTGGGCTCACGGGACGGGGTGAGACTCCATGGCCCTCCCAGGCTGAGGGCAGCCCCTGTGTGTTCAGGTTTAATAACATTTGGATCCTGCTGCTTAAAATCCACCCATGGGCCTGTGCTTATTTTACTGCTGTGTCCTCATCCTGCTCACATGCCACTACCCCGGCCTGATTGATCCTACAGCCAACAGCACAGTAACGATCAGAGAAATGGAACATACAATGGCCATAAGACCATACAGGCAGCTGCTATTCCTTCACGAGCAGCAGCGTATGACAGGCCGGCAGCCAGGCCTGCTGGGAGATGAAGCAGGAGATAAAAGCCCAGGCTCTGTCTATGGCACAGAGAAGGGATCTTTTGACTTGGAAACTGGAAGGGGAGCAGCCAAAGCTGCTGTGTCCCTCCTGTCAGAGACTCAGGGCAGGAGCCTGAGGAGGAGCCGGGGCTAGACACCACGGATCTGCTGTGGCCCCTGCAGCCATGAGGTGAAGGGGCTGGTATAAATAGGGTGACCAGACGTCCCGATTTTATCGGGACCGTCCCGATATTTCGGTCTCTGTTCCGCGTCCCGACTGATCTTTGGTCGGGACGCGGGACAGAGATATCCGCAGGCAGCACTGGTTTTTTTTGTTTTTGTTTTTGTTGTTTGTTTTTTTCTCAGCCGGGACTCGCTCGGCTTTTTTTTTTTTTTTTTCTCAGCACAACCCCCCCCCACGTGTCCCGATATTTCATTCCCCTCATCTGGTCACCCTAGGTATGAACCCTGCAGCCTGGGGCAAGGACCCATGACCTCTGCTGTACAGCGAGAAGGGCTGTTGTGCACAGGGCCGGCGCAACCCATTAGGCGACCTAGGTGGTCGCCTAGGGCGCTACTATTTGCGGGGCACCGGCGCCCCGGCCGTCCGTGGAAATTTGGGGGCGAGACCTTCCGCCGCCGCTGTTGGGGGCGGGATTTCGGGGGCGGGACCTTCCGCCGCCTAGGGCGCCGGAAAAGCTGGCGGCGCTCCTGGTTGTGCAGGCCCTGCTGAGCGCTCTGGGAGCGTGAAGAGACGCCGCGGACAGGAGGGGATTGCTGGGACGTGTTACAATAGACGTATTTGTAGATGTACTTTATTTATTATTAAATTAAAAAATAAAAAATGATGTGAAAAATATATAGAGAGAGATAATTATATCTCTAGTAAACCAGCTCCCAGAAGGGAAACTTCTTTTGTAAACCTCGTGTGAATGGCTCTTCCCAACCCAGTAGGAAACTGAGGCAGCAGCTGCCTCCTGCCCCCAGGGCTGTGAGCGCCCCTCCCCACAAGGCCGAATGAACCGAGCACAGTGTGTGTCTCTCCTTTTTCTGCCACCGAATTCATCTTTCCCTCTGCCTGCCAGGGCGACGTCCTCGAAGGGGAAGGAGCTCGGCTCACTTGGGGAAGGGCTTTTCCCTGGACTCTTCACGACTCAGCCCTCCGGCTCAGTCACCATCCCTGTTTCCCCCTTCCAGGGAGTACGTATCACAGTCCCATTGTCCAGCCACTTCCCCAGCGGTGAGTGGGGAGGTCCCAGGCCCACCCCCTACTCTGGGTCCCAACCCAGGGACCCTGTATCTAGCAGCCTCCAGCTACACCTCTTTAACCTCTCTCGATACTGCTGTATTTCCCACGACCCCAGCCCCTTCTTTGCCCTCACCTGCTCAGCCCTGCAGCCAGCCAGGAGCTGCCTCTTGCTCCCCTGGTCCCTCCTAGCAACTGCTCTGTTCAAGGTGCTAACATCTCTCACAGTCCTCACTCCTTGAGCTCCCAGCAGCAACTGACCCCACCTGGCCCTGCAGCTCCTTTTATGTGAGTCCGCCGCTGGGCTCGGATTGGCTGCTCCTGGGACCCTTTTCCTGACTGGTTGTGCCTTCTGCAGCCTCACCTCTGCTCCTTGGGGGAAAGGGCATGGTTAACCCTTTCTATGCCTGTGTGGGGCAGGCAGCCCATCACCTTCACCAAGTACACAGACACCCAGTGAGAGGCAGTCCCTGCCCCAAGGAGCTCACAGTGACTGTAAATCAACAAGATGGGCAAAGGAGTGGGAGGAGACACTGAGGCATGGAAAAGGGCAGTGACTTGTCCAAGGTGACATAACAGGTCAGAGCCAGGAATAAAACCCGGTGTCCCGAATCCCAAGCCAGGGTCTGTCTGCTCTGTGACCCATCAACAATAAACACACTCAGCTTTTGTACGGCTTAACAGACACCTTTACTGTCTGTGCGTGTCATAGGTTTCACCCCCACTCTGAACTTTAGGGTACAAATGTGGGGACCTGCATGGGAACTCATAACCTTAATTACCAGCTTAGATCAGTATGCTGCCACCACCCAAATATTGGAGTCATTTGGGAAACTCTGTCTTCTCCCCCAAAATCTTTTCCTCCCAAGTACTACAACCCTTCCCTGGGTAGTTTTGAGAGACTCCTCCACCAATTCCCTGGTGAACACCGATCCAAAACCCTTGGATCTTAAAACAAGGAAAAATCAATCAGGTTTCTAAAAAGAAGGCTTTTAATTAAAGAAAAGAAAGGTAAAAGAAAAACCTCTGGGAGATAGCATACAAGCTGATCTCACAGACAACAGATTTAAAACACAGAGGATGTTCCCCTGGGCAAAACCCTTAGTACACCAACAAATAGCCAATTTAATTATTCCTATAATGCCCAAGACAAGTTACAAAAGAAAATAAACATAAGCGAATTCCTTCACTAAATACTCACTACCCTGTTTGATTCCTGATTCCTTTTCCTCTCCGGCCAGAACTGAAACTGACCCAAGACAAAGGGAACTTCCCTCCTTCCTTTTGAAACATCTTGTCCCCCCATTGGTTCCTTTGGTCAGGTGTCAGCTAGGCTCGGTGAACTTCTTAACCCTTTACAGGTAAAAGAGGCATTAACCCTTAACTATCTGTTTATGACAGTGCGATAGTAATAATCCCTCGCTCTGATCTAGAGCTTTCCAGCAGGAGATCTCAAAGCGCTTCACAAAGGAAGGTCAGTATGAATATCCCCATTTCTCAGATGGGGAAACTGAAGCCCAGAGCAATGCAGTGTCTTGCATGGAGTCACCCATCAGGCGTGTGCCATCCCTGCGCATCAGCCTATGCCAGGCACACTAGAGAGGGCCCAGCAAACGCCAGCATAACACATCTGTAGCAAGCCCAGGAATAAAACCCAGACCTTCTGTAGCCCAGTCCACTGCACTATCCACTAGGCCACACTGCCTCCCTGCAATGACATCGCCTTCAGCATGGTGCCTTCGTCCATCCCCAGTGACCAAACCCAGAACAGGCCAGTGCTCACCAGCCCTGTCTCGTCTGCAGACTGGACCAGTTCTGTCCTGTTGCACTCGCAAGCCCAGCTGTGTCTGGGGGGGGGGGGGGGGGGGGGGCGCGCGGCTCCTACGGATACCCGGGTCTGTTTGGAAGGTCACCTCTCAGCCTGGCCAGCCAACCCGCCCTCCAGCTTTCCCAGTCCATCTCCTCCTGGGCTGCCGGGCCCCTGAGTACCAGGGCGTTCGTTAGCCCCCAGCCCTCCCCATGGTGCTCCCTGCACTGCCACCGAGCACCCCCACCCCACCTCCGACAGAGACAGTGACCCCAGAGATCACCAAGCAACACGCATGGAAAGGCTCGTTTGGGATCACGGGGGGGGGGGGGGGGGGGGGCAAGGTTCCTCGTAAAGATCCTCTGAGGAGGTAGCAAGTGGCCAGCACGTCAGCCTGGTAAAGCTCTGACGCTGGTGCCTGACTGGAGAAGCTGAGACCCCATCGTTAGTGACAGGAGTTAACGATCCGTTAGGGCAGGATGGGCAGAGGTGCGTCAGGTCACAGGCCGGACGGGAGCAGTGGACGGGACCTGGCAGAGAGGTGCAAAGAAATTAATCAGGAGCGAAATACAGGTGAAAACCCAGATCCCCACCTGGTGTGAATGAGCTGCTGCTCCACTGGAGTCAGTGGGGTCAGACCCCCAGCTGGGATGCACTGGATCTAGGCCGATGTACATGGCCTGGGGATCTGGGGCAGACTCTTCTCTCCCAGTCCTGGGGGAGTGAGGGATAAATTGCCCCAGGGCTGTGCAGAGCCTGATACCTACAGCCCCAAGCCCGGCCCCTGCAGCACTCTCCAGCCCCTGCTGGAATATGCGGAGCCAGAGCTTGGAATCGCTCTTCTCTGGGCTGAGGTAGGACTGGAGTCAGGACTCCTGGGTTCTATTCCCAGCGCTGGGCGAGGGGGAGGGGCTGGGAGCCAGGACTCCTGGGTTCTTCTAAGAGCTGGGAGAGGGGGAGGGGCTAGTGGATTAGAGGGAGGGGGGCTGGGAGCCAGGACTCCTGGGTTCATTTCCCACTTTACCACCAATTCTCCGTGCAATTTGGGCAGGTCAGTGTCTGTGTCTCAGTTTCCCTCTGTGTGACATGGGGCTAACAGGGCCGCGCTCTGAGGTCTCCCCCGTACCCTGCTCAGAGCGGGACGGCGTCTCTCTGGCAAATCCACTGACGTGCGGAGCTGCAGCTTTCCGAACGAATTCGATTCCCCTCCACCACCCCACAGCTGTTCCCCTCAGCCGGGCCTGACACCGGGAACCTGCGGGACAAAGGAGAGGGCCCCTGTCAGCGCGTGTGGGTCCATCACACGCAGTCGGTTGCAGCTCTTCCCTGTTCCAAAGGGATCCGCAGCCGTCGTCTCCTCCAGCTCTGCCCTGGGGGCTGCCCCCTCTCCCCACTGTCAGGGCCCTGGCCAGAGTCTCTAACAGCCTCTCTCTGCCCAGATCCCAGAGACCTGCTCCAGCCTCATCCTCCCTGCTGGGCTAAACCCTGTCCAGCTCCCTCCCCTGCTCCGCATCTCCTCCCCACCGGGCTGGGCCGACGCTGCCCCCTCCTGGTCCCCTCCTGCCTCTGGCTGCTCTGTGTCTCCCCCTCCCCCCTGCACCATTGTCTGGGGGATCCCCAGGGCTCTGGCCTGGCCCCTTTGCTCTTCTCACTCCACACCCTGACTCTGGGCCACCTCCCCCACCCCCAGAGCTCCAGCTTCACCTCCTCTGGGGAGGTCTCGTCATCATCTCACACTGAACACACCACCCCCAAACTCCTGACCCTCCCCCCAAACATCCTCTTTCCTTTCCCCCTCCCACCATAGCTGGCCTCCGTCCCCCTTCTGCCCACAGAGGGGAGGGAAAGGGTTTGACTCAAGGAATCACTCACAGGGACTGATCCAGCCGGGAGCCGTTCAGCCAGGTCCAGGCCTTCTCCGGGGAGGGGAGGGACAGTCCGACCCAGAACTGAGACGTGCCTCGTGTCAGGGCCTGTAGGGAGTGTGGGACAGGCAGCTGGGGACCAGAACCTGCTGTCGAGCTCTTTTTTGCTACTCTCTTTTCTTGCATTCTTGAACGTCAACACCAGAACTACTGTCTGTCTGTCGACCCCATTCATACCCCTCCACCATCCATCCATCCCTTTCTCTCCACCCACCCACCCCCATTTCTCTCTCTGTCTCTCACACCCACACACCCAGCCCCCCTGCCCCAGCTGAGCTGTCTCTGGCATACATAGAAGGGGAACGGTGTGTGCCCCTGATCCCAGGGCTGGCGATTTAGGCCGGGATTGTCAACGCCGCTAGAGTGTTTGGACACCGTGTTATTAACAATTAATGGGAACAGGGTGTCCAAATCCCCTAGGCAGCTTTGCAACTCCCAGCCCTAAAGTGTATCTAATGAGCTCCTTGGACTCTGTACCCAGGGCCCACCCCTCCTACAGGGGCAGCTCCAGCAGGAAGGTACCATCCCCTTTACCAGCTCCTTGGGGTCCTCAATCACCAGCAGCTGGGAGCCCCTCGCTGAGCAGTCGGCGTGGCTCTCGCTCCACGTTTTACTTTCTCTGGAGACCCAGTAGCACTTGTCCCCGCGCAGCTGCCAGTCCATGGGGCAGAGTTTGCACCCGGAGCCCCCTGCAGAGAGACAGGCGTCATTAATGCTCTGAGCCCTCTGGGTCTCATTCCCGGCTACTCCCATCCTGCGACTGATTGGGGATAAAATGAGTTTAAGTCCCCTTTGTGCTCCCTGAAATCTGGGTCTGGGCTGGGCCCTGGTGTCAGTTAGAGCAGCCTTGGGGCTGCTCTGCCTTATCCATTGCTCCTATATGGACCTTGGGAAGCAGAGAATACCCATAGCGCACTGCGCTCTAGCCACCCCCTCATGTGCCCCTACACTTGGAGCTGGGAACAGGGTGAGTGCAGGGCTCGTATCATAGCTCCATATCAACTGGGGAGGCCCCAGTGCAGGGGGGAATCTCATGGGGTTGTGTGCATCCATTTTAAAACTATATTATTCTGCCAGAGTGGCCTGGAAGGGGCTTAGGATAACTGAAGATGTGGTGGTGGTTAGTGGAAATCTAACGGGGAGGGGATCTGAAAACATTTGGATATCCTGGTATTAGATTATTTTAAAACCCACATGATTCACACACCCCTTGAGCAGTACCGGGCATGGCCACTAGATGTCGCTGCCCCACACAGTCTCAGCACAGGCCCAGCCCCAGCCGAGGCGGGTACATTCATGGCCTGGCACCGAGCGGGGCTGGTGACTAGATCGGTGCAGCCAGCAGGGGGCGGCGTGTCCCTGCCCTGCAGGATCCCCACGGGCTGGGACGGCAGCTGGGTTCCCACTGGCCGTGCCCGGGGCGGAGGGCGGCTCAGAGACACCCGAGCTGGGGTTACCTGCTGGGCCGGGCTGGGCCGGGGGACACAGCTGGGATCGGAAACGCTCCAGGCGGGTGCTGCATTCTGCTGTGCTGGGGTCTCTGCTCCCGGCTCCGTCGCTCCCAGGGGCTGCCGGGGTCTGTCCGTTCTCGGACACCAAGTGGGAAACTGCAAAGCAGCGTCGGAGGGAGTGAGGGCGACCGGTCAAAGGTACAGGGGGTTCCTGTCGGGATCCAGGAACGCCGCCCACTGCTAAAGACCTCCCCCAGCCTAAGGGGAGGATCCACAAGATCCAGGATCTCAACTGATTACGGAGGACAACCAAAGATATAACAGGGACAGGAGTGAGGTCACAGGGCTAAACGAAGGGAACCTGATGGGGACACCGAGCAGAGGACCCCGGACAGCGCCCACTGCTCCTCGCAGGTGTCAAGGGAGCCAGCGGACGCCACCCAGAGGAACTCTGCCCGGATACGTGAACGGACAGAGGATCGGAAACAGGCTCCACAGCCGCAGGAAACCCCTCAGCCAACCTCCACTCTCTGGTCATGTGGATGGCCATTTTAGCCGGGGCTAGGAGGAGGTTGAGGAGCAGGTCCCACGATTTTGTGGGGCCACGGATAGGGAGTGCGTAGATAAGGAGGTGAGGGGAAAAGTGAAGCCAAAAATGTACCAGGATATCTAAGAGGAGCCAGAATAGGGGCTGCAACCTGGCGCGTTCCAGATACACGTGCGCCAGGGTCTCCCTCACCCCGCAAAAGGGGCAGGTGTCCGGGACAGGGGTGAACCGTGCCAAGAACAAGTCCCGGTCCTGGATTCCCTGCAGTGTCACTTAAGGCTCAGGGGCAGCACCAGCCTCTTTGGAGGGAGGGGGACTTTAGCCCCGTCCCATGGCCATTAGGCCCCACCCTCTGCTCCTCCTCATCCCCCACGAGGCCCCATCCCTCCACCTGCCATGGGAAGTGTACCCCAGGGTGGGGACACGGGCTGGGGGTTGCTCTTGGGTGGATCCCTGCAGCAGCCTGGGCTCCCTGGGTGGCTCTTACGCAGCCTGGCCGGGGGGCGGGGCCATGGAGGGGGAGGGGCTCCCATGTGTGTCCTGCTTTTGCCTTCTGAAAAGGTGCATAACCTACCGAACGCTGCAGGGAAGCACATAGGCCCAGCTCCTCAAAGCTATTGAGGTGTCTAACTCCCTGGGCCTAGGTGCCTAATTCCCATTGGCCTCAAGGGCCTTAGGCACCTCGGCGCTTTTTTTTTTAAAGGAGGACAGGGGAAGAAATTGTGATAAAAAAAAAAGCAGGGGGAGGGGGTGGAATTGATAAACAAGAAAAGAAACATTTCCAAAATGATTTTGATAAACAGTTTTGTGTCAAATTTCAAGGTAGAAAAAAAGCCACTTTTCTACTACACGACGTTTTGTTTGGAAAAATATTTCACCCAGCTGGAGAGACAGACAGGACTGTCTGGTGCTACATTAACAGACTGAGGCGTGAAGTTGCTGGCTTTGCCAAGAGGCCTTTGTGTCAGTGACCCCACCTCCCTACGCCTGCTCTTAGCGACAACGTCGCGGGCTGAAGTGCAAACGTAAGAGGCTGGGATGAGATCTAAAACCCTCATGCTTCAGGGCATCGTTCAATCTCTTTCATACAGCGGTCAGGAAGAAATGTTCCCTGGGGGCAGTGTCATGGAGTTCACTCGCCGTTTGGGTGCCTCCTGCTGGCTGCTCTGGGGATTAGTTTTAGCCAGATCCAGCGTTCCCTTCTGACACTCGTCCACACACCCAGCCACCTCTCTCTGCGACTCAGGGTTCTCGTTCTTCCTGGCTTGGCCCTCTGACTAGGTCACTATAGTCCTCACCTTCTGGGGTCCCAACTTCCCACTGGACGACCATCCTAGAGAACCTTCTGCCCCACTGCCTGGTCTGTGCCACTTCCCCCGTGGCTGGTAGGGGAACCCGGGCCCACCCTTTACTCTGGGTTCCAGTCCAGGGACCCTACAGCCAGCAGCCAAGGTCTACACAGCCCCTTACCTTGTTACGGTTTCCCCGGGCTGCTTCCTACTTTGCCTCTATCAGGCTCTTTCTCCACCCTCCTCTGGGTACGTCCTTCCCTCAGGGCCAGCACCCCAGGGCTTCTCTTCTCCCCCTGGTTCCTCGTCTCCCAGTCCATGGCTGGAGAATCACCCAAGGCCTCCGCGCTGCAGGCCTTTCTGCCGCCAGCTTCCTGGCTCTGCCATAGCCCTGCCTGTTCCTTCTCAGCTGGGCTCTATTCCCAAATCCGGGGTTGCTTATCCCACCTCATTCCCTCTCAAGTTAATCGGCCCCCTTCTCAGCCTCCTTTACCCCATCCCAGCAGGTCTGGGGCGAACATCCTGTCAGGACAAGTTATCTAGTCACTGTGTGGTGCTTTGAGCAACCCTGAGTGCCTCTGTGGTTACCAGGATGTTTGATCTCCGTCTTCCCCACCAGCTTTGCAGCTCATGGTGGTTTTGCAGCGCCCGCTCATTGCAGAGCTGCGGTTTGCGAGCAGAGCAGCAACGTGACAAAGGGGAAAATCCACCGTGGGGAGGATAAATAGCTCCGCTCCCGCCGCAGGGCCTGGACCCAGAGTTGCACCACAGGCCAAGGGTTGGGATCAAGCCTCCGTCAGCAACGAGGGAAGGGAACTTGCTGAGAAGCCGGATCACTGAGCAGGTGAGTAGCTACGTGGGGGAGACGGGGTGTCTTTGGAGCTGCCTTTCCCCTTGTTTCACTGCAAGGTCCTGCTTGGAGCGTCCCCATACAGAATCCAGGGAGGAGGTCGTCCCCGCTCTCAGGGACTAACTGTATCCACCTTCCCCATCTGAGGATGGCAGGGAAGAGTCCAGTTCCCAGCTGGTTAGTTACGCCAGGTTCATCTCTCTGGCTCACATCCAAGGCATTGCTTTGACGAGGGAGTCTCTCGACTCCTGGCTGCGTGTATTTCCTCCCTGATGTCAGGGCCGGCTTTCTGTGCAAAGTCTCCCCTACTCTGATTCTAGAAAAGCAGCTTTGTAAGGAAACCTTGCTCCGGTTCCCGATTTGAGTCTGAAGATACCTTGATTCTGGATAGTACAGGTTCAAAAACTAAGCTGGTCAAATTCTTTTTGATGGGAGCATTCGGATGAAAAATACAGTTTCATCAGCGTCCGATTGTTTTGCGGGAACACGCTGATTTTGATGGCCTTTTCCATGGGAAAAAGTCAAAATGTTTCATTTCAACGTTAGAGAGAGAAGGTGGGTGAGGTAATATCGTTTATAGGACCAACTTCTAGGACAGACATGACTACCACAGCATTTCAACGTTATCTTTTTATTTGGACATGTATATTATAGTAAAATATTCATTTTCATGTTATTATACTTTAGATATTCTCTTTAATATTATGTATATAATGTAATCTAGTTACTAACAAGTAGAATAGAAAGATCAGAAGATAAAGTCAAAATGAAACTTGACAGTGGCTTTGAAATAAAACATCTTGACTAGAGCTGCTGAAATTTCTGTGCAAAATATTTTTCTGGTGGAAAATGCAGCTTCGGCGACCCCAAAACATTTAAGGAATTTGTGTCTATTTGGTTAAATTGTTGGGAGGCAGGGGAGAAAAACCTTCACATTTTTTGAAAAAATCAAAATGTTTAAGTTGGATATTTTGTAAACGAATATGTTTGGTTGTTGGTTTTTTGATTTGAAACAACTTTTCATTTAGAAAGTCCCTGTGGTTTTGTTTTGAAAAACCAAAACCTTAAAAAAGGGCCCAAACTGGAATGAAACATTTCATTTCAGGTCAAACCAAATGTTTCGCTTGCCTCAAAATGATTAGCGTGACGCTTATTTACTTGATGATGTGCCAGAAATTTTACAAACTGCATTTTTCATTCAGCCCAAAATAAATCCCCCTCCCCCAATTTTTCAGAATTGTCAGCAAACCGGAAAAAAAATCATTATTTGCCCTGGTCTAGTTTTGACACTTTTGAAACAAAATAATGTGATGGCCCCGAGCTGAAATATCTCGGCACTTTCATTTTGCGGGAAATTTTGGCTTTTGGTTCCAATGCAAAACAATTCCCCCCCCCCCCCCGCCCCCTCTTCCCCCCCCCCCCCCGCAAAATGTCGGGATTTCAAATGGAATGGAAACACCCCATTCCCAAACCGCTCTAGTGGAATCAGGGCCAAATTCTGACCTCTGTGAATCCAATGTAAATCCAGACTGACCCCACTGATATCAATGGAGTCAGGATTCTGATCTCAGTGACCCCGGTGTAAATCCAGAGTGACCCCAATGGAGTCAGGGCTCGATTCGGATCGAGGGTCAATGTGGAGTGACGCTATCTCCCCCCACGTGGCATTCCCACTCGAGGTTTCCTGTGCATCACTCTAGTATCTGTCTCTCCCCCTCTTCCCATCCCCCACTGCCTGGAGGGCTCCCTCTCTCAACAATCTCCTCCTCCCACGCTCTCTCCTCGCTCTATCAGTCTGTCTGCCTCCCACCCTGGCTTGCTCTTTATCCCTCTCACCGAGTTTCCTCTCCCAGGTTTGGCCTGTGCAGACGCGCTGATCCTACACGACACGATGGCTCCCAGGCTCGCGGGGCATCTCTGGAGGACAGCAGGACGCGGTTGTCTTCTCCTCCTGCTGATTTTCAGGGCTGTTACCTCCACCCAATGCCAACCTGAGCCATCAGGTAACCGAGAAGCCTATTGCTCTGTTGAAACTTTCACCCTTCTTCCAGCAAATTTATTATTGATGTAACTATCCCATCAACACGGATTGCCAGCAGGATCTGAACCTAGGACCTCCAGCAGAGCCTTTTACCACTTGAGCTAAAAGGGCGACTCCATTTGATAGCAGAAATAGTAGGTTGTTATCCTCTATATACACTCACACTGTAGCCTATGCTAACCCAGTGTGGCCTCTGGTTCCCTCTAGTGGCTGAACCGCATAAATCAGCTACAGGATTTGGCGTTACACAGAAGGCTCTTTTAGCTCAGGTATTACAGGTGGATGCTCTCCACAGAGCTGAGCAGAGAACCCAGGAGTCCTGGCTCTCAGCCCCCACCTGCTCTAACCCACCCGCCCCCACTTCCCCCCCAGAGCCGGGGAGAGAACCCAGGAGTCCTGGCTCTCAGCCCCCACCTGCTCTAACCCACCAGCCCCCATTTCCCTCCCAGAGCCGGGGAGAGAACCCAGGAGTCCTGACTCTCAGCCCCTCACCTGCTCTAACCCACCCGCCCCCACTTCCCTCCCAGAGCTGGGGAGAGAACCCAGGAGTCCTGGCTCTCAGCCCCCTTGTTCTAACCACTAGACTCCACTCCCCGCGCAGAGCTGGGGATGGAGCTTGAGTATTCTGCATGCATATCCCATGTCCTATCTCCATCACGTTGCCACTCATAGTCCCACAGTCCTACCACCTCGCGCTCTCCTATCTCACACGCCGGTCCCTGTCTGCTCCCCCTTCTAGGCACTGGCGATTGCCCCCACACCCGCTGTTCTGTGTCCAGCGGGGGCTCCTTGCGCGTCCCACTTCACCTGCCCGCCACCCTGGACCTTTACAAGACGCACAATTCCACGCTGACATGGGACCACGTCTACACCTTCATCAATGGGACGTCACACCAGCTGCTGCGTTCCTTCCAAGGGCGAGTCTCCGTGTCCAGGGGCGACTTCACGTTGCAGGGCGTACGCAGCGGGGACGGGGGCGTCTACATGTTCCAAGATCTGGATGCGACATGCCTGGCCTGGCTCCATCTGACGGTGCTGGGTAAATTCAGCCCGGGGGTGGCTCAGTAGCATTGTTTGTTGGGAGGGTTTGGTGAGCGGTGGGGGAATTTTCCAGCTCAGTCGGGGGCAGAGCAATCCAACGCACGCCCCTGAATGAAAACGTGAAACAGTCACCAACTAGTCATCCCAAAACTTCTGTGCGGGCCAGAGGCCGCACTGCCCCATCTCACGATGCTACTAGAGCAAACTGCCGATGCCTCAAAACTTTTCAGAGAAATGTATCAATGGACAACAGTGATCGGGAACAAGGGGCCTTGGTCCGAGATGGAATTTCTTTGAGGAGGAGCAAGAACTCAGACTAGCCAATAGGGCTGGAGGTTAGGGCATGCACCATGAGATGCAAATTAACTTTTTCCGTAAAAGAACCACCCCCCACCCCACCCCCCAGTAGCCAGCCTTGGAACAAACTTCCTTCCTCTCCCTGTTTGCAGAGCCTGTGGATTGGAGATGGCACCTGCTCCTTCTCATTCCCGTTTTGGTGGTTCTAGCCCTTGTGGGCTGGAAGCTAAAGGACTCGTGTCGGCGAGGATAGCCGTGGGCGACCAAGAAGATGGAGACAGAAGGCTGTAGATGTGACCAGGGATCCCCAAAATTCAGCCTGTCACTGTTTGTGTGTGTTTGGGACACAGAGGTCTCCCTCCAACTCCCTTCATTATCCACACAGCTGAAGGCGGGTCTCCGTAGGAGTTCTACCTGAGTAACACATGCAGTGGTGAAACCACAGCTGTGTGTGCAGTCACACACTTCCGGTAGTGCTGGTGCAAGCTGCCTCATCTCTGAGTCGCGGCTCCGTGCATGGCGCATTGCATTGTGGGTAGCTAACCCAGGTGCTCCATGGCCCACTGAATTCTGGGTAAATTTTGCACTAGATTGTGGGATAGTTCCAGGAAGCCAGGGGGAGTTGCCTCTGCGCTGTATCCCAGAATTCACCTCGGTAATTTTTGCAATGCATTGTGGGACACTTCTCAGAGGCCCGGAGCACTTGTGAGAAGAGGGATCAAAGGATCACAGGTTCCCCCTGCCCACTTTCCCCATATCCCAGAATTCACTTGGTGTGCATGCCACTTCCAAACTGATCTGTGAACATGGAGCTCCAGGTCCTACTGAAACAGTAAACCAGTGCTGGCATACTGGGTGTGGTGGTGGTGGTCTCTGGAGTCATGCAAGCCAAAATACCCCTTGGGATATTGACTCTGAGCCCTAATGATGATACTTGACCTATCAACATGCTTAGCGGGTTGGTAAACTTCATTTGAGAGGGAGGCTGACCTTGTGGTTACAGGACTGTAGTCTATCCCCAGCTCTGCCATAGCCTCCCCGTGTAACCATGGGTAGTCACCACATTACTCGGTGCCTCAGTTTCCCCCTCTGTAAAATAAGGATAATAAGCCTTTTGTGTATTTAGATTATAAGTCTTGCAAGGTAAAGACTGTCAGTAAGGTTTTATGGCATCTGGTACAATGGCTGATCTTGGTTGGCGTGACCGTAATATAAATAATAAGGGAGAGAGAACATTGTCATCACAGAAGATGCAAATTGCCCCTAAATGGGGCCTGGACACCACGCTGCCCTGCTCAGATCAGCTTGTGATGCAGAGTGTGACGGTGCACTCCATATGATTTTATGAAAATGAGTATGACTATAATGTAATTGGAATATGCTTCATGCAAAAGGTCTCTTGTAAGGTATCATTACAAAGCTTATAATTGACTGAGTGTGGTCATCCTATTTGTATAAAGGTATCACTCTTGTATCTGAAACTAGAAATATGAAATATAACTCTGAGGTCCTATTGTAATTATGGAAAGTGTGGGCCATTAACGGTGGCTTGGAATCTTGATGGCTCCCATTGACCAGGACAATTGACTGTGGATGGCTCTGTTTGCTTGCAGGACTTCCTGTGAGTCAGGCCGGAAAGAATGAAGGCTTGAGGTCTCACAGGACATGTGATCATGTCACCTGGTATTGGAATCCATCTTAAACCTGGGGCTTTTCCATTTAGAAGGAGGGGTGGGGACCCAGAGAGACAAAAGACTCCCGCCTTGTGCCGAAGCTATATAAGGCGATGGAACAGAACAAAGGGGGCTGCAGTCATGAGAAATCCCCTAGCTACCACCTGAGCTGGAACAAGGACTGTACCAGGGGAAATGATTGGGCCCAGACTAGAAAGGAGTCTAGTCTGTGAAAGAAGCTTATTGGAACATCTCTGAGGGTGAGATTTTATCTGTATTCAGTTTCCTACTGTATTATGCTCAGACTTGTGTGTTTTTGTTTTATTTTGCTTGGTATCTTATTTTGTTCCATCTGTTATTACTTGGAACCACTTAAATCCTACTTTTAATACTTAATAAAATCACTTTTGCTTATTAATTGACCCAGAGTAAGTGATTAACGCCTGGGGGAGCAAACATCTCTGTATATCTCTCTATCAGTGTTATAGAGGGTGGACAATTTATGAGTTTACCCTGTATAAGCTTTATACAGAGTAAAACAGATTTATTAGGGGTTTCGATCCCATTGGGAACTGGGTATCTGGGTGCTGGAGACAGGAATACCTGCTAAGTGGCTTTCAGTTAAAGCCTGAAGCTCTGGGGGATGTGGTTCAGACCTGGGTCTGTGTTTGTAGCAGGCTAGTGTGTCTGGCTCAACAAGGCAGGGTTCTGGAGTCCCAACCTGGCAGGGAAAACGGGCTCAGAGGTAGTCTCAGCACATCAGGTGGCAGTCCCAAGGGGGTTTCTGTGACCCAACCCATCACACAAAGCACTTCAAAAGATGTGGCTGCAACATGTATTTATTATGCACCGAGGAGTAAAGAAAAGTCTGTGTCATAAAGTCATTAAGACCAACTACTGAAATTCAGTGCCACTTATTTATACGGTCATACACAATCTTGCTTGATGTATATTGCCAGGTCTGCAAACAGAACAAGCGCTGAGAATAAAGGAAATTCCATTTGACAGCTGCTCTACTAAGGATCAGATGAATGCTTGCTGCCAGTGGGTTAAAGATAACAAACACACTTCCCGTTATGAACATAGCCTTATACGTTTCAAGCAGCGTAAAATGCAGGGATGCTTTCAAAGATGTTAAAGATTATTGTAGTTCAGGTGCATTGTTGGTTGGTTGGCTGCGGGTGAGTGATGGGTGCGCACATGTCATGTGTGTAAACACGTGTGAGAGGGGTGTGCATACCTGTGATGGGTGTGCACGTGCATTGGGGAGGGGAGGTTCCCCAGAAAATGTCACGTTTTGGGCCAAAAAAATCAAACACTGAAATATTTCAATTTGGAAATGTCACCCCAGTGCCACATGGGGGTTGTAGTTCTGAAGCCTCATGTTGCTCATCTATAGTCCGAACACCTGGATCGGACTACACCTCTGTGACATTCTATACCTTGGGGGAGCATGCCGTAACCCCCATATTCCCCATTTTCATATAATCGTGATCTCACACATAAAGCGTGCCTTGTAAGGTATCAGGGGAAAGGTCATGATCTGCTGAAAGTCATATCTCTAGCCATAGATGTGTATCATTCATGCATATGAAGTTATGAGAATTGTGTTGTATGGTGGTCACTAAAGCAGGCTGTAAGTTGGGGAATCAGCCAGTTATTAGCTCCCCAGAGGCAACAGCAAGGAAAGTAACCAACGCCCGGGCGGGCTGTGAAACAACCCATCAACAGCCATTGTCCAGCAAGGGAGCTACAACGCAATGACTCACCTGCATGAGGCCTCACCAGGGGAATTGCTCAACCTTGCCTGGAGACTTAGCAATGTCCCCCAGACGTGCCTGGACTTGTGCTCCCCAAGCACATGGACTGAGGGTATAAAACAGACAGAGTGGCCACATACTGGGCCCTTCTCTGGCCCCCACCTACGCTGCAGGCAACCAAGACACTGAGAAGAAGACAAGACTCCAACAGAGGAGATTGGCCCAGGTTTAAGGAACAAACCTGTATATTAAGGACTGCAATACCCAGCGCGGTGAGAAAACCTGCTTAATCTAGATGTTGCCCCGTCTAATAGGGTTGAGAGTTTACACTGCGTGCTTATATTTTATTTTATTTTGACCAAATCCGACTTGTTATGCTTTGACTTATAATCACTTAAAATCTATCTTTGTAGTTAATAAATCTGTTTGTTTATTCTACCTGAAGCAGTGCGTTTGGTTTGAAGCGTGTCAGAGGCTTCCCTTGGGAGAACAAGCCTGGGACATATCAATTTCTTTCTTAAATTGACAAACTCATATAAGCTTGCAGCGTAGAGCGGGCATAACTGGACATTGCAAGACGGAGGTTCCTAGGGTTGTGTCTGGGACCAGAGATATTCGCTAGTGTCATTCAGTTGCAAGTAGCTGGGAGCAGCTTACATGCCAGAGGCTGTGCGTGAACAGCCCAGGAGTGGGGGTTCTCACAGCAGAGCAGGGTAAGGCTGGCTCCCAGAGTCAAGGATTGGAGTGACCTAGCAGATCACCGGTCCAGACAACACCAGAGGGGAACATCACAATCTCCCATAATGTACCATGGTCTTCTCTCTTGGTGAGGGAGTCCTGGGCACCACAGCAGTCGCTGCATCATGGGAGATGAAGTTCGACTAGAAAGCCCAGTCTATAGAGGAGAATGGCAGCGGGATGCACCTGAACTACAACTCCCATGAAGCATCACTGCAGCAGCATTCCAGAATGAAAATATTTCATTTTGGGGGCTCTTGGGTTTTTCAAGGAAAATCTAAGTTTTTGGCAGAAAACAGACGCTGTTTGCGAAAAATTTCATTTTGTCGAAAGCCCAATTTCACTCCAGAAAACAACGTCAGTGGAAAATTTTCAACCAACCCTTACCATTAGGCTAAAGTGCAATTAATGATCTTGGTTACACCTGGCCACTGCTGCATGATTTCAGAACTCATTGTTACTGTAATGGGCTGAAAATACGCCTTTCAATAAACGAAGCATTTCTAGAACCATGTTGAGTCAAACCTCAACAACATTTTAGTTCAAATATCGGTGAAAAGTGTTATGGAAAATTTTGCCAAATACCATTTTCCGCAAAAAGTATCATTTTCTTTAAAAAGACCAATTGGCAGAGAAAAAAGCATGTTGTTCAAAAAATAACCAACTCTAATTGTGCCTGTGTAATGTGCTCTAGGACAAGGAATAACTTTGTTCTCATTCAGGGATTAGTAGAGGATAAAAGCCTAATAATGTAACCAGCTAGTGGAGTTACAGCTTTACCTTAAGCAATGAAGGTCCATTGAGGCCTCGTTCCCCCTTGACTTGCACCTTGTGTTGTTATTTACACTAGTGCAAAATGCGTGTGGAACGCTAACAATGGCAATGTGTTACACCCACTGGTGTAAATTAGTGCTAAGCAAAAATTTTCAACCAAAACCTTTTTCGGCGAAAAAAATACAGAATTGGCTCAACCGAAACATTTCGTGATTTTTTTGTCGATTTTGGCCAATTGTTTCAGTCACAAAACAAAACCTTTACATTTTTTTTTTGAAAAAGGTGAATTGTTTGATTGTGACAATTTCATAGAGCCAGAAATTCATAGATTCCAAGATTTCATAGATCCAGAAATTCACACATTCCAAGGCAAGGTGGTGACAATCCAAGCTGACTTCCTGCATAACACAGCCTAGAGCGCTTCCCTGAATGAATTCCTGTTTGAAC
Source organism: Platysternon megacephalum (assembly GCA_003942145.1). Taxonomy (NCBI): domain Eukaryota; kingdom Metazoa; phylum Chordata; order Testudines; family Platysternidae; genus Platysternon; species Platysternon megacephalum. Next base: position 20,169 of record QXTE01000591.1, read on the forward strand.
ACGTGCAGATCTCATTCAGACCCGAATGACGGTTTTTTCCCAACTTTTTGATTCAACGAAAATATTGCAACATTTCACATTCAAAGCCCTAAACAATGTTTCCCCCGATTTGCTGACTTGCCACCAACCTGAAAAATTGATTGTTTGCCCAGCTCTGGTGTAAATGACAACACAAGGTGTAGGAGACCCATAGATTTTAAGGCCAGAAGGGGAAATGAAGTCATCTAGTCTAACCCGGGCCAAAGAATTCCTCCCAGTGGCTATCAGAGGGAATTTTTGTCTGGTCCCTGGATCCAAATCTCATTGGTGACCCAAACAGGATGTGGGGTGACTATGAAATGCAAGAAGCTCCGATGTGATATTATGCTTAAAACTTGGGCAGCTTTAGTCTGCAGGGGGAAATGAAAAGGAGGAAGAAAGTATTGGCTAATGTATCACGCTCTTCTCTTCTGTAATAAAAGCGAAGGAGGGCGGGGGATGGGAAATTCCAGCTTCGGTGGATTCACTGGTCTGAGCTAGCTTCAACGACATGACTCCAAGTAACACCAGCTGGGAATCGGGTGTGTTTGGAGCAATAGTGATTCACACCTGTGGGGATCTGGCCCCATTGATTGCAATGGAGCGAGGGCTGAGTCACACCGGCGGGGGCTCTAACCTGGGAGCTTGATGTCTGTTCTTTCTCGTCTCATCAGCCCCTTCCAATCTTAAACGAAAGACCGTTCAGGCAGAGAGCATGCAGGCTGGCACTGGACTTCACCACAGTGTCTCGGGTTACTAAGCAGCGTGGCAGCGACCGGTGGAACTCACCGCTGCAGGAGCACAATTCCAGCCAATGATGATGGTGAGTGTGGGTTTGAGAGGAGAAACGGCAGCACGTCAGATCAGAAACGTAGGCTGGCATATAATTCCTCTGAGGCATCTGGTATGGGCATCTCTTGGAGGACGTATATCGTCGACAGTGTAGTGATGGTTTCAGCAGCATCTGGGGGTGAACCTGTCCCCGAGGTGTCCTTGTTTCTCATGGACAGAACATACTGGGGAAGGGAATCACAGTGTGAAGTTGAGTCTGATCATTCGGCGGGCGACAGGGAGTATTTCCAAGTAGGAGCCCAGTTGGTGGGTGGGGGCCATGTTAAGCTACCTTTCCACTCATAGATACGAGGACGGACACACACAGAGAGAATCCAGTGCGATTCACGAGGGCAAATGGGGTGTGAGACATTCCCTCCAGCAGGGGGCGATGTTATTTCTGTCACACACACACACACACACACACACACAGAGTTCAAGGCATGTATAACATATTCCCTCCAGCAGGGGGCGGTGTTCTTTCTGTCACACACACACACACACACACACACAGAGTTCGAGGCATGTATAACATATTCCCTCCAGCAGGGCGCAGCAATCTCTCTCACACACACACACACACACCCACACACACACACACAGAGTTCAAGGCATGTATAACATATTCCCTCCAGCAGGGGGCGGTGTTATTTCTGTCACACACACACACACACACACACACAGTTCAAGGCATGTATAACATATTCCCTCCAGCAGGGCGGTGTTATTTCTGTCACACACACACACACACACACACACACACACACACACACGCACAGAGTTCAAGGCATGTATAACATATTCCCTCCAGCAGGGGGCGGTGTTATTTCTGTCTCACACACACACACACACACACACACACACACACACAGTTCAAGGCATGTATAACACATTCCCTCCAGCAGGGGGCAGCATTCACACACACACGGAAGGGGAGAACCCGCTCACCTCGCCCACGATCAGCACCAGGAGGCAGAGAACCAGGCCCGCTAGGCCGAGCCGGACAACATTGGACACCACAGCTCCCCCTCCATCCGGCGTGACCCATACCGGGCCGAGGGGCGGCTCCGTGCCCCCTGCAGAGCGGAAACCGAATTCAGAGCCCTGCTCAACAGCACAGCCCTAGGGCTCACCGACGCCCCCCTCCCCCCCAACACACCCCCACCTGTCGTGGGATTGGGGGGTGGGCGTCAAGCATGGATCACTCCAGGCCCTCAATGTCATGACGCCGCACAGGAGAGCTGGGATCTAAGCCGAGAAGCCTGGATCATGAACCTCCACTGACCCACCCAATCACGACTGTTTTGCAGTGCGGACGGGGCTCAGGCCCCGAGACAGGTCTGCGCAGCGCCGGGCAGCCCCGTGGCCAACCACCATAAGGCCAGACGGAGCAGGCAACTCCCAGGCCGCAAGCCCCGAGGCCCACAGATCCGGGTTTACAGTGCAGGGTAGACACACGTAAGAGGGGCCAGAGCAGAGAGCCGGGACGCAGGGCCCCGGGGGGCGAAGCTGGGAACCGGAGGCCTGCGGAAAGAATCCTAGAATATCAGGGTTGGAAGGGACCTCAGGAGGTATCTAGTCCAACCCCCTGCTTAAAGCAGGACCTAATCCCAACTAAATCATCCCAGTCAGGGCTTTGTCAAGCCGGGCCTTAAAAACCTCTAAGGAAGGAGATTCCACCACCTCCCTAGGTAACCCATTCCAGTGCTTCATCACCCTCCTAGTGAAAAAGTTTTCCCTAATATCCAACCTAAACCTCTCCCACTGCAACTTGAGACCATTACTCCTTGTTCTGTCATCTGGTACCACTGAGAACAGTCTAGATCCATCCTCTTTGGAACCCCCTTTCAGGTAGTTGAAAGCAGCTATCAAATCCCCCCTCATTCTTCTCTTCTCCAGACTAAACAATCCCAGTTCCCTCAGCCTCTCCTCATAACTCATGTGCTCCAGCCCCCTAATCATTTTTGTTGCCCTCCGCTGGACTCTTTCCAATTTTTCCACATCCTTCTTGTAGTGTGGGGCCCAAAACTGGACACAGTACTCCAGATGAGGCCTCACCAATGTTGAATAGAGGGGAACGATCACGTCCCTCGATCTGCTGGCAATGCCCCTACTTATACAGCCCAAAATGCCGTTAGCCTTCTTGGCAACAAGGGCACACTGTTGACTCATATCCAGCTTCTCGTCCACCGTAACCCCTAGGTCCTTTTCTGCAGAACTGCTGCCTAGCCACTCGGTCCCTAGTCTGTAACAGTGAATGGGATTCTTCCGTCCTAAGTGCAGGACTCTGCACTTGTCCTTGTTGAACCTCATCAGGTTTCTTTTGGCCCAATCCTCTAATTTGTCTAGGTCCCTCTGTATTCTATCCCTACCCTCCAGCGTATCTACCACTCCTCCCAGTTTAGTGTCATCTGCAAACTTGCTGAGAGTGCAGTCCACGCCATCCTCCAGATCATTAATGAAGATATTGAACAAAACTGGCCCCAGGACCGACCCTTGGGGCACTCCGCTTGAAACCGGCTGCCAACTAGACATGGAGCCGTTGATCACTACCCGTTGAGCCCGACGATCTAGCCAGCTTTCTATCCACCTTAGAGTCCATCCAGCCCATACTTCTTTAACTTGCTGGGAAGACTGTGGGACATGACACAGAGCCAGGAACAGAGCCAAAATCCCCTGAGTCCCAGCTCGGTGCTGTAACCCCAAGACCTGCCCCCCGGCCCTCCCATGGTGCCCCTCCGTTCTCTTTCCTCACCCTGCAGTTCGGTGCTGTTGGCAGGTGCTGGCGAGGTGGGAGGCAGGACAGCGGTGGGGTCTGTAGGGAGACTGGGGTCTGCAGGGAGACAAGCCGGAGCAGGGTGGGTGAGGGGGGTGGCTGGAGGGAGGGATCCCCTGCCGGGCTCTGAGTTCGGCTCTGCGCTGGACGGGCCTCCCCAGGGAGCGGACTAGAGGCCGGAGCTGGAGGAGCCGTGACTAGGGTGGGGGGCAGCGCTGTGGGGCAGGGGCTGCCTGCTGGCTGGGGCAGGAAAGTAGGGCAGGATGGCAGCTTTGCAATGGGATCCATGGGGACAGCTGGGATGCCAGATCCCTGGCGGGGGTGAGATCCCCATGCGGGGAGGGAGCGAAGATACAGGATTCCTGGTAGGGAGTAGGATCCCTCGGGGGGGGGAGGGAACGGAGACGCCGGATCCCTGGTGGGGGGTCAGGATCCCCATATTATGTGGGGGAACAAGGTTACAGGATCCCGCAGGGGATTGGGGGTGAGGATGGGAAGCAGGGAATGGGGGAGGGGCTGGAACTGGGATCCCACGGGGGCTGGAGGCAGGGATGGGCCGCGGCAGATGGGGGAGGGATTGGGCCATGGGGGATGGGGGGGGGGGGGGGGGGGCAGGGGTGGGGGGGGGGGGGGGGTGGCGCGGGGGGGGGGGGGGGCGGGCGGGCGGGGGGGGCGGGGGGGGGCGGGGGGTGGGGGGGGGGGGCGGGGGGCGTGGGGGGGGTGGGGGGGTGGGGGGGCGGGGGGGGGGGTGGGGGGTGGGGGGGGGGGGGTGGGGGCTTGGGGGGGGGGGGGGGGGGGCGGCAGGGGGGGGGGGGGGGGGAGGGAAAGCGGGGGGGGGGGGGGGGGAGAGGGGGGGAGGGGGGGGGGGAGGGGGGGTGGGGGGGGGGGAGGGGAAGGGGGGAAGGGGGGGGGGGGGGCGGGGGTGGGGGGGCGGGGGAGGGGGGGGGGGGGGAGGCGGGGGAGGGGGGGGGGGGGATGGGGGCAAACGGGTGGGGAGGTGGGGGGCGGCATATAGGGGATGGGGGGGGCCCAGTGCGAGGGTGCAGGCGGCCCGCACAGCGCCCCCCGTCGCCCACAGCCCCGTGACACTCCCGCTGCGTCTCCCGGCAGGCCGCTGCTCCCCGCTCTCGCTGGTGGTGCCGGCTGCCCGCGTGGCCGTGGTTCCCGGGGGCACGGCCCTGCTCCCCGCCGCCCTGCGGCTCCCGGCCCCGCCGCCCCCTTTCTTCCAGGTGCGCTGGCGCTTCCTGCCCACGGGCCGCCTGGTGCTGCTGCTGGCGGCCCAGGACTGCGGCGGGGCGGCCCCCTGGCGCCTGTCCTGCCGCCTGGACCTGGAGCAAGGCCGGGGCTACGAGGGCCGGGTCGGCCTGGGCCCCCACGACGCCTCCCTGCTGCTGCGGGACGCCCGCCCCGCGGACGCCGGCACCTACCGCGTCAGCCTGCTGGGCCTGGACGTGCAGGCCTCGGCCGAGGTCAACCTGACCCTGGCCCCCGCCCCCACCCCCGCCGCAGGTAACCGGTCTGGGGGGGGTCAGCCGGGGCGGGGGGGATCTCACGGCCCAGTCCCTGCCCCATCCCCCGCAGCCCAGCCCCTCCCCCATGGGATCCTGCGTCCCAGCCCCTCCCCCCGCCCCTGCGTTCCCACCCCTCCCCCCCCCCCCATCCCCCATGGCCCAATCCCCCCCCCATCTGCCGCGGCCCATCCCTGCCTCCAGCCCCCGTGGGATCCCAGTTCCAGCCCCTCCCCCATGGGATCCTGCCTCCCAGCCCCCCCCCCTTCCCCCCCTCCCACCCCCACCCCCCCCCCCCTCCCCCCCACCCCGCCCCCCCCCCCCCCGGCCCCCCGTCCCCCCCCCCCTGCCCCCCACCGCCCCACCACACAGCCCCGCCATCCAGACCCCCACATCCCCCCCCCCCCACTCACACTGTGCCCCCCACAGCACCATCATAGCCCCACACACTGTGCACCCTGCACCCCACCTCCCCACCACACACAGCCCCCCCTCAACATGCCCAACCGTACCCTGGCACTGTGCCCCCCCTTCTTTCTTAAAGTAACCAAAATATTTTTCTCTTTCACACTTGTCCTTTTTTTCCTTCCCATCTTCTTCCATCCTCTCCCCCAATCCATCTCTCTCCCTCCCCTGTAAAAGCAGCATGCCCCCCCCAAAAAACCCTTTTGCTCACCCACAAAGACCCAGAGTAGGAAGACCCCAACCATCTCGCCTGGGGCCAGCTCTCTGCACCACCGCGACCCAACACCACCACCAACCTTCCCCGTCTCCTCGCCAGTCCACAAAACCCACCTCGACTCTCACATCCTCCCAGGCACGAGAAGACGGCTGGAGCCAGGGCAGGCTGGATGGAGCCAGGGCTTCCGCTGGGTGTCTCTTCTCCACCCCATGTTCTCCCGTCTCGTGCTCCTTTCAAATGTGGAAATGAATTATACCCCCGCCCCGGGCTGGACAGCAGCACTGACTGGGCTCCGGGGGAAGCGCCTGGGTTCAACAGGCAACAATGACCTGAAAGCACAAGGTCGCTCACTCGATGAGGCTGGTTCTGCTTCCAGTATGTTTGGGCAGTTATTGGTGGCAGCGGTGGGGAACTACTTGCCTGAGCCAACTTCAGCTGCAGCCACTAGGGTGCATCAGGGTAGCACCCCCCTCAGGGGGTCTGATATTCCACCCAGTAGATAGTGTGAAATTTAGAACTGGCGCCCTCTAAAGGGGAAAAACCCTGTATCCCATTCTCCCCCCCTCCCCCTCCCCCACACTCCTTGGGGCTGGATCAGAACTGGCGCCCCTAGAGGGAGAGACCCCATGTCCCATTCCCCGGGCATCTCAGTCAGGATATGCCCTGGCTGTGCCCCTGCCATGGCTGCATCCCAGATGGGGCTGTCTGGCCTCGTTCCAGATGCAGTATTGGATGATGCAGCTCAGGCAGCGGCCACTAGGGGGCAAGATCCAGCGGTTGGAACCTGCTGTCACATCTGTTCTGCGGAGCATAGAACCCGATGAGCCCAGCCATTATGACCCCCCCGCCCCCGCAATAGAACCAGCACCCCCAGTACACACACCCCGAGCCAGGCTGGGAGCACCCAGCTGGTCAGGATGTGGGGGTGTGGGACACAACTGCAGGGGGGCTCTAGGGGGGACTGGGTGTGGCAGAGTGGGGGTTATGGGGCCATGCTTCTCATTCTGGGGGGGCTTTACCCAGGCGGGGGCACGGAGGCACGGGCTCTGTCCTATGTTGGGAAGGTGGCAGGTAAGAGGGTGGCTATACAGGGATGTATTAGGGTGTCTAGGCAGTATACTGGGGGGTACAGGTGTATTGGGGTGGGAATAGCCAGGGCAATCAGGGGATGTATTGGGGTATACCGGAGTGCTATGGGGTCTACAGAGAATGTATTAACATATAAAGGAGGATGGGATATGGGACCTTTCCCCTGTAGAGGGCGCTGGCTGGCTCAAGGGGGATTGGAATGGGACACTGGGCCTTTCCCCTCTGTGGGGCACCGTCTGTGATCCGGGCCCACAGTGTGGGGCTGGCTGGCTCAGGGAGGCAGGGAATGGGACATGCGGCCTTTCCCTTCTAGGGGGCACTGGCTGTGATCTGACCCCATGGCAGGGGACTGACTGGCTAAGGGGGGCAGGGAATGTGAGATGGGGTCTTTCCCTCTAGGGGGCAGTGGCTGTGATCTGACTCCATGGTGGGGAACTGGCTGGCTCAAGGGGGCAGGGAATGGGAGACGGGGCCTTTCCCCTCCAGGGGGCGCTGGCTGTGATCTGACCCCATGGTGGGGGACTGGCTGGCTCAAGGTGGCAGAGAATGGGAGACGGGGCCTTTCCCCTCTAGGGGGCACTGGCTGTGATCTGACTCCATGGTGGGGGACTGGCTGGCTCAAGGGGGCAGGGAATGGGAGACGGGGCCTTTCCCCTCTAGGGGGCACTGGCTGTGATCTGACCCCATGGCAGGGGACTGACTGGCTAAGGGGGGCAGGGAATGTGAGATGGGGTCTTTCCCTCTAGGGGGCAGTGGCTGTGATCTGACTCCATGGTGGGGGGCTGGCTGGCTCAAGGTGGCAGAGAATGGGAGACGGGGCCTTTCCCCTCTAGTGGGCTCTGGCTGTGATCTGACCCCATGGTGGGGGACTGGCTGGCTCAAGGGGACAGGGAATGGGAGACGGGGTCTTTCTCTAGGGGTCACTGGTTCTGATCCAGCCCCAGGGTGGGGCAATGGCTGGCTTGGGGGTGGGGAATGATACATGGGGCCTTTCCCTGCTAATCAGTTCTAATCTCATCTCATCAGCAGGGTAGAACCATCCCCTGTTCCCACTGGTGCATATAGGACCCTACCGCCCCCTAGTGGCTGCAGATAATCAATGGCACAAACCCTCCTCCTGGGGCCCCACTACGAGTTACTCACACCGAGTCTTTCCCCAGCTCCCAGCGCCCGCCCGCTGCTGCATCGCTTTGTCGCCTGGGGCTCGACGGCCGCCATCCCGCTCCGGCTGCCCCGGGGGAGCGTCGCCCTGTGCAAAGTGAACGCCCGTGGCCCCCGCTGCGACTGGGTGGTGGTGCTGATCCGGGGGCGCCTGTTCTACTTCCTGCGGGCCTTCACGGGCCACCTCATCCTCCACGCGTCGGGCCTGGTGGTGCAGGAGATGAAGGGAGACATGGAGGGGGAGTACTGGGTCCTCTCGGGGCAGAACAGAACCTGCCTGGCCCGCATCCTGTTGACGGCTGTGGGTGAGTCTCCCTCTAGGGGGCGCTGGTTCTGGTCCAGGCTGGGGGGAGAGGGCTGGGGGGACTGGCTGGTTCAGGACATGAGCCACGGGGCCTTTCCCCTCTAGGGGGCGCCAGCTCTGATCCGGCCCCAGATCAAGCTGTGACACGAAGAGGTGTGATATCAGTTGGTGGGTCTGAGTCCAGAGCCCTGGTACCCAGACAACAGCTATTCCCAGGCTGGCAGCCCCAGTAGTGAGGCCGAGGACAGGCAAATGAGCGGGGCACCGGGACATAGAGCCTTGGGCAGTGGCTGTGGTTGCCTGGGTTGAAGGCCCTGCTCTGCTGCGTGGCCTGGCGAAAGTTCCCTCCTTGGCCTCAGTTTCCCCTTCCATTCTTTGTCTGTTTAGACTTTGTAGCAGGGACTGTCTCTCGCTGTGTGTCTGTGCAGCGCCCGGCACAACGGGGCCCTGATCTCAGCTGGGGCAGGGACTGTCTCTCGCTGTGTGTCTGTGCAGCGCCCGGCACAACGGGGCCCTGATATCAGCTGGGGCAGGGACTGTCTCTCCCTGTGTGTCTGGGCAGCGACCGGCACAACGGGGCCCTGATATCACCTGGGGCAGGGACCGTCTCTCCCTGTGTGTCTGTGGAGCACCCGGCACAACAGGGCCCTGATCTCAGCTGGGGCAGGGACTGTCTTTCGCTGTGTGTCTGTGCGGCACCCGGCACAACGGGGCCCTGATCTCAGCTGGGGCAGGGACTGTCTCTCCCTGTTTGTCTGTGCAGTATCTGGTGCAAAGGTGTCCTGATGTCAGACTTCTAGGTACTATAATAATTGTGGCTCAAAGAAACCAAACCACTCCTGTAAACTGGGGGATTTTTTGGTTGGGGGGCAGGGGCAGAAGGAAATTTGCCCATCCACTGACCCTACTATTGGAAAACACAGACCTGAATGTCTGCTGTAATGGTTCTTCAGGGTGTTTGTAACAGCAATACCCCAACTGGCCATCAGAGGGTGACAAACACACACAGAGATAGAACAAGGTGAGCCGACCTCTGCCTTAACCGGCTTCTCTTGCAATTCCAGGGCCGCTGTTTTTCTACCGGTTTCTCCTCGTCATCCCTGGCCTGCTGTTCATGGCTGTGCTGGTGCTGATGTGGGATTGGCTCATAAAGGTCCATGCTCACCCATTCACCACTGAGGGGCAAAGACATGGGCCGGTGATCTCTGATTCGTAGCTGGACGTAACCCCAGCAAGACGTCCGCGTGAAACACACCAGCACAGCCTGATAATCTAGAGCCGCACCCACCACCCATCCAGCCAGAGGCCTCTCTTATGACACCAAATAGGCTCCTACCTCTTCCACCCCATGTTCAGTCGCTTGTAAATATCTCACCTTGTCAATGTCTAGGATAGTTGATTTTTAAAATACTGAATCAGTAACCAATTGGTTTGGTTGTTTCTTGGTCCAATTTTTTTTTAAATAAAGTCTTTGTTTTTAAATTTAGAAAAACTGGAAAAAATAAAAAGGTTGTAAAAAGTTTGTACCGGTGGAACTCCATGCCACAAGATTAGCTCGACAGATAGATTTGGAGAAATTGGATGGCTGGATGGAATGGGATGTAGCTGGATTAGAGGGAGGGGTGTGTGATCATGGATGGATGGCAGCATATGGGTTGGAGGGATGGATAGGGAGGTGTATCTGATGATTGTTGGATGGATGGATGGATATGTATGGGGAGAAAGGTGTGGGGGGGGATGGCTGGATGTACATATGGGTGGAGAGAGGGAGAGGTATGTATGGGGATGGATGGATTGATATATGTGAGGTAGGGGTGGATGTATATGGATGGATGGGGTGGATGGAGGGAGAGGTATGAATGGGGATGGATGGATACCTGTGGGGATGGATGTCTATGGATTGGGAGGGAATGTATGCAGATGGATGGAGGAATGGGGGTGTGACGGGATCACCGGGGTGCAGCCTGGGACTGTGGGACCGCGGTGCCCCCTGAACTGTCTCCAGCCTGGGCTGTCTCTCACAATGCCTTGCTAGTGACCAGCAGCAAACCCCTCCAGGCGCTGTGATCACTCAGCACAACCACATATGGAGACCCAACACCCAGCTAGATTGCGTGAATGCTCCCAGAGCCACTCATGAATCACACAGAGAAAGGCACCAGCTAAATCCCCCCCCCCCCCAAACTCCCAGCACTGTACCCCAGGAATATACTGTATTAATATACTGAATATAAATGTATTAATTGGTTCACCACTTCATCAATGGAAAGTGGACATACACCAGCCTTTATAAAACCTGAGCAGATTTATCACACGCTTCAGGTAAACTCACTGATAAAGATAAACAGTAAAACAAATGTGTTGACTACAAAAGATAGATTTTAAGTGATAGGCCAAAAGTCAGAGTTTGTTACCAAAAGAAAAGAAGATATAACCCTGCAGCCTAAACCAGTGGGTCTCAAACTTTTTTTTGCGGACCACTTGAAAATTGCTGAGGGTCTCGGCGGACCACTTAATGGTCTTTCCAAATGTTGTATGTACCGTTAGCTAACTATTGTAAAGCGCATTGGATAAAAGCGCTAGATAAAAAACCTCTAAATAATAAACATTTTTTGTTCTACAAATAAAAGCACCCAACTCATATTTTAATATCACTAGTCTTACCTTTCTAATGCGAGGGATGTGCCTTCTCTCCCCTGCTGCGGCAGCCCCCGAGCTGGGGCTGGGAAGGAGGGGGGATCTGTCCCCGGCAGCCGCAGCCCTGGAGCTGGGGAAAGTCGCCTCTTTCTCTGGCCGCCTCAGCCCTGCACATCCCAAATTCCTCCCACTCCCTCTTCTCACCTCATTTCCCCCTCCCCCTATTCCCCCCAAAGCCACCACCTCGCCTTACATGTGCATCTTCTCCAGGGTCCAGGCACCACTAATTCGGTGGGTGGCCCTTCATTCTCTTGTGTGCGGCCGCCCCGCCCAGGCGTGAACCTTAGAGGGAACTATCCGCAGACCACCTGGTCTAAACTCTCAACCCTATTAGACTGGGCAACATCTAGATTAAGCCGTTTTTCTCACCGCGCTGGATATTGCTGGATATCCCTAGTATACAAGATTTCACCCTTGACATCTGGGCCAGTCTCCTCAGTTGGAGTCTTCAGAGTGTCCTGGTTGCTTGCAGCGTAGGTGGGGACAGGAGCAAAGGCCAAAGGCCAAAGGCCTCCCGCCCCCCCCCCCCCCCCCCCCCCGTTCTGTTTTAAACCTCAGTCCATGTGCTTGGGGAGCACAAATCCAGACATGTCCGGGGGCACTGCTGAGTCTCCAGGCAAGGTTGAGCAATTCCCCTGGTGTGGCCTCATGCAGGTGAGTCATTGCGTTGTGACTCCCTTGCTGGACAATGGTTCTTGCGGGTTGTTTCACACCCCGCCCGGGCGTTGGTTACTTTCCTTGCTCTTGCCTCTGGGGAGCCAATATCTGGCTGATTCCACAATTTACAGCATGTTTTAATAAGTGACAACCATACAACACAATTCTCATAACTTCATATGCATGAATGATACACATCTATGGCTAGAGAAATGACTTTCAGCAGGTCATAACCTTTCCCCTGATACCTTCCAAGGCATGCTTTATGTGTGAGATCACGGTTCTATATAAATGAGGAATACGGAGGCTACAAGACGCTCCCCCGAGGTACAGTATGTCACAGGGGGTGTGCTTGGGGGTGGCTAGGTAAGTTTAACAAGTAAAAGAAACATCTCTAGACAGAAGCCAGAATTTTAAAAAAAATTCCTTAGTTTTCGCCTCATGTTTGGATTTTGCCCATCTCGCTGGAGAGGAATGAAGAGCTGGTGGGACTTGGCCCGTGGGGGGGAAGGTGACAGAGAGAGATTCTCCAGTTCTCTCTCCGACAACATTGCAAAGATGTGGCTGGCCTGGCACCACGGCGCCCCTGACTTCTCAGGGGTAGCTCACCTTTTGTTGGTCTGCTTCTGAGACTACAGCCTGCGAGCTGTTTTAAGCCGGCCTGCGTGCTCCCATTAGGGAGCGGGATCTGGGGCTTGCCCCGCTCCGGCGCTCCAGCCAGGGAGCAGGATCAGGGGCCGCACTAGCCGGCTCCTGGAAGCCGCGGCATGGCCCCGCTCTGGCTCCTACGCACTCCAGTGGCCCCCTCCGGCGCTCCAATGGGAGCTGCAGGGGCGGTGCCTGCGGACGGGGCAGCGTGCAGAGCCGCCTGGCTGCGCCTCCACGTAGGAGCTGGAGAAGGGACATGCCGCTGCTTCCGGGAGCCGCTTGAGGTAAGTGCCGCTGGGAGCCTGCACCCCTGAGCCTCTCCCCATGCCCCAACCTCCTGCCCCGGCCCCGATCTCCCTCCCGCTCTCCGAACCCCTCAATCCCAGCCTGGAGCACCCTCCTGCATCCCCAACCTCTCATTCCCAGCCCTACCCCAGAACCCGCACCCCCAGCCAGAGCCTGCACCCCTTCCTGCACCCCTACCCCAGCCCTGATCCCCTTCCCACACTCTTAACCTTCTGGTCCCAGCCCAGAGCACTGTCCTACACCCCAAACTCCTCATCCACAGCCTCACCCCAGAGCCCGCACCCCCCAGCCAGAGCCCTCACCCCACCTGCATCCCACTCCCCCACCCCAGTCCGGAGCCCCCTCCCGCACCCTGAACTCCTCCTTTCTGGCCCCACCTCAGAGCCTGCACCCCCACCCTGCACCCCACCCCAGCCCAGAGCCCCCTCCCACACCCTGAACTCCTCCTTTCTGGCCCCACCTCAGAGCCCGCACCCCCAATCGGAGCCCTCACCCCCTCCTGCACCCCAACCCTAATTTTGTGAGCATTCATGGCCCGCCATACAATTTCTATTCCCAGATGTGGCCCTTGGGCCAAAAAGTTTGCCCACCCCTGTATTATACCAACGTAACAGCTTCTCTTTATTAAGCTAAATACATTTAGCTCCTGAGTCTCTCACTATACGGCAGGTTTTCCAGATCTCATCTCATTATTGTAGCTCTTTCTGAACCCTTTCCAGTGTGTCAACATCCTTGTTCAGGTGTGGAGCCTAGAAATGGTCTCACCTGTGCCATGTGCAGAGCTGATCCCATGTCCCTGCTCCTACTCAATATCCCCCTGCTTCTCCATCCAAGGGTCACGTTTCCCCTCCTCGCTGCACCATTGCACGGGCTATATCTGGAGTAACATAGGGATGAATCAGACCCCCCCTTGTGTCTGATTCTTCTTTAATCTAAGGCCCCTTTGCATCTCTCCAGCAGCCTGAAGGGGTCGCAGAGAACTGGAGCTAGTTGAAGCTTTTTCAGTGAAGCTATTTTATTTGGGGGGGAAATGGGCTTGCCCTGTATTTTTCCATTTTTTTTCTACTAAATCCCCCATTTTTTTCAGTTTTTCTTCCCCCCCTTTTTCTGCAGTAATAAAAAGGGGGCGGGGGAAGTGAGCTGGGGGAGAAGGAGGCGTTGTAACGGCGGGAAAGAAAACCAGAAAAAACTAAAAGTTTCATAACCACCAATTTTCTATGATAAAAATATCAAAGAACCTGGTAACAAATTGGAAATGTCAATACTGTTTGTGAACTGGTTTTTCTGCTTTCCAACCAGCTTCAACTTGAACATTTTGTCTCTTACAAACATTCCCACCCTCCTCTTAGTATTTTATGATTTGTATTTGCAGTAACCCCGGTCATGGACCATGGCCACCAGACATGGCTCTGTACAAACAGAACGAATGCAATGAGGCACCCAGAAGATTTACGAGAAAGGTGTGTCTCTTTATTTCCGGGGCCCAGGGACCGGCGCCTGAACGCTAAATTAACGAATTCCGTGGAAGTCACTCCTTCTAGTGAAATAAGACATTCTCAGTGGCTGGGCCGTCCTTAGGCATACGTCACCATGAAATTTGGGGCACCAAATTGCCCCGAATTTCATGGTGCCCTAGGCAGCTGCATGCTGCATACGCGGCAGCACCAGCCCCAGCGACCGGCCCTATGTCCCTGGCCCCACTGCAAGGGGCAGGGCTGTCCCTAGCGGGCTGTGGGGCTCCGGACAACTCCCTCCGCCCCACCTCTTACCCTTCCCCCTGCTCCGCCCCCGGCCTGCCCCCATTGCACCTCTTCCCCCAGTGACCCCGCACTCACCGGCAGCAGCGCTCCGCTTCCCGCCGCCGGTGAGTGCGGGGAGGTTGGGGAAAGGACTCCCCGGCGGCGGGAAGCGGAGAGACGTGGCCCCAGCCCGCTCCGCTTCCCTTGCCCCAGCCCCAGCCATGTCGCTCGGGTTGGGGAAAGGATGCCCACGGCTCTCACCGGCGGCGGGAAGTGGAGCGCCACGGCTGGGAGCTGGCGGAGTAGAGCGGGCTGGGGCCGGGCTGCTCCGCTTCCACCGCTGCCGGTGAGTGTGTGTGTGTGGGGGGATCCCGTCCCCCAAGCCCCCTCCCCCGAGTGACACAGCTGGGCCGGGGCGAGGGAAGCGGAGCGAGCTGCTCCCGGCCCCCCGCTAATCCCCTGGGCCACTCTGGGCCTGTGGGGCCCCCAAAACTGCCCCCCACAGCTCCTGCCTCCCAGACCCCGGGGGGAGGGCAGCCTAGGACCCCACACGGGGCTGCGTAGGGCACCCAAATGGCTAGGGAGGGCCCTGCTCAGTTGACTCAGGGTGATCTGTATCTCCGCTCGTTGGGAACTGGCTAAAGGTGAGCGAATGAAGGGAGCGATCCAAGAGGCCTGGAATATCTTCTGCTGCTGTTGGCAGAAATCCATTCACCCCGAGCTGCCCTGACTCACGCTAGCAGGCGGCTCTGCTAACCCCACTTCTGACACCAAGTTAAGCGGATGAAACATGAGGGTTTCAAAGAGTGAATTTCCTGGGGACTATCGGATAGCGTGTGATTGGTTTTGGGTAGTCAGGCCATGGCTGAAGGTCGTCTTCATCAGTACACAACTAAGCAATGAGACTTCTCCTCAAACACCTTCCCGAGGATGGTGGACGGGGCCAAAACAGAATCGTTTATCGGGGTCAGGGCCAGGCCTTGAATGAAAATCTTTAGCTCCCAGCCTAATGTCTTAAGCATGCGCCTTTTCCCCCTCTCTCGACCCTACAGCATTGGGCTGGGACTCAGGAGATCTGGGTTCAAATCCCAGCTCTGCCACCGATGCCCTGTGTGATCTTGGGTAAGTCATTGCATTTTTGTGGGCCTCCGTTTCCCTAGCTGTAAAATACAGGATAACATGAGGAGTCCTTCACACTCGCTGCATTTTATGAACTTTTACTCACTTTCCTTCAGCTGGGCTCACAATTAGGATACATGTGTAGGCCCAGTTATCCCAACCAACCCCACTCTCCACCCAGAACAGGCTCCAGGAGACCTAACTCCAAGCCCCCACTGCTGTGACCCATTAGATCCCCCTCTTCTCCCAGAACTGGGTCTAGAACCCAGAGATCTGGTGCTCTATCCCTCGCTCTAGTGTACTCGATCCATCCTCCCATTCCAATAGCTAGAAATAGAACCCAGGAGTCCTTACTTAGAGCCCCCTCTGCTCTACCCACTAAGCCCCACTTCCAGAGCCTTGGATGTAACCTAGGTGCCCTGACTCCTCTGGCGCTAACCTAGTAGACGTCACTGCCCTCCTAGGCCCTAGACCCATAACTGTCCTGCTCTGCTCGGCTTGGGGGAGACCTCAGCTGGAGTATGGTGTTGGGGGACAACTAAAACCCAAAGACCCTCAGAATTTGTAACAGGAAAAGAAAACCACTGACAAGATTTGGCAATAAACAAATGCAGGTTTTGGACTCAGAAACAAAAAGTCCCTGACAAAGCTGCGTTTGCAGAAGATAAAGAAATGTTGCTATTAAAAAATGACACTGTGTGCTCCAAAACCCCCCTTCTAGTGGATTAAAGGGTCGAACGGGGAAACGTACGTATCCTGTAAGAACAATGAAGGTTTGCTGAATTATAAGGAAGGAAGAGAGTTGATGGTTACATTTCTGATAAGGTGTAATAATGAGTAGAGATAAGGAAACACCAGAGTGTCTTTGCCAATTCTTCTTTGATATCAAATTGCTGACTTGCGATGCTATTAGTGCTGTCGCGATGAGCAATGTGTCGTGCTGGAAGATGGAAGTAACAGGTACACAAACATAATAATAAATAAAAAACCCTTTTCTGGGAAGGCTGAGAAACAGGGCGCCCGGGACAACTCGGCCCAGAAAACGGTAGACGTTAGATAACTGAAACTTGTGTAGCTGTATTCCATGGGCTATGTGATAATCAGTGCATCCGGTGCTAAAGGCTAATAGGAGAAAAGCTGAACAATGGGGAATGTGAAACGGCACAAGAATCCGAGGGAACATGGGCCCAAAACTGGTGAAGCGCCAGACCGGAAGCTGAAGGATGGGACCGAAGGAGCAGACCAGGAGATCCTGCAAGGCCATGACTGTCATGGAAGGTGGAAAGGTTTCTCCGTGTCCCGGAATGTGGTAACAGGCCTATTTACCTATTTCATCTTGTCTGTCATTATTCGTCTGGCATCAACGCATGTCCAGACACGACAATAATTCTATCTGAGAGACCAGGTGTGGGAGGTCATCTTCTGTTGGTGTCCAATAAAAGATATGGCCCCCCCCACCTCATCTGTCTAATAGCCTGGGCAAAATTTGATGAAGCCTAAAGTGGGTAGACTTGTGACTCCGTTCCCCGCCTCACGCTCCCAACAGTGTCCAGTTCTGGACGTCACCCTCTAGGAAAGAAGTGGCCAAGTCGGAGAGAGTCCAGAGGGAAACAACGAAAATGATCAAAGGTGGAGAAAACCTGACTTAGGGGGAAAGGGTAAAGGGTGACGTCTCGAGGATCCCTTCTAGCCCGACATGTCTATGATTCTATGAAGAATGATTCGAGGTCTGGAAGACGGAGATGCTCAGTCTGTTTGGTTGACCCAAGAGAAGGTTAAGCGGTGGCTTGATCATGGTCTACAGCTCCCTACAGGGAGAGAGGATCTCTGGTCCTAAAGGGGGAGAGCATCTCTGCTAGCTGAGGGCTTCTTCATCTCTAGCGGACAAAGGCACAATGAGTTCCCAGCGGCTGGAAGGAGAAGCGAGTGGTGGCCACTGGGAGCCCCCCAGGAACCTTCTACTGCTGCAGTGCGAGGGGGCCCCCGCTGTTCACTGACATGGGCAGAGCCCTGTGCTTCGGCAGCTGCAAGGCACAGGGTTCAAAGCCTCCCTCCGCCACGTCCCGCGTGGCGCCCCCTAGTGGCAGCACCAAATGCCCCCCCTGCCGTGGGACGCTCCGTTGGGGGGAAGGGTCGAGCCCGGTGCTGGGGCGAGCAGAGTTCAAACTCCGGCTCCCCAGGTGCGTCTGTGCTTTAATGAGTCAGCCCCGGTGTTATCTCCGGCTGGGAGAGACGCCAGCAATCGTCCAGCGCTCGGGCTCGGGAGATGGGGAGGGGTTTTCCATGCAAGTGGGACTGGTTGCCTAACAAGAGGCTGGACTTGAATGAGAGCCAGATGCAAGGCGACATTAACTGACTGCCCCGGTGCAGGGCCCGACCGAGAGAGACGAGAACGAGGCTGCGGGCTGTCATCCTGTGCAGGTAGGTTCCCACCTGCCCCTCAGGTTGGGGGTTGGAGAGACTCTTAGAGCAAGAAGATGCAATAATTAGAGCAGGGGAGGCTGGGAGCCAGGACTCCTGGGTTCTATCCCCAGCTCGGGGAGGGGAGGGGATTAAAGCAGCAGGGCTGGGAGCCAGGACTCCTGGGTTCTATCCCCAGCTCGGGGAGGGGAGGGGGTTAAAGCAGCAGGGCTGGGAGCCAGGACTCCCTAGTTCCTATTCCCGGGACAGGGGAGGGACCTGGTGGTCAGAGCACAGGACTTGGGGGAGGCTGCAGAGATGAGTCCTAATTCTTGCCCTCACTGCCCTCTCATTGTGCCCACCAGTCCAGTGCAGCACACGGCGCTTTTGAGGCTTATTTAATCCATGTTTTTAAAGAGCGTGGAGATTTTCAGAAGAGTGGAGGAAAAGCTAGAGAAAGAGCGGCTGATCTCCTCACTTCCTGTGCACAGCTCCGACTACTTGACTTAGTGACCATAGAGTTGTAGAACTGTAGGACTAGAGAGATCGTCTAGCCCAGGTCCCCTGCACTGAGGACAGGACTAAGTATTATCTAGACCATCCGTGACAGGTGTTTGTCTGACCTGCTCTTAAAAATCCCCAGTGATGGAGATTCCACAACCTCCCTCGGCAATTTATTCCAGTGCTTTAACCACCCTGACAGGCAGGAAGTTTTTCCTAACGTCCAACCTAAACTGCCCTTGCTGCAATTTAAGTCCACTGCTTCTTGTCCTGGCCTCAGAGGTTAAGGAGAACAATTTATCACCTTCCTCTTTACAACAACTTTTTACACACTTGAAGACTGTTATCATGTCCCTCCTCGGTCTTCTCGTCTCCAGACTAAACAAACCCAGTGTTTTCAATCTTCCCTCATAGGTCATGGTTTCTAGACCTTTAATCATTTTTGTTGCTCTTCTCTGGACTTTCTCCAGTTTGTCCACATCTTTCCCAAAGTGTGGTGCCCAGAACTGGACACAATACTCCAGCTGAGGCCTAATCAGCGCGGAGTAGAGCGGAAGAATTACTTCTCATGTCTTCCTTATGACACTCCTGCTAATACATCCCAGAATGATGTTCTCTTTTTTTTGCGACAGCGTTACACTGTTGATTCATATTTAGTTTGTGGTCCACCGTGACCCCAGATCCCTTTCCGCAGTACTTCTTCCTAGGCAGTCATTTCCCATTTTCCCAAGTGGAGTACTTTGCATTTGTCCTCATTGAATTACAGATCATTTCTCCAGTTTGTCCAGATCATTCTGAATTTTAATCCTATCCTCCAAAGCACTTGCAACCTCTCCCAGCTTGGTATCGTCCGCAAACTTTACAAGTGTGATCTCTGTGCCATTATCCATATCATTTATGAAGATATTGAACAGAACCAGACCCAGAACAGATTCCTGCGGGACTCTGCTCAACATGCCCTTTCATCTTGACTGTGAACCACTGATTAACTAGTTTCAGAGTAGCAGCCGTGTTAGTCTGTATCCGCAAAAAGAAGAGAAGTACTTGTGGCACCTTAGAGACTAACAAATTTATTTGAGCATAAGCTTTCGTGGGCTACAGCCCACTTCATCGGATGCATGTAGTGGAAAATACTGTATTATATAAAATAATATATATAAATAAAATACTCCTGTTCTTTTTACTGATTATCTAATCTACCTACACATCCCCAAACACCCCCTCTACCTATATACCTAGCCCCAAACACCCCCTCTATCTAATCTATCTATCTATCCCCATCCACCCCCTCTATCTATCTATCTATCTATCTATCTATCTATCCATCCCCATCCACCTCCTCTATCTATCTATCCCCATCCATCTATCCCCATCCACCTCCTCTATCTATCTATCTATCCATCCATCCATACACCCCATCTATCTATCTATCTATCTATCTATCTATCTATCTATCCCCATCCAC